>OU343225.1:239215999-239406522 GCA_910596185.1 Chrysanthemum makinoi | reverse complement strand
AGTTACCCGAAAGAGAAAGGAGGTAAACCGACATCCATATAGAATGGAGCTAAATGAACTTAAGCCCGAATTTAAGAAATGGGAGGAGCTACTTAGAGCAAACGTCATTAGCACCATAGGAAATAGGGATCACATCAACGCTTGTCTTTGTTACATGCTCTACAACTTGTCCACCCGTCAACCATTCAATTTAGCTTACTACATCGCTAGGAGAATGATTGATATTCCAACTCAAGGATCGGTTGCTCTTCCATACGGGATGCTCCTCACCCGTCTCTATAGAAACTTTGCACCAATTCGACCAAGTCCAAAAGGGATGCATCTACACTATGAGCTCATCCCTCACATCTTTGTACCTTTGAGTGATGCACGAGTTGCTAAGACAAAAGGAAAGAGAGCAAAACCTCCAACTCCATCATCATCATCATCAAATAGCTCCAGGATGGTCTTCCAAACTCTCGTCTTCCGCCTCATGAGTATTATGCGTCTCTTCCCGAGATAGAGAATGAATCACCGGAATTCAAGCAAACTAAGGGAATGTTCAAATGCCTTGGTAGGATGATGAACAAGATCTACAAGAAGTTGGACAAATAAAGGTTCATTAAGGAGTGTTTGGAACAATACATTATCGTTAATGTTTGATACAATTTAGTTGTTTTTATTATGTAGGATGATAATATAACCTGAAACAATGGTGAATGCTAACAATCTTATGTAGGGGGATAGCACAAGTATGCTATCAAATTTTACCCATTTTCACTATAATGTGAAAATCAAAAAGCCTTGCTCAAAATACATGCTCCACTATGTTTATATATGTATTATTTGCTTTTCCTAACTAAAAATGTTTAGTGTCACATGTTTTGAGAAAATTTCAGGTTTCAAAAGTCCTCGACACCTAAAAATATACTCTGCCTAAATTTCTTGATCTACGGACCGACGGCACCAACGATTTGGTACCGTCCGTTATGTAAAATGGTGCCGCCGCACTGCATGCGGACCAGCACGGCACCCTTTTTGGGTTCCGTCCGTAAATTTTGGTGCCGTGGATCCTTCGTAACTTTCTCAATTTCGACTCTTTCGTTATTCCAAATTACCATCCAATGCTTATAAGTCAATCCTAACTTGCTTATACTCTTATTAGAACTAGTATAATTCACTTAGGTATATAAGAAATCCATTTCCCACCAAAATTCAAAAATTTGAAAAATCCACCCAAGGAACCCTTTTGCATAAAGGAAGGAACCAAATTTTTGGTACCTTCAAATCCGTGGGTGATCTCAATATTAGGAAATTCCACTCACTAGAACACCTTTATTGCAAATCTTTTCTTCTTCACTCCATCTCTCTTGAATGGCTTGACTTGGGTGATATGACTAGCATTCAACCCACTTCCAAATCATTAGGAACCTCATCTCTTCAATGGTTTAACATCAAATCAAACACATTTCTCCATAATTTTTCACTTCTATAAATTGAGAGGTTTTACCATGATCATCTTCACACCTTCTTCATTCTTACCATTATCTAGCAAAGAAAAACCCAAGTCAAAAATGATAAAATCCTCTCATAAACCGTGCAAGAAAACCGCTAGAATTAGTGTGAGGCCTTGTTGCTTCGTTAACCTTAGCTCCTCATCCGAGTCTTCTCCACTCACAATCTCATCTCCCATCCGAGATGATACAAGCCTTACCTTGGCCACACCTACTCAATCACACATTGTGATCACCACTCCACCACCAACAAAAACACCAACTTCACCTCCACCGGCACCCATCCAAACATCCAAAACACCCTCACCACCTTCACCAAGGTCTCCAACTCTCATTCCTATGGAGTTATTTTCCACTCCACCAACTTCACCAAATCCTTTCTTGGAGGACTTGGATGACTTGCATCCTAGGCCAAATCATCCACCACCATTGCCATCCTTTGGCACAATTGAGCGGATTGCTCATGAGTCACGTCGGTCATCTTTTGACCCAAACGCCCCGTTAGGGCCCAAACCTCTTCTCTTCCACCCCATTCACAAAGACATTCATGGTCCTTTGTATGGGGATCATTCACTCCACACATCAATGTCCCCTCATCTTGAGGACATTGAGGAGTGCATGTGGATGCCAATCCCACTAGAGAGGAGATTCAAGCGGAACTCCACAACCTCCACCACTTCAAAGGCATGGTGGATTCTCACTTGAGTGAGACAATGCAAATGCAAAATGCTTTGCTTGCATCCATCATGACCACCCCAAACATTTCCACCAACATCAACACATCTACCATTCCACCACCACAACCTCCCCAAACATACTACCCCCCTAGGCATGGTTGCTCAACTTGTGAGCAAACAGCCCAAACCGTTGATAGGACACGGGTTATGGTCCTTGATTTTCAAGAAGAAATGAGGTTCATCCTCAATCATATCCTTGAGCCTCAACGCTTTTCTCATCCACCATCTAATTAGGATGGTCATAGATTAGCATTTCTAGTTCTTCTTTTCTTAGGATTATTTTTTTTTCTTCTTGTACTAAAACACATCATTGTGTTCCCATTTCATGATCTTTATTCTTGAAAATTTTAACTAATGAATGGTGTTTTTATTATATTGTTGGTGCTTTTAAATAGTGTTTGGAAATGATTGTGAATGATCATTATTACTAACATTTTTTTTGTAGCTTTTATTTTCACAATCCATGTATCTTCCCATTAAGCACCCAATTTAGGGGGAGCTTTGATCAAGGGGGAGATAATGGCTCGGGCTCATTACATTCCTCAAGATCGCCTCTACTTTTTGTTGAGACAAAAAAAGGGGGAGAAAATATAGAACTTGTTTATATTTGACTTTTCTGAAAAAGTCAAACTGCATACATTGACTTTCTGAAAAAGTCAAACAGGATACATCATTGGTAATACTTGACTTTTCTGAAAAAGTCAACTGCATACTTTGACTTTCTAAAAAAGTCAAACATCATAAACTTACATTATCTAAAACTAATATTTTTATAACTCTTGCACAAACTTTGTATCTTTTATAAAAATAAAATTTATATTTTGTCCTCAACAAAAAGGGGGAGATTGTTAATACAAATATCGTCATTAAACGTTATTTATATTTTTGATTTTACCTAAGTTTTGTTAACGACAAAAGTAAATTTATTTTGTATAAATGCTTAAAGCTTGTCAAGTGTAATAGATATTAGAACAAGCTTTTTCAAACAATATATTCATCATTCACGCATTTACATTTATGATTAGTGACATCTTGATATGACTCTAATCATTATGTATGATAGTAGTTTTTAGAATGTGTAAGGTTCTTAAAACCAAATACTACTTAAGTACTTTCATATTTCTTAATATAGAAATATAACATATGACATCATGTGTTGCATCATGGAAATTATTGGAAGATTTCATTAGATATTTTGTGTGGATTTGTACTCTTCATATCTTGCACAATCTCACTTAGATATAGTTGACTTTAGCAAAGATTTTTGATATCTTGCTGTCAGACCTCCACGGTACCAAAATGGTACACAAGCGGAACCCTTTTGAGGGTTCCATGGTCCGTGGACGCTCCTGTCCATTTTGGCTATAAATAGCAAAGCTAAACCAAGTAGTTTTTCATCCCTTTCCATCATACTCTCTTACATATCTTCTCTCTAACCTTTCTAACTCAGTTTCATATCATATTAGTGATCTCTTTTGTAGCAAAGAAGATCAAGTCACATTCAAGCTTCAAACGAGAAGTTGGAAGTCTTGTTTGTTTAGTGTTGTATGATCTAGTGTTGATTCATACTTCATTGTTATATTAAACCATCATAATCTTGTGAGTGTGAGTGGTTAGTATTTTAGTCCTCAAAATACATTGTGTGTGGGAGTAGTTGTACCTTTGGAAAGAACTCGACATCTAGCTTAGTGTCGGAAATAGTGTAAGTGTAAAGGTTTTCTCCGCCGGTGAAAGGAGCTTGTTGACTAGTGAAGTTAAACTCTCGAGTGTGAGACTCGGGGAGTGGAGTAGGGCAAGGAAAAAGAGTCCTTGTAGACCGAACCACTATAAACAACTTGTTGTGGTTTGATCATTTCTTTCCTTAATTACTCTTTACATATTGCTTGCATATTTCATTAACATATCAAAGATCAATATCAATTGATCTTTTCAATAAGTTTCAAAATAAAGTTTTAATTGGTAAACTATTCAACCCCCCTTTCTAGTTTTCTACATAAGGATTTCTGAAATACAAAAGGCGTAGTCATGTGATTGGCACATGCTATTGATTTGGGGAAAACTCAAAAACCCTAACACAATCTTCTCATTGATTTTCACGTTACGATCATTGCCAATTCACCTTCTGTCATCAAGCATATTCTCTGAATGTTCAGGTCACCTTCATTATTTTGACATTTGTTCTAATTCAACAATAAATATGAAAATATACATGCTATATTGACCTTCGTTTCAATTCAGCAAAAAAAAAAAAAAAATGAATTTATGGCATAACTATCTGCAAGTATATTAACCTTGATATTTTTTATAATGCTTAAAATACTTTTGTCTTAAAATACAACAATGTTCTGCTCCAATTTTTGGGTTCTTATGACTCTTGTATTGCGTGCCTTTTTAATTCAACCATATATAAAGACACTGGAAGAAATAAAACAATGGCAATCATTTGTTAACATAATGTACATTGAAATTATTTGCAATCTATTAATATATTCTAAAAGGTATAGATCATAAAAAATGTGAAAAATCATAATCAGGGGAAAGATCATGAACTGGTAACACGGAGTTGGGGAAGAAATATGCAAACTAATGAAAATCTTGTGGTATCAACTGTATTTACATTTGTTATAAAAAAGTATTACATTCTCATAATTTTATTCTTTGTTTGTTCCAAACAAGAGAATTAAAATATATATCACATTCAAATGCTCAATTCTTACTTCATACCAAACAGTGAAGTCAATTTTCTTTCTTTTAGATTATTCCTTATTTGTGTGATTCCATTCCTTGTTGCAATTCCTTTCCGAACGATTCACTCGTACCAAACATCCCCTATATTATTCTATTATAAACTTTTGTATAAAAGACTTTGCGCCAAAAATAGTGAGACAAAAAAATGTATGAAAAAAATGATACTGTCACTACAACAACAATGTTATTTATACACGCTTAAAAAAGTGTAACTTTTATTAGTTTACACACAATTATATATGTATAAACACAATTATATATGTATAAGGTTTTATTACATTTTATATAACAAATTTTATAAAACATAATGTATTTAAAGATGTTCACACTTATAAGTTTGGAAGGATTTATAATTTTATTTATCCTTATTTAACAGTGTGAGAATTAATTTATTAGGTCCAATTTCATCACACTAGGAAGTGTAAAAAAAAAGTGTAAAAAATTGATCTCTACACTTTTAAGTGTAGATAAATTTTAAATATCACCACTTATAATTATAATTTTATTTTCCATATGTTTTAAGTGTGAAAATTATGATAATTGTTTATTTATATATTTACACTTATTAATATAATAAATTTTTGCACATTTGTAAATGTAAATAATTAAATAAAATTTTACACATTTTTTAAAACTGGATGAGAGTTATTTACATATCAAAATTTTCTTACATAACAAGGGACTCATTTCCACCATCCATTTAAAAAGAAATCAATGAGATTAAAAACATTTTATTATTTCACATATTTTTTATAATTTAAATATCTCTTAAACCGTTAATCGTTAAGCAAAAATTACACCATCGTGACGAGCATTTAATTATCTTTCTATAGATAGGCATTTTGATATATTTTCGAAAAAGGAAAAAAAATCGTTTTTTTCACATTTTTTCGACTTTTTTTTTCGTTTTTCTTCGAAACTGGAATTTGCATGAAATATCCTATATGATTTAACACTAATTTGAAGATCGCATGTGATATTAGTGTTAAATCACATATGATATGTAATATCATATGTGATACTAGTATTAAATCATATATGATAAATCACATATGATACACATATCATATATTATTTAACACTAATATCACATGTGGTATTCAAATTAGTGTTAAATCATATATGATTTTTTTATGTAAATTTCAGTAACGTAAAAAAAAACTATAAAAATAAACGTTAAAAACAAGAAAAAAAAAATTTGTCGAAAGTGTATCAAGGTGCTTATCTATAGAAAGATAATTAAATGCTCGTCGTAATGGTATATTTTTTTCACTTGACGATTAATGGTCTGAAAGATATTTATATTTGAGAAAAAATGATGAAAGTGGGTTTTTTTAATTGTTAGGATTAACCTCATCCATTAGATCTAATAAAAATAAAGGGTGGAGATTAATTCCCTAGTATGTAAATAAGTTTTTGTCTTCAAATGATCTTAAATCAACGTAAGTAACGTTAAAGATTTAGCTCCCAAATTTTAAAATCTCCGGATTTCTTAACACATTGTACACTACTAGGAAAAGTGTCAATAGCAACGGCCCAAAATCGTTGCAATATGGCCTAAATTCGTTGCTAAATGTTGTTAGCAACGATTTTACCAACGAAACAAGTTCGTTGCTATATCGCCCGTTGCTAAACCACATATCATTGATAAATGTCTCACTTCGTTGCTATTTTGCAACAACCTTCAAAGTCGTTGTTGGTTTTGGGATATGGACATGTAGTTGATAATAAAAAGATAGCAATGAAATTATTATTTATGATATTACTAACGACATCTCACTCGTTGCTAAATTAGCGACTAAATCTATAATCAGCAACAACTTTCTGTTTTACAATAGCAACGTCAAGGTTGTTGGCATTTTGATTATCGCAGCAACCACATGATGTCGTTGCTAGATAAATTCTTTACTAAAGTATACAAATTGAGTTGTTTCATTACTTACCATTTATAACGTGCTACTAACTAATCAAACATATAGACCAAAAGGATATTCATAACAACAATGCAATGTATGAAGCTAAACAAGATCCATCAACTATTCATTCAAAATAACCCATCAAAAATCGGTAAGGGCGACAACAATTATGAATTAACAATATTATTACAAAATTAGCTACCTAAAAGTTTAGAGCTTATATACCATAAGGGTTAGACATCACTAACTCACTTTTTAGAATACATGGCCTTTTGTTGATCACTAAACATTTTTATCATCTCAGCCCTCATTTCTTCCCTCACACCTACGAGCCGACTTTCAACTCTAGCATTCACTTGTGCTTCAATTATGGCGTCGTTGTTGACTGGTGTTGAATCAACTGAAGTTCCATGGCCATACAAAATTTCAGGATCTTGAGTAATTCCATGACCGTAAAGGTTATTCTTTGGATCACCGATGGCTTTTTCCATGCTTTAGAGTTAAAAGGAATATCAGAAGAAGGCGAATCCAAACAAACACCACCTGGGGAATCGAAACCAACACCATTTGATGAACCTAAATCAACACCATCAGCAACTTTGATAGACTCTTAATATGTTATCACAACTTTTTCCAACCTTGTATCACACCAAACACCTTTGTCTTTGTTTCTCTTGTGCAACCCCTCAAACATAATTGCTGGATAAATGATGCATGTATGAAAGTTGAGAAACAAATATTAAGTGGCGAGCGGGGTCGTCCACTTGCCAGTTTTCACCATTTATTCAACTGGAATGCAAAATCACGTAACATCACTCATGACAGAAAACAAGTAGCAATACAAACATGCCAGTCACTCGGCATCAACCGGTATAAATCATTATGGAACTCTATATTCGATTCGTTTTGTTTTAAAGTTGAATTGACATGTTAGACCTTAATAGTCAAAGTTAGATGCAAGCTTGCTAAGTAGAAGAGCCAGAGAATCTTTTTTTTTCTTTTATGGATGATCTTTAAAATAAAATTTTATGATGTTATATGAATAGGTGATCGAAAATTACACAGCAGGTAGCTTGATTCTTAACAGTTGTGCGTCTTCACTAATTGATGAAGATGATTATAGTAAAGCCCCTGGTATGGTTGCTAGGCTTATGGGATTAGATTCTTTCCCAATTTCAAATATGTTTGACGCAAAGTCAAAGCCAACTCGATTCATCAACACTTGATCTATGCATAATTCTTCTCCACCGTGTGCTAAAAAAGACCTGAACTTGAATATAAAGATCACCACCAAATCGACCAAAAACATAAAGTGATCAAAAAGTTTCAAACGGAAAGTTTACCTCCAAAATCTGCTAGATCAGTTCCCATCACTCATCACAAATTCTTATCTCCTATGAAGAGGTCTAGAATCGTGCCCTTAAATGACCCCGCTTGTATAATAGAAGCAGCTCCAACTACACCTCTTGCTAGATCATCTTCTATTCATGTTCCTGTTTCTGCTAGAAAGTCGTATTCCCGCAGGCCTGTGGAGTCAAAAGTGTCGTCTCGAAGGGTTGTGGAGTCGAATGTTGCAAGGAGTCTAAAAGGGCATTCAATGAACAAGGTTTAGATGGTTGTTTTGAACGCAAACCATTCTTATAAGAAGGAAAAAGATCAGTTTCTTTAGCTATTCAAGCAAAGTTAATGCTAAAAAATGAGAAAGTTTAAGTTTAAGTGGCGAATCGACCGGTGGTCAGAAAAATAAGCAAAAGGATACACTCAAGAAACCTTCTACAAACAATGTGCTCAAACAGAAAAACCGAAAAACAAAACTATGTAACTGATAGAGGAACATCGGCTACAAAATCTTCAATGTCCATTATCAACAGGCAATGTAAAAAACATGATTCTGAGACAAATAAAATTCTTGTGAAAAAAGCTAATAATCGACAAAAACGTTCTCCGGAAGATATAAAGAACAAGGTTCATGTTAAAAACAATATAAGTGGAAATGCAGTTAAATCAAATGGATAGGATGTTATTTCTTTTACATTCACGTCCCTAGTTTCACGTTCAACTGTGAAGAACTTATTTTTGGCTGATAAACATGGTAAACACGCACTGATCAACTTCATTGGGAATAGAAATAGTTTGAGTTTAGCACCGAAAGGTGATTTGTCAAGTACACTTATGAACAAGAAACTAAATAAAAATGTGTCTCACGTGAAGGGAGGTGATTCTTTAAGTGCCCATTTAGACAAAAACTAAAAAAATAATGTGTCTTTAGCTCCGGGAGGTGAGTTTTTAGGTGCCCTTTTGGAGCAAAACCTAAGGAATTAACTGCAATAAGTTCCACTTTTGTTGTTTCAAGATACAAGAAACATAGATAGAATCATACCTATTTTTCTTGTGTAAAATTGTGTTACGGGCACCAAAGGTATAATTCACTCAGATTTGCACAAAAGTATATAAGCCAATATGGTATTTGTAGTTATATGGTATTTGTGCCTCTATTTCTCAAATACCAGCAAGGGGGTTTCAATCACCTGGTTTATGGTATTTTTAGTTATATGGATAAATATTGGTGATGTTTGTGTCTTCCATTGAGTATTAAGCATTCCTGAAAATGTTATTATCATCGACAAAGATTAGAAAAATATTTTTGCATCACACATGTCATCAATAGAAGAAGAAATTATATGACTCAAGGCAAGCGAACTTATTAGTTTTTATCTGATTGGCTTACTGCACACAAGATATAGATGTTGGAAATGTATATATTTACAAACATGTGAATGTCCGGATTCGAACTCGTGACCACGGGATTGCACACATTAGCGAATGAGAATTAAAGTTAATAATTAATGTTTATGTTTACGATTAATTATTGCACATTAAGTCCGGTTAACGATCGTTAAGTATTTAACGGAAAAATGACTAACGACCGTTAAAATGAAAAGAGAAGGACTAGAAATGGAAGACTTGGAAAAAAGTTATGGGTTCTCTTTGGGCTTGTCTACATGGCCGGCCAAAGGGTAATGGGTTTCAACCCAATACCTAACTTGTTCCCAAAGTTTACCTACTAGTATATAAAGAGGGTTAGGTTCTAGGGTTTCATACACTTGTGCATTGAATTAACCCTAGATCTCTCCTCTCCTCCCTCTAGTCTATATTCGGCCGAACACCCCATTTGTAAGGGAGTTTGGTTTCGTTTTTCTTAAACGAGGACTTGTGTTAGATCTAGCAATCGCTTGATTCGTTGGTTAATTCGTGTGTACAAGAACGTGGTTGTAAGACATTATTCTTACACCAATTAGTACTTCTTTGTTTTGCTTAAGGGATTTGATATTCGCAAGAGGTACGTTACGCATACTATCAGTTAATTAATTTATTTGTTATGATCTTTAGTCTTCCGTTGTGTACTCTTGATGTCTTTATGTTTTATTGTATTTTATATATCATAAACTCAACAGTGGCATCATGAGCCTTCTATAACAAGTAATTAATTACTGAAACACATAATTAAAATAAACATGAATGTGTTATTATTTGTTTGCTTAGATCTAGGGTTTGCAAAACCTAAACCCTAATTTTGAGGGGGAGGGGGGGCGTTTATTTTGGTGCCCTAATTAGGTTTTTGTAAACTATTGTTTTAATTGGATTAGAAACCCTAAGATGCATGCAACTTTATGTGTATATGCGTAACTTTGATTTAATTGCATTAATTGTTAAGTGTAATTTAATGTCCATGATAATTATCTGCATGTTTTATCATGGATCTGCTTTTATTGTATGTCTTTCTTGTTTAAGTGATATACACTAAATTTTGATAGATCTAAAATTGGGGAAGACCTCAATAATTATTAATTTAATCAATTATGTGCTATGTGGTATGTATTTAATTTTGACTTGCGCAATCGATGAATCGATGCATGTGGTTCACCTTGTACATAGATGAAAACGGGTGAAAGTCTTAATTAAATATATGCATATTGTCAAATCTAGAATTGGTTATTAATTGGATTTATCAAAACGTTTGCATATGGCTATTTGATATGCATGACTTTTATTTGTTATGCATTCATTGTTTATTTGTTTATTTTTTAAATACTTGCTTGTTTGTTATGTGTAACAAGGGTATTTTTTACAAGAAAAATAAACTGACCTAAACAATGGTGAAACATGTATTTTTAAGAATAGTAATCATAATCGTTTAATTGATTGATGACTTTGGTACAAATGGTCTGAAAGGCTCACCCATGAGAATGAACTAATAAAAGGGGTTTAAAGAAGTGCGCACACACCGAAAGGATGTCTAAGGTTGTGCTTTAGCGCGACTGGTCCTCTCGCCCTCTGTAAGTTCGAGTGGAGCTACTTAGTAAGCCATTAAAATGTGCAAGCTCATCTTAAGGGCTTAATTAGTTTTAATTCTATGCGCCACTTCAGTGGTAATTATCCGAAACACTAAGTGTTTACACTTATGCAAAAGTACGGTATAATGGATGATAATTAACACTAAATTCCTTAATTGGTGAACCCAATACCTCAATTAAAGTTTGATGATGAAAAGCTTATACATTAAAACAAGATATAAATGTTTTAATAAAACCTATATTACGAAGATGAATGCATGACATCTTTGTACATATTTGATTTGACATCAAAATTATTACCCTTTAAGTTCTATGCCATCCAACCAAACGGAAACACCTAAGATTACTTTTTATTTGCGTGAGATCGTGACTTAGATCGTAATCAAAGGGTAAAATGTCCACGTGTCGTGAGAGCGGGCATGGACGATTTTGCAGTTTCTTAAGTTGGACAACTTAATTGAGTTTTGTAGTGAGAGATGGCAACTCAAGGCATAAGATGGGATAAAACATGTTTACATGGCGATTGATATTGGCTATATGTAAATCCCATAAATCTAGGAATTGCAATTGAAGTTGGCAATTGAGCAATAGCTCTACCATTTTGTATAAGGTTCATTACTAGCAGATCAACTGACGTGATGAAATTATGACAATTTGGATCCTAGTTTTCAATAATAATTAATTGGTTATATGAATATGAACCTTGGGTATTTAATTGTTTATTGAAAAGGTTAATTATCAAAAGTACTAAAATTGAATTTTGTAATTCTTTTGAATGTATAAATGCAACATTTAACCGTAAACATGGTTTAGTCTTTGATTAGTAAATTGATCCATTCTAGCATTCAAACAAATGTTTGATCGAGAATAATTTACTGATAAGACAAACGAAGTCTCTTTTCCATGAAAGAAGCATGAGACTCAATCCTATTCCTTTTCATGAATGAGAAAGGTATAATAGGAACATTTGAATTGTCTAAATTATAATGTAACTCTTAGCAATGAATTGCACATCTTATTTTCCATAAAGATTTCATTACCCTCATTTGGTGAATGAATCCTTTGTAACAACATGAATGTTGGTTAACTGGAAAACATGTATATGAGTTACTAGATTAGAAGCTAGACTAATTACCGAAAAAATTGGTAAAAGGAAAACTAGCATATTTTTATCTAGTTGTTTTGCTTTAGCCTTTAAAGGTACTACATACCAGTATGGGGATGGTAGGCCTGTTGAGGAAGAAATTGCATACCCAATTTTTCGAGTTAATAACATTGATGGATAACCTATCATTCATAGAGTAGAATACACCTTTTAGTACCTTAGTAATGATTACGTATGGTTCTTTAAAGGTGTAGGAAAGTAAATAGCAAGCAAGTTGTTTTCACTGGTTATGCAACACTTACAATGTTGTCAGATTCAGTGGGAGCATTTGTGTTGCATTCCTGAATAAGAAGTTGTTTTAATGATTTCTAATTCAGTGGGAGCTACAAGCCTTATTTCCTGTGTAGTAACCCAGATTATCTTCAAAGATAATTACTTTCCAATTGTAGGCACTTATGTTTTTTAAGAATTGTCATGTGCATTTCCTTACAAATCAATATAGTCCTATATCTACTAGTTATATCTATGACACAAATCATATTAATCAAATAAACGAACGTGTATCGTGTTGTTTATATGTTACATGATGTTGTTCCATGCACAAGTGGGAGAAATCTTATTGTGTGCAAGGTACAACACATATTAATATGATTTAAAAGGATTCTCTTGACTGTAAAGTAAGAGAATAACGTTCTAATAGGAAGTATACATTTATATATGTATGATTGCCCTATTAAGAACATGTGTCAAGATGATAACAAAGACTACTTTATTTTAAATATTTATGTCATTCAATATTTAAGAAACACTTGTAGTTACAATTTATGTTACGTGAGAACGTAAACTAGATTGTAGCCCAAGGTAAAATATTCACGTGCCGTGAGAACGAGCATGGATGATTTTGCAGTTTCTTACGTTGAACATTTCATGGAATGATATAATTAAATGAAGTAATCTAATACTACTTTGAATTTAAGTATTCGTTGAATGACTTAAATATATGTAGTAAATATTAACTTGAAATATTAATTAAAACCTGAGGTGGTGTTCATAATTACTTTAATTATAAATGTTTATGATTTTGTAAAGTCACAAACATGAAGTCTTTTAAAGACTAAGAATATAAAGTAAGACGTTAACTTGCTATGTTTTAAGACATATGCATGAAGTCAATGAGTTGATCAAAGACTTATAACGTATAGTGGGATTATAACTGTTATATCTTTTGACTTGGTCAAGAATACTTGTGTTATAATAAATGCAATTGACTTGGTAATTCTATTGTACCATTAAGTTTTACTTTGTTGGTAAATATGATAAACCAAAGAATAGATGGTTATCTTAAATATTGTTAGATTAATCTTACAATATTAAATTCTAAGGAAATACCATAGTTTTATGGTATGTTCGGTTAGAAGAATCAAAATCTATTGGCATTGTTTGATTCAAGATAACTATAGTTTCTTCCAAAAGTTATCAAGGTTAGTAGATTGAGTATAGATTGAATATACTCAATAAGACTCCAACCTAGAAGATTGATAAGACACCATTTGTTTATGGAATGTGATGAATCACATTAAGTCTTATAAATGAAGTTCAGAATTTGTTAAACTACTTATAGAGTGAGTTGTAACAAACTAATGTCAGGAACTGTCAACGTTTTTGTAATATCCCAAAAGAGAACAATGTATTGTTGCTCTACTTACTAAACTATTTAAAGGTAATCTTTAAATTGTTAAAGGCAAGTGGGAGTTTTGTTTAGATCTTGAAAGATTGAATTACAAAATACACAATCTTCTAAAATGCACTAGCAAATATCATGATGAGGCTAAACATGTATATGATAGACCTCAATATGATGGAATTGTCATTCATAGATCCGTAGGATATCTCGAGATATTTAATATGCTGAGGATTATGAGTTACAAGATCATGGTAAGCCTGTTAATCATGATGATGAATTTACCAAATGTTGAATTGTGGTAAATCAATCATACTATGAATGTTGAGATGTTGTCCATAAATATAATCAATTTTAGATACTTGGTTTATCTAAATGAAGATGATTTTATTCAAAGGATGGAAACCCTAGTGGTTTAAATCTTTATGTAGAAATCATATGGACAATATTGTACACATATTTAATGCATGTCTAGTGATAATAATATTAATCATATTTAAGCAATTAACTATGATTGAATATTCTTTTCTAGATACATTAAATAAAAGTATAAAGATTATAATTGTCATACTTAGTTTCATTGATATGAAATTTTGACAATGAATGTCAAAACTCTTTGTTGTGAAATTACTTTTGCGAGGACGATAAGTAATACAAAGTAGTTTTATGATTTTAAATAATCTTTGAATATGTACAAACTGCAAGAATCCATGAATGGATATATGCATGCATCTATGAGATGATTCTTATGTTTAATATTAAATCAATGTTTGATTTAATAATTAAAATAAGATTGCTCATAAGTATTCCTGAAAGCTAGTGGGAGTATTATTTATTTATCTTAAATCTTATATGTTGTATGGGCAACTACATTCCACTTAAATTAAGTTTTAGTTGGGAATGAAACTTCGTTGGTAAGATTTGGAAATAATATATACAACCTTGGAATATATGTTTATTATTATAAACATATGCGGTAAATAAATGAGTCAAAAAGAACATGATGAATACATATCTTTGACAAGATAGATGAGATCTTAAAGTTTAACTTGAAGATTCATCATGAACATCATGTTGTGTATAAAGTTGTTGTGTCATGCTTGATTACAAGATGATTTGACAACATTGAAAGTTGTTAGTGTAATAAATATTTTAAAGGAATATGTTTGGATTTAGAATCACATTCCACAATCTGAAGATGCTCCTAGATTCTATGGATGATTATATGACAATTGTTTCATAATTGTCATTGCCAACAAACTTGAGTTTTGGTAGGCACCAACATTACACTATAACTGTTCAAAAGTTTACGGATATTTAAAGAGCATATTGTTGTACACAATGATGCTAGTATAATTGAGATGACACTCAATTCTAGTCACGGTATCCTTGATGATGACCATGTTGACTAGTTATGCTCAACTAAGAGCATAGTTTCATTATACATTAAAGAATAAAGAATACTTTAAACTTTAAAAGTTTTGAAAGATGATTGTCATATAAAGGTGGTTCAGGTTGTCACGCACCTTATGTAATGATATGACAATATCAAGATATGTGTAAACACATACAAGAAATTCACTTATTGAATTTTTGAAATAAGTATTCTCTAAATTCCTGTAGATCAAAGTTAGTTGAAATTATGCCTTGTCAACAAGTATGAGATGCATGACTTGTGGCAAAATTCATTAACTAATAATTATCATGCATTGATCTATTTAGTATTTGGATAAAAGAATATTGTAAACATTATTATTGAAATGAAATAAAGTATTTTGTAATGTTTATTATTCATTTATTATGATGTTATCCTATATTTGCATGTTTAAATCCTTGAATAACTTAAGTTATTCTAAATAGTCCGTTGTCAATCAATAACATGGGAATGATATTGAATTAAGACAAATCTGAGTATTAGTTAGAATATACTTGAAAGTATATTGATGCGTAGCATGACTAATTTCAGATGATATTCAATGTATTGAGTATAGGACTTATCCCACCCGCATGATAATACTTTATGGATCTTTGTCATTAAGTATATCATGGATATTTATCCTCGGACTTGAGATACAAGAGATATGTCATGGATGTAGTGCATTTTTGTGAAGCAATCTAACGCTACACGAAACTGGTAGTTATAAGGGTTGTTTTCAGAAGTGTTGCGAAATTTATGAATCCTGCTTGTAGTCAAAATGGGATTTGTTTCCTTCAAATTCATTTTGAAGTATTATACTACTGGGCCCCTCGTAGGATTGTTAAGATGTTTGTATGGCCATACCCAAGGTCTTCTGTTCAGAAGAATTGGTAATCTTAATAAATCATATAAAGCGAGAAATAGAATAGTTAATTAAGAAATGAGTGAGATCCATATTCTTATTAACATGGTATTAGAAACAAATGGATGAATATGATGATGAATCATCAAATTTGGTTTTTCTCCAGAAAACCATACACGAAGTTGTACCGGGCATTGGCGTGTTTCTAGACGCTAACCAATGTCATTACACGTTTTGTAAACATATCCAAGTGGGAGCTTTTGGAAATGTATATATTTACAAACATGTGAATGTCCGGATTCGAACTCGTGACCACGGGATTGCACACATTAGCGAATGAGAATTAAAGTTAATAATTAATGTTTATGTTTACGATTAATTATTGCACATTAAGTCCGGTTAACGATCGTTAAGTATTTAACGGAAAAATGACTAACGACCGTTAAAATGAAAAGAGAAGGACTATAAATGGAAGACTTGGAAAAAAGTTATGGGTTCTCTTTGGGCTTGTCTACATGGCCGGCCAAAGGGTAATGGGTTTCAACCCAATATCTAACTTGTTCCCAAAGTTTACCTACTAGTATATAAAGAGGGTTAGGTTCTAGGGTTTCATACACTTGTGCATTGAATTAACCCTAGATCTCTCCTCTCCTCCCTCTAGTCTATATTCGGCCGAACACCCCATTTGTAAGGGAGTTTGGTTTCGTTTTTAGATCTAGCAATCGCTTGATTCGTTGGTTAATTCGTGTGTACAAGAACGTGGTTGTAAGACATTATTCTTACACCAATTAGTACTTCTTTGTTTTGCTCAAGGGATTTGATATTCGCAAGAGGTACGTTACGCATACTATCAGTTAATTAATTTATTTGTTATGATCTTTAGTCTTCCGCTGTGTACTCTTGATGTCTTTATGTTTTATTGTAGTTTATATATCATAAACTCAACAATAGATGACGGTTTCAGTCATACTGCTCCTTGGCAATTTGTTATTGTTACAAGTGTTAACGACTAGAAAAGGGTTTTGGTGGTACGCATGGTAACAACGGCTGAAAACATTCTACCCTTCTTCTTAAAGCCTTCAAAACGGACTAACAAGCGGTTAAAATAAGGTGTCAGCAATCGGTATGTACTAACATGCTAAGTTTTCTGCAACTTATATATGGAATTAAACTTTACTACTGCTACTTTCAGTTGCTTTATTTAATAATGACTTTATTGGAAAACTATATTTCTTGCAAATTAGTTTAGCCCACTTTCATTTAACAAGATACTGACATATATTTGTTTCATCATATCTATCTTAAGGGCTATTTGGATTTGTACATAAGTTTTTATTTAGAAAAATGTAAAAACTAAGTAATTGCTGAAATTTTATTTTATTTTGGTTGCGCAATACAGAAATGAATGTACAACAGGAACTGGAGTGTGACGCCGCAAAAACTTTATTGATGTTACTAACAATTCTATATTTCAGGTTTACTAGCCATCAGGCTAACATTGGCCTTTCTGAATGTAGGGTGACGAAAGGCAGCTCAAGTAATGGGTAAAAAAGGGTCATTTTTAAGGCCATGTAAGCAAGGTCACAGATTGGGTCAAAGCGGGTCATCTTGGATTTTCGTGAAGACGATAGTAATTATACGCAGGTATATGGTAAAGGCATTCCATACTACTGAACTGTCAACAAATGAGAGTCACACATAAAGTACACCAACAACATCAGCACCAAGATTAGAAAGAAGCATCAAAACTCCAGCTTTTGTTAAAACTATCTGTACGTATAACAGCTTCAGTATGGAACACTTGCATGAAGTAGTTATTGTTGGGATTTTATAATCTAAGTTAACCATTAACTACGAGTACACGGCGGATAATGGATCTAGTTTAAGAAATTATGTTAACACGTATAATAAACAAATACTACGTATAATATAAAAGGAAACAAGAAAACTAAACCAAGTAATCAACGCAATTACCTCTATGAGTGCTCACACAAACAAGTAACCCGAATACGCCCGATATGCTAGTCGTGTCACATTTACCCACACAACTTTTGTAAAAGCTCAAAAAACCTCGAACCAACCACCCTTTGCCCTTTGTTTTTCGAGATCAGATACAAAACCGAGAACCAAAACTGCCCTTTGTCTGATATCGGATAAAGGGAACCCAATTCCTTCTCTTTTTTGCCCGCGATCACAGCAAACAAACACCTTTCTTGGCTACTTTTTTCGATCAGGAAACACCAACAAACAAGTATGACAACCCTAGAACAAAACTTGGGTCAATTAGACACAAGTTAAGGCTTCACACGAGAAAACCCTAGATCGGATTAATAATTACGATTGGCTGAAATAAGGCAATGATGGATCGGTTAAAAATAGCTGTAAAAGAGGTGTATGTGTTGTTTTTTAAATATGAGGTAGGGTATGGTGTATATATAGCTTTAGAACCCTAGTACAGTTGGGCTTTAACTTGTCTCACAAGTTAAGCTTAGTTCATTTTCCTATCACAAACACCCTAAGGCCGAAACCCACCCCAAACACACTCCATAAACAGGACACTGTGGGCTTGGTGTAAGTTGAATTCGATCCTATTTTATCACGGGTTAAAGTCGGGTTAAACTTGAGCTTTAAACGTTAAACGTACTCTAATGTTCATCGTGTGTGCCCCCATAGGCTCACACACCTCTACTTGTATTGAGCTAATCCGACTACCATTCCAACAGCTCTCACTTGGGAGTTGGAGTAGCAGATAGCACAAATACCAATGACAGAAACGTCTAGCAACGCTCTCACTCACTATTTTACTAAAGTTGTCTGAGATATAGTTTCATAAATCTTTCTTAGTAGCGTGGTCATTTATGTCTTGCTTCTATCATCCTTTTTTATGGATACCATTAAACCATGGATATGGATCCTAACTCATTCCACATAGTTTAACCATTTAGATTCTCATTATGGAATTTTAATTAGATATACAAAATATAATCAAGAATCATCTTGCATTACCCTTTGGGTTCGGCCGAACAATTATCTGACTAATTCTGGAGAGGACCCATGGTATCTTTCTACACATATCAAGTGGAGTAACAAATCCTTTGTTGACTACAAGTGTTGTGGATGCTGCTTCACATTACTCCGAAGTATAGTTTTAATAACTACCTTATTTAGGATAGCGTTTGGCATATAATTAAAAAAGTGATATCCACATATGACAGAACTTGCTTGTATCTCAAGTCTAAGGATGACTTAACAAACCATTTCAGCATTTTACTCGTAACAGAGATCCAAAAGTAAATTTTTGAAAGGTGGGGCATCTAATATGCATCCCTTGTGAATACACAAGAGTTTGGCTTTGGTGGGAGCAATACACAGTCTCATAGAATATAACCAACACTCACATTTGCCTTACATAATAATATTCCCATATTGTTAACTAATAATGGACATATTTAGAATGATAAATTATTTCATGGATTAAACATGCAAATATGGAATAACAAATTATATGAATAAAATAACAAATACCTTGTAGCTTTATTTATCAGAAAGTAAGACTATCGTACAATTCTAAATTATCCAAATACTAATTACACACAGATTTACATGAGACTACTAGCTGGTATCAAACCAATGCCCCTAGTCAATTTAGAATGCTTAGGATACGCTAAAGCCTTCGTAAATGGATCATCTAGGTTTCCATATGTGTGAACTTTTGATATCTTCACGTCACCCATTTCATTGGTTTCTTGAAGATAATGAACTTTCGTGCGGTAATGTCTAGCACCCTTGGTGATTCCACTTTGATTAGCTATAGTAATGGCTCCAGTATTATCACAATACATATTTATGGGTTCTTCAATTGTGGGAACAATGCCATGCCCATAAATGAATTTTCGAATCCATACAGCCTCTTTAGATGCATCATAAGTAGCTATATACTCAGCTTCTGTAGATGAAGTTGCAAAGATACTCTGCTTTGTGCTTTTTCAGTCAACAACACATCCATTTAAAATAAATACATATCCAGTCTGAGATTTTAGGTCATCAGCATCTGTCAGATATCTAGCATCAGTGTAGGAAGAAACCCTGAGCTCTCGTTTCGTATCACCTCCATAAACCAGAAACATATCCGTAGTGTTGCGCAAATACTTAAGAATATTCTTAACATCAGTCCAATGAAGTTCACCTGGATTCTATTGAAATTGGCTTGTCATGTTCTGAGCGAATGCAACGTCAGGACGAGTACATCTCACAGCATACATAATAGATCCTATAGCCAATGCATAAGGAACTCTTTGCATGCGCTCTTTATCAGAAGGTGTCTCAGCACCTTGTGACTTTCTAAAATTAGGCTCTTCTTGCGTTGGGATAGTTCCTCGTTTGCAATTTTCTGTGTAAAATCTTTTCAAGATTTTCTCAATGTAAGCACTTTGACATAAACCAATCAATCGTTTAGATCTATCTCTGTATATCTTAATTCCAAGAATATATGCAGTTTCTCCTAGATCTTTCATGATAAAACATTTTCCAAGATAGGATTTTACATCTTCTAACATTGGAATGTTGTTTCCCATGAACAATATGTCATCAACATATAGAATTAGGAAAGTTGCATAACTCCCAATAGCTTTCTAATATATACACATGGCTCATCTTGATTTTGAGTGAAATCAAATTTCTTAAACTTATCATCAAAACATTTATTCCATTGCCTAGATGCTTGCTTAAGTCCATAAATGGAACGCTTGAGCTTGCATACTCGGTTAGGATATTTAGTATTAACAAAACCCTCAGGTTGCTCCATATAGACTTCTTTGGAAAGATGTTCATTGAGGAAGGCCGTTTTGACATCCATTTGCCAAATTTCATAATCATAGAACAAAGCTATGGCTATGAGAATCCTTATATCTCTAATGTCTGCAACATGAGAAAAGGTCTCTTCATAATCAATCTCGTAGGTTTGAGTAAAGCCCTTTGCTACGAGACGAGCTTTAAAGGTGTGTAGTGCACCATCCATGTCAGTCTTCTTTTTAAATAGCCACGTGCTGCTAACTGTTTTAGAGTTAGGAGGAAGCTCAACTAATTCCCAGACTTCATTGTCTTTCATGGATTGCATTTCCACATTAATCGCATCAAGCCATTTCTTGGATTCAGGATCCAGCAGTGCAGCTTTATAGTTATTGGGTTCACCAAGATCCCCTAACTCATGTTCCTCAGCATCGACGTATAAACACATTCGATCTGGAGCATGGCGTGTCCTAGCGGATTTACGAATGGAAATGATATCACTTTGAGGTTCATCAATTTATTGATCATCCTCATCATGATGTAAGCTAGTGTCTACAGAAGGATTTGTATCTTCATCTTGAATAATATCAAGATCTTCTAAACTCCCATTTGCTTCTTGATCCAAGAAATTATTCTCAAAGAACTCAGCATTTCGAGCAACAATAACTTTGTTCTCTGATGGAAGGTAGAAATAATATCCCATTGTTTCCTTTGGGTATCCTACGAAGATACACTTAATAAATCTGGGTTCAAGTTTGTCAGGTTTGGTAAGTGTATCACGCTTAACAAGTGCCTCACAACCCCAAACTTTTAAGTAAGACAACTTAGGGGCTTACCCATGCCATACCTCGTACGGTGTCTTATCAACCTTCTTAGTTGGAACCATATTGAGAATTCGTGTAGCAGACTCAACGGCATAATCGCAAAAGGACTTAGGAAGAGTAGTTTGACTCATCATGGAGTGAACCATGTCTAGCAGTGTTTGGTTTCTCCTCTCAGACACACCATTATGTTGTGGAGTGTAAGGATGAGTTTGATGGGCAATAATCCCATGCTCCTTTAGATGATCCAAAAACTCTTGACTCGTATATTCACCTCTATGATTAGAATGTAGTGACTTAATGGTCTTCCCAAGTTGGTTTTCTACTTCTTTCTTAAAAACCTTAAATGTTTCAAACACTTTATGTTTATGTTTCAACAAGTAGACATAACCATACCGACTATAGTCTTCAGTAAAAGTGACGAAGTAAGTTTCTCCTTGTCTTGACACAGTTCTAAATGGGCCACATACATTAGTGTGTGTTAGTCCAAGTAGATCCTTAGCCCTTTCCACTTGATGTGAATAGGGTTTCCTTGTCATCTTACCAGACATGCATGAAACACACTTTTTAAATTACTTAATGTCAGTTGAGTTAAGAAGTCCATCATGTTGCAACTTCTCCATGCGTTTCTTGCTAATGTGTCTAAGAAGATAGTGCCACAAGAGAGTCGAGTCCAAGGCAGACTTGGCTCTTTTATTGCTAATAACAAACATAAAACTATCATTTGTTTTAGAACAAGACATATCAATTTCATAAATACCATCCTGTGGGATAGCAATAAAATAAACAACATTATTTCTTGAAACTGAAATTGAATAATTTGATTCAAAACGATTAACATAACCATCGTCAAATAAACAAGAAACTAAAATAATTCCTCTAGTAATAGAGGGAGCATAATGACAGTTGTTTAAAAGAACAACTAATCCACTAGGGAGAAATAAATGAAAACCGCCTATAGCTTCAACTCTTGCCCGTTGACCATTTCCCACGTACAGACTTAAAGCTCCAGGCTTCAGTTTCCTACTTCCCCTGAGACCCTGAGTCGTATTACAGATGTGAGTACCACAACCCGTGTCATAAACCCAAGATGTATTAGGAAAAGAGTAGATTTCTATGGTGAAAATACCTGAAGAGCTAGCTCCTAGAGACAACTTCTTCTTTTTCATCAACTCGGCGAGATATACGGGACAATTTCTTCTCCAATGACGTATTTCACCACATTGGTGATAGGTCGCGTCCTTAGCAGGATTATCCTTCTTGGGTGGTGGAGGAGTCTTAGGCTTGGGACCATAAGGTGGTTTATGCTAAGGAGCATAAGCCAGCTTGTACTTTCCCTTCCCTTGATTCCCCTTAGCAGCATTAAACGATTTTTTCCCCTGGTTTTTCTGGACCTTTCCCGCACCTATATTATGGAGTGCAGGTGCAGCATCTTTCTTTGGTAGCGTCTACTCATGTTGTTTAAGTATAGTATGAAGTTCATTCACAATCTTCCCCATTCTATGCATATTATAGTGCTGCACAAACGTGTCACACTTTTTAGAAAGACCAATTAAGGTCAAACTAACTCCATAGTTGAGAGTAACGGGATGACCGAGACGCTCCAAGTTGTCAATGTAGCTCTTCAACTTGAGAACATATGAGTTAACAGATTTCCCATCTTCTTGCTTGCACGTGTGAAATTCTCTCGCGGTTTGAAGAAGTTCTTGTTCAGCCTGTTGAGCAAACATAGACTTCAGCTCCTGTAGCATGTCATAAGCACCAAGGTGAGTTAGATTTCATTGGATCTCTAACTCCCTGGACATGAGCATGAAAGCAACAATGTCCTTTGACCCCTTGACCCAAGCAGTGTGAGTTGCAAGGGCCTTGGGAGCGACTTGGTGACCAGGAGCTACAACAGGTTCAGCAAGAATGGGATGCTCCAAATAATTTTCATTATCTTAAGCTGACAGGATTATGCGAAGCTGGCGATACCAGTCAATGAAGTAAAGTCCAGTGAGTTTTTGTTTCTTAAGGAAAATCCTGATAACCTAATTTTTTCCGACCGAGGTAGTCATCTACAATTTAGAAAAGTTCAAATAATTAGTATTTTCAATAATTAACTTCTTAATAGAATTAACTACCCAATTAATTAATAATACAACTAAGATCCATCTTGACCTCCCACTTATTACCAAAGGTCTAACCAATGTGTAAAAGAGTAGGGCAAGAGTTAAGTGACGAGTGTTAGTTGCATAAAATGCAACTCTTAGACTTATGAGGCTGATCAAGGCATTAGTAAACAAGAAATAATGTCAAGAGCATGTTAGTCTAATCTTATGCCTCGGATCTAAGGTCTGAACAAGCATACTCGAAATAAGTCGACCAAGCAAGAACATGCAAATATCACCAAAAGTCTGACTAACAAGAAAAATTCGCCATGGGTTAGAATGGCCCTAAGGTCTGACCAAAGAGGTCAAGCCAAATGCACGTGTTCTTAGTTGGTTGACATACACTTAAAATTTTCACATAGGGTATACACATAAATGTGATTAAATCGTGTAAAAAAAAACATGCAAAACAACTTTGTAACACTTATTTTAAAAACTTTTAGTAATGACATTGTAGTGATCATCATGGCTCACGGTAGCTCCAATAGAATTCGCAAGGAGGCGGAGAACCAGGTCAGCGCGAGGCAATAACCGGAAATCCTTTAGGTGTGACTGTGCGCACCGCCTTAAACCCCCCTTATAGTTTGTTCTAGTGGGTGAGCCGTACATCCCAAGTGTCCATAGCATCCAGTTTTGAATTTCATGAAAAACTTGTTTCAATAGTTAGGTCACTTAATTTTACAAAAACAATTTTCCACGAAACAAATCGCAGGTCACAATGAGCAAGGTATTTGGGCGTGTAAATTAAGACCCCTTATTAATGTCATGGTCTCGATATGTATTATTCCATATTGCATGCAATTAGGTGTGTAAGACATGTAACAATTGTGCACATAAGGAATCAAAAACATATAAACAAAAACATCAATAAACACATATTGATCCGTGTTCTCTCGCGAGTTTTCCCAAAAGGAGAACCTTAATACCGTCACTAGGTGCAATACCTAGATCACCCAATACATCACAAAAAGCAATTGAGTGGGTCTTATAGCCGGAATATACACATTAAATTAATAATGGTAAACTAATCAACTTTTAATTATGTAATTTTATGTATCTAATTAACCATTAATTCAATTTGTTTGTGTCTAGGTATTTTTTATTAATTATTGACAAGTATTGCATTATAGTTGTCAAAACAAATAACTAGTTAGATTTCATGCAGCCTTTTCATGTGTTTATTAAAACGTGAAACCCATAATCACAAAAACGAGTTGACTCGTGATGCCACTTTTGGGATTTTACAATCTAAGTTAACCATTAATTAAGAGCACGCAGCGGATAATGGATCTAGTTTAAGTAATTATGTTAACACGTATAATAAACAAATAGAATATAAAAGGAAATAAGAAAACTAACCCTCGTAGTCACCCACAAGTTAATAACTAGAAACCAAGTAATCAACGCGATTACTTCTACGAGTGTTCATACAAAAACGTAACCCGAATACGTCCGATATGCTAGTCGTGTCACGTTTACCCAAAGAACTCTTGTAAAAGCTTAAAAACCCTCGAACCAACAACAACCCTTTGCCCTTTGTTGTCCAAGATTAGATACAAACCCGAGAACCAAAACTGCCTTTTGTCTGATATCAGATAAAGGGAACCCGATTCCTTCTATTTTCTACCTGCGATCACAACAAACAAACACCCTTCTTGGCTGCTCTTTTTGACCTGGAAACACCAAGAAACAAGTATGACAACCGTAGAACAAAGCTTAGATCGATTAGACACAAGTTAGGGTTTCAAACGAGCAAACCCTAGATCGGATTAATAATTCCGATTGGCTTAATCAAGGTGGTGATGGATCGGTTGAAAATAGCTGTAAAAGAGGTGTATGTGTCATTTTTTTTAATATGAGCTAGGGTATAGTGTATATATAGCCTTAGAACCCTAGCACATTTGCGCTTCAACTTGTCCAACAAGTTAAGATTACTTTCCTTTTCATATCACAAACACCCTAAGGCTAAAACCCACCCCTAAACACCCTCTATGGACCGCCACTGTAGGCTTGGTGTAAGTGGAATTCGGTCCTATTTTATCTCAGGTCAAAATCGGGTCAAACTTGACCTTTAAACGTTAAATGTACTCTAGTGTTCATCGTGTGTGCCCCATAGGCTCACACACCTCTAGTTGTATCGAGCTAATCTGACTACCATTCCAACAGTTACTATAAGTATGAGGACATTAGCATTAATTATTAGGATGTAGTTAGGTCCAGTGATTTTTGTTTCTCAAAGAAACTCCTGAATACCGAATTGTTTCCGACTGAGATAGTCATCTACAATTTAGAAAAGTTCAGATAGTTAGTATTTTTAATATTTAACTTCTGAATAGAATTAACTACCCAATTAATTACTAATGAGACTAAGATCCATCTTGACCTCCCACTTAATACCAAAGGTCTGACTACTGTGTAAACGAGTAGGGCAAGAGTTAAGCGAAGAGTGTTAATTGCATAAAATGAAACTCTGAAACTTATGAGATTGATCAAGGCATTAGTAAACTAGAAATAATGTCAAGAGCATGTTTAGTCTCATCTTATGCCTCATGTCCAAGGTTTGACCAAGCATACTCGAAATAAGTTGACCAAGCAAGAACATGCAAATATCACCAAAAGTCTGACTAATGAGCAAAATTCGCCATGGGTTAGAATGGCCCTAAGGTCTGACCAAAGAGGTCAAGCCAAATGCACGTGTTCTTAGATGGTTGACATAGAATTAAAATTTTCACATAGGGTATACACATAAATGTGATAAAATCGTGTAGAAAGAAGCATGCAAAACAACTTTGCAACACTCATTTTAAAAACTTTTAGTAATGACACTGTAGTGATCATCATGGCTCACAGTAGCTCTAATCGAATTCGCAAGGAGGCGGAGGACCAGGTCAGCGTGAGGAAATAACCGAAAATCCTTTAGGTGCGACTGTGCGCACCGACTTAAACCCCCCTTATAGTTTGTTCTAGTGGGTGAGCCGTACATCCCAAGTTTCCATAGCGTCCAGTTTTTAATTTCATGAAAAACTTGTATCAATAATTAGGTCACTTAATTTTACAAAAACAATTTTCCACAAATCAAATAGCAGGTCACAATAAGCATGGTAGTTAGGCGTGTAAATTAAGACCCTTATTAATGTCATGGTTTCAATATGTGTTATTCCATATTGCATGCAATTAGGTGTGTAACACATGTAACAATTGTGCACATAAGGAATCACAAACATATAAACAAAAACATTAATGAACACATATTGATTTGAGTTCTCTCGCGAGTTTTTCGCAAAAGGAGAACCATAAGACTGTAGGACCTTAGATATATCAACCTTATCACACAAATACCCACGTTTTGCGTAGAACTCGTTAAACACAAACACAAACTATGCGTGAAGATGAAAGAAATAAAGATGAGAAAGATGGTGACTTGATGTTAAAACCGTGTATGTGAAGAGAGAAAGATGAACACAATATGTTGTATTGCTCCAAAGAAAACACACACACACAGACACACACAAGCACACCCCTCAAATGAGACTTTGAGGGGTTTATATAGTTGGAATACATGATGCCCTAAAAGGCTTTCTATGGGCCGTGGATATGGACTTGGATTGAATTGGGTTACTTGGACTTATACAAGGCAAGCTTATCATAACGCCTAGCCATTTAGCTTAGTCCAATCCACGAGCCCGTTGACTATTCTATCATGATATCTACCACACGTTACAAAGTTCCTAAATGTGAATGACCATCACTTCTAATAAAAACTATTAAGACTAACAATCTCCCCCTAAGGGGTGGTCATTCAAAAGATGCTCCACTTGATTAGGTCTTTACTTTTCTCGAGCTTGAACTTTGTGTGTAGATATAGAATAGTCTTGATTTTCGTTCCTTCATGCTTTGTGATCAGTTAATGTGGTATAGAGCCATGGTTATGCTTTGTCAACTTCTTAGATTAGGTGTCTCCACGTCTTACTCCACTTCTATCTCCACCATGCTCACACTTCTATTTGTCTTTTGGTTACCAATGATGTAGTTCTCGAGTCTTTAAACTTTGTAGATTCTTTGACATTGACGAAGAATCATCTTTAACTTTGTGTTGCATTTGATTTTGATGAGAACTTTCATGTGTTGTTGGCATGAGCATGTGGATAGTCTGCATGATCAATCCACTTCGGAGCTTCCATAAGAAGAAAACATAAAAACAGGTTAGTAATAAGCGGATTTCGGCACTTACATGTTTGAATTTCGAGGGTGTTAATAGCATAGTGTGAAAACACATCTCTAATTCTCACAGAGGCCGTTCCTGAACCGGAGTCCCACAAGTGAGATAACACGATGTACCGAAGTACACCTACGATTCAGATGAGTCGCTGAGGTACACCAAAGCATCACCTCACGACTGTAGACCGTTTGAGACACACTAAGCATAATCCATGGGGAGTTACCGAAGTGACCTGCTGTCAGGGCTGCTTGATGTTGACCCTGGCAGGAGTTTCCATTCAATCACTGAAGATCACAGATGTAAAACTTCTCATAAATGTTCTGGCAGATTGCTAAGATCTGCGTAGGACTCTAGAATATATCACTTGTGTCCTTATTGATGAACAACAAGCGATGTCATGTCAAGTGTTCCTATGAGATCTTTTGATGAATCTCGTGGCTCTAGACTCAATAGTGCATTTTGGTTTCCTAAGCGGAGACTAGGGAGAGGGTCTCCTTCTTCAATACCAACGATCTCTAAGAGAAAGTCGATAGATTATTAGGGTTCCCAGTGAGAATGAAACAAATCCTTTTAAGAGGAATTGAGTGGCTAGAAAGTTACGTGCAGTGCGTCACTGGGTCCATGACGTCTTTGTCTTCAATACCAGCGTCATCTAAGTGACAACCAGTAGCAGATGAATTGAACCCGGTTTCTGCCCTAAGGTTGATTATGGAGGGCTATTTCTTTTCACCCTTTCTTTTACATTTCTTTTTAATTCTTCAACCCCTTCTTTCTCCTTTCTCACATTACTCCTTTTTTCAATCATACCTAAGGACTTCTAATACTGACTATTTGTGATGTCCTTGGGTAGATCCCTCTGGCTCTGGCGGATCATAGGACGAATTTCCTATCCTTAGTCACCTTATAACTCCATGACTGTCCCATGTTGCCATAAAATCATTTTTGTTGAAAATCTCACAGAGTGTTTATGATAGAAAACATGTTTGAAACACTCCGAGAGTTTTATATTTTCATAAACATTCCCCCTTCATATGTGCTTATAAGTTTTGACAGAAATCTGCACATATAGGGTAGAGTTCGTACTTTTTGAATTGATCGGCTCATGATAGACAATTCCCCACGAGACACGGTTACGTTGCCTAGTTAAAGAGTTCCATTGTCAGTTTGTAGGTGACAACTAGCTCTAATAACTAACTTGAAGTTGTAAACACTCCTTGAAAAGGAGGTTAGACCCATGAAAGTGCATATCTATCACAAGTTTCTCGAGATGGTACATTTACTGACTTTGATTCCCGTTAATTCGTTGGTTCCGTTTGAGTCGAGCTAATTATGAGATTCATTAAAATTTTTGATCACATTTTAATCACGTCTCCTCCCCCTCAAAAATAGCATATTCGTGATATTTTTTATATAAACGGATTAATCAACATTTTATAATCTTTTGGGGAGACAAACGGATTTTTATATTTTGCTTATGTTGGTTTTTCAAATTTTGTATTTTGTTTTTCAAAAATATTTACAGCGAAGCTTGTTGGAAAATCATTTTCAAGAAGATTCGAGAAGATGTTCTAACTCCTCAGGGGTTAGGCTTCGCATTTCAATTCGTCGAACTAAATAGTTAAACCTTTCTTTTGGAAGGGCTTTAGTTAATAGATCGGCGAGTTGGTAATCTGTCTTCACGAAGAATAATTCAACAGTACCTTCTTCCACATGTTCTTTTATGAAGTGATAGCGGACTCTGATATGCTTAGTCTTTGAGTGATGAACAGGATTGCATGATATGGCTATGGCACTTTTCAAGTCACAATACATAGGTATTTTATCGAAAGTAAAGCCATAATCTGTGAGTTGTGTTCTCATCCATAGAACTTGAGCACAACACGCAGATAGAGACACATACTCAGCTTCAGCGGTTGAAAGTGCAGTGCAATCTTGTTTCTTTGAAGACCAGCTTACTAACTTTTCACCCAAAAATTGTGCTCCTCCAAATGTACTTTTTGCTGTAACTTGATCTCCTGCGTGATCCGCATCTGAAAAGGCAATTAGATCAAATCCGGATTCCTTCGGATACCAAAGTCCCATGTGAATGGATGTCTTCAGGTACCGAAAGATCCTTTTAACCTCTTTGAGGTGCAGTTTGGTAGGCTTTGCCTGAAACCGTGCTAATAAGCAAACAGCAAAATGAATATCGGGTCGACTAGCAGTAAGGTACATGAGAGAACCAATCATGCTCCGATATTTCTTCGGATCAATAGGTTTCCCAAACAAATCGGCTCCAATTTTTGGTGAAGTTACCATTGGTGTTCCGACAAAATCACAATTATCCATACCATGATTTTTCAAAATCTCAGTCGTGTATTTAGCTTGATTTATAAAAATTCCACGTGGGGATTGATGTATTTGTAAACTAAGAAAGAATTTTAGTTCCTCCATCATGGACATTTCAAATTTGATTTTCATGAGATTTTCAAAATGTTTTGAAAGATTCGGATTAGTGGACCCAAAGATGATGTCGTCCACATAAATCTGAACAATCAAAATGTCGTTTTTGCATTTTTGTGTAAACAAGGTAGGATCAACTGTTCCTTTGGTGAAATTGTTTTGGATAAGGAAAGAGGACAGTTCGTCATACCACGCTCTCGGAGCTTGTTTCAAACTATAGATTGCCTTTTTGAGTTTGTAGACGTAGTCTGGATGTTCCAAGTCGATGAAGCCTTCTGGCTGACTCACGTACACTTCTTCTTTTAGAGTTCCATTCAAGAACGCCGTCTTAATGTCCATCTGATAAACCGTGATGTTTTTGTGAGCTGCATAGGCTAAGAATATCCTGACTACTTCTAGTCTAGCTACCGGCGCGAATGACTCTTCAAAGTCTATCCCTTCCTCTTGTCTGTATCCTTTGGCCACAAGACGAGCTTTGTTGCGAATTACAGTCATCTCTTCATCCCTTTTGTTCTTCCATAACCAATTGAGATCGATGACGCGAACGTCAATTGGTCTTGGAACCATATCCCAAGATTCATGTAGACGGTATTGGAGAAGTTCCTCCTGCATCGCTTCTATCCATGCGGGTTCTGCCATTTCCTCGCGAATGTTCTTTGGCTCTATATTGCTAATTGAGCAAAGGTAAATGCACAAGTCGCAATCGGTGGCAAGTTGACGTCTTGTCTAAATTGGCCTTGAAGGTTCACCAATAACTTGTTCAATTGGGTGGTCTTTTGTCCACTTCAGAGTAGAAGGATACCGTTGGTTATACGTATGCGAGTTAGATGGTTCTCGTAAGCTTGAAGATGATTCAGCTGATTCCGTAGCAAACGGATTTTCAAATAAGTCTTCATCTAACGTTGCATCGTTATGGTTTTAGTTTTGCTCATCAACTGCTGGTAGAATGGGTGCAAGAACTGGAGTAGATGTAGATGATGTAGATGGAGTTGGTGCATTGGTTTCAACCGTTGTAGATGCATCTTCTGTTGGTGGTGGAGGATGATTTTGAGCGGGTGCAGCGGAATGATGGTTTGATGCATTTGTCGAAGTTCCACCATAGTATTCATCGAACATTAACTCAAAGAAATTCTCCCATTCTTGTTCTTTAGGATTGTTAAACGAAGTTGATTGAGCTCTTTGAGGTACGAGTCCTGAACTGATGTGTCTAGAAGTCTACTGGTTTAGTGTGGGTTCTAGAGCGAGTCTCTCAGAAGCCATATGTGAAAGTTAATCAAATTTCACATTCATCGTCTCCATGATCCTCCTAGTTCTCTTGTTATACACCCTGAATGCCCTTTAGTTATCTGAATATCCAATGAAGATTCCAATATCACCTTTAGCTTTCAATTTTCCAAGATCTTCTCTGTCATTCGTAGGATAGCACAAAGCGCCAAACACGTGAAAGTAAGAGATATATGGTTTTCTGTTGTTCACAAGCTCATATGGGGTTTTATTGAATCTTGGATGGATTAGGGATCGGTTCTGAGTGAAACAAGAAGTGGAAACAGCATCAGCCCATAGAAATAACGGTGCACTAGAATAGATTAGCATTGTGTGAGCAGCTTCCACAAGAGTTCTATTTCTTCTTTCAACTACCCCATTCTGCTGTGGAGTTCTAACAACTGATGTCTGATGTGTAATGCCAACATCTTCAAAATAAGCTCGTAACTCTTGATTAGTGAATTCAGTGCCGTTGTCTGTTCTTACAACCCTTACTGGAGTTTGAAGAAGTACTTGAATTCATTTCAGAAAGGTGATGATGATGCCTGGTGCTTCGTCTTTTGACCTCAGAAACTTAACCCATGTATATCTTGAATAATCATCGACGATAACAAGAATATACTTTTTCCCATTAATGCTTTCAACTCTCATTGGGCCACATAAGTCCATGTGCAACATATGCAACTTTGCTTCCGAACTAGGTACGGTTTTGGGTTTATATGATGCTCTTTTGCTTTTTCCTTGTTCGCATGATGGACATAAGTGATCCTTGGTGTATTTGAACTTTGGAAGTCCGTTGACGATGTTGTCTTTGGCAATATTGTTGATGGTGTCGAAATTGAGATGTGATAACCTTCTATGCCACAACCAGGACTGTGTTCCAGATGCTCGTGTCATAAGACATATTGGTGATGAAGAGGCCATTTGATTGATGTCGATAGCATACAAGTTTGTATCACGATTCCCAGTTAAGAGATCAATGCCATCCAAGTTTCTAACGAAGCAAGCATTTTTCCAAAAAGCAACCTCTAAATCTGCATCACAGAACTGCCTGACTGAAAACAAATTGTGTCCCAACCCTTTGACATAGTAAACCCGAGTGATCACATAATTTCCAGAAGGTAGATCTCCATAACCCATGATAGCTGCTACATGATCATTTCCAAAACATACGGTTCCCATGAATTTCCAAACGAAATTGATCAGCAGCTTCAGATTCCCAGTCATGTGCTTGGAGCAACCCGAGTTGACGATCCAAAGACAAATTTCGATAACCTGCCAAGAATGAAAAAGAATATTGTTGAAACCGTTTTGATTTTGGTTCCTTTGGGTTAGAGGTAAAATCCTGATCACACTCAAAGAGGTTTTCTACAGGGAATTCTGGTTTATCACTCATTTTACCATTCTGGAGTGTGAAAGGTCTACCTGTGGGTTTCCAAATATCATCCCTAAAGTATACACTATATTTCCTATCAGTAGTGTAAAGTCTAAGTTTTGCAACTAGTCTTCCCATTCGTTTAGTGTAAGATCTTTTTGGAACGTTCTTCTTAACAGGCTTATCAGTCTCATTCTTAGAAACATAATCATCTTGAACATTATTTAAAGATTTCTTGCAAGTTAAACAAAGAGATTCAACACATTCATTAGACTTAGCAAGTTTCATAGGTTCAGTACATTCAGATGAAATGTCTTTCTTATTCAAAAGCGGTAAATTCCTAGGGTGTTCTTCTACTTTCTTCTCTTTATTCAAGCTACTACTCCTAGAGGCAGTCGAGACTATATTGTTCCTTGTATTGCTCTTAGGCTTTAGTCTGCTGCTCCTAGAGGTGCTTTCTAGTCCTGTAGAAGGTAAGGCACACGTATTAGGATTCACATTTTTATGAAGGGAGGTGGTTTCAGCTTTCCTAGTCTCTTTAGAGTGCTTTTCTAAACTTATGTCGTTTGTTCCATATGTTTTAGATGTGGAGGCAGACGCATTAGTGGTACTCATCTTGAAAAGGCCAGGTGCTAAAACTTTTGGTTTCTCGATAACCGCTTTTCCTTTATCAACAATATGTTTAGGTAGGGCAGGTGGGGTAACTAGTTTTGATGAAACATTTTTCTCATTGACTTTTGGAGGAGGCATAGAAACAGACATTTTTGGTTTGGAAACCGGTTTGGGATCATTTGCTTTCTCCTCAGTCAATGGTTTTGTAATCACAGTTTCCACTACCTTTCCTTTTTGACTTTCCAGCTGAGCCCTCAAACGATCATTTTTCGCTTTCATGTCATTGTAGGCACGCTCATACGACAATTTGTCATAGTTGCATTCCTCAGTTTTTCGATCAAGTTGTTTAAAATATGACACATTTTCTTTTTCAAGTTTTTCAAGAGCTTTTTCATATTTTGAAACAATTTCGGAGGTCTCAGACTGGAGTCTTTCATGATCTTCAACAGAATATGTTTGAAAAATAATGGACATAATATCAGTAGTCAGAACATCTTCGAAGAGAGTCATTTAAAGTTTCCAAAACTTTGATTTGTTCAACACAGTCGTTAGCTTGCTTTACCAGTGTTTTATGGTCCTTGACAAAGTCAGCTGTTTCTTTCAAAAATGCTTGTTCAAATGAATTACCCTTGCACTGATGGCATTCATGAGGGAAATTTGAGTTTCAAAAAACTTTCTCTGTTCAATATCAAAACTAGAGAAGCAGTTATTAGGTGTAATAGTGGTTTTAGTTTTAACAGTTTCTTGAAGATCCGCAATTCTCGTTTTCACATTGTCTAAAATACTTCTCGCATCACTTTAGTTAAAAAGATTGTTTGAAGACATTTTTTCAATGTTCGAAAGAGATTTTGAGACAACGACTGGTTTTGAAACAGATTTTGAAACAGGTGTTGACTCTTTTTTTGAAACATTTTGTGTGATGGAGAACTTTGACTTTTCTTTTTGATTGAAAAAAGTGATTCCATAAAGTTTGTTCCATTTGTTATAGTCAATAGGTTTGATTTCGGACCTTTTTGTTTCATTCTTTCTATGCTCTCCTTAGATAGTTCTAACGTTTCAAGAGAATCACGAACAATTATGGGTTCATGCAAAGGTTTTCCATTGTTCAACACATTCCGTTCTTTCTGAGCTTTCTTGAGGAACAAAGAAGGGTCGTTACCAAGTGCCATTCTATGTGAAGTATGAAAACGTGTATTTACTTGATTAGAAAGCATCTTGTTTGATTTAGCTGACTGACCCGTTGTAAGAAGCAAATTTTCCAAGGATTTGATTTTCTCATTTTTGTCAAGAATTTCATCAAGAAGAGAATCTTCTCATTTTGAAAAATCAGAATCAATCTGCTTCTTTTCTTTTACAAGATCAGAAAACAATGATTTTTGTTTTGAAAGTTGGTCATTTAGATCTGAAATTTCCTTGTTTAAAGATTTAATTTTCAAGTTCGAATTCACATCAAGTGTGTTATACTTTATTTTCAATTCTTTTTCTTTAGAAACCAAATTTCGATAACCAATTTCTAATTCTGATTCTTTGTTTTTCTGAAATTCAAAGGCTTTTGCGTTCTCCTTGTAACTCTCAAGCTCTGCGGTCAATTTGGCATTCGCGGCCTTAACTTCGCGATTGACCATTCTAACTTTCTCGATTTCAATGCCACAGTTATTGATTAATGATTCAAAATAAGTACGTGTTTCCTCATCAGTCTCAGTATTTTGTGCCACACAGTCTCCACTAGGATCCACATCTGGAGTTTTAGAGTTAGTATTGCTACAACTCGGATTGTCCATGTATGTATCATAAGTAGGTACTGATGTCACAGAATGTTGTTCGTCATGAGTAAACACATCAAATATGACATTGTTATAGCATGGATCAATGATTGGTACCTCAGATACTGCGTTGGCGTCATAAACAGGAGGCGCGTCAAAATCAGTGTCGTACTTAGTCTCCTGAAGATTTGCCATGAAGATGCAGTTTGCATTGAGTTCCTCGAGGTCTTCCAAATCATCCATAATAGCCATGAAGTCATGTTCCTCATCACTCAATTGAAGTCCAGATTGTTCCTTTTGTACCAACATGATAGCTTTCTGAAGGTACGCAAGATCCTTCTTTTTCGGCTTAGTTGGACAATTCCTTGCCATGTGACCCAATCCTTGACAGTTATAACACTTAACCTGATTACCCCGATTCACATTTCCATAATTCCCAACGACTGGAGCTGCAACATTCCCATTCTGATTACCCACTGCTCTATTCCCAACATTCTGACCCATCTGATTACCCTGATTCGGAACCGCTTGATTACCCATGCGAAATCCAATAGCATATCCCTGCTGATTCCCAATAACTCCAACCATTTGTCCTTGATTACCCATGTTTACACCCGGCTGTGCAATTTTCCTGTTGCGAGTGTTTGATGAAATCCTTTGGTTGTTGTTAGTTGGTGTGGAGTAGCGACCTCTGAATTCTTTACCCAAGAATGCAAATGCTTGTGACAAAGCTTCTTCCGTTCCATTTCTAGATCAGTGATTCCTTGTTCCTGGTAATGTTGTTGTGCAGGTGGATAGTTTTGTTGTTGAGGGATGTATTGCTGCAAGTTGTTGTTTGTGGAAGATGATGAAGCTTGTTGTTGTGTATTCACTGGAGTTTGAGTCTTTGCAATGAGTGCCAATGGATCATGATTCTTTGCTAATCTTTCTTTCCTGACTTCATTCACTTCATTTTGGTTTTGTTTCAGAAAATCGTTGAGTTGATCAAAGTTCACTTGATGTAAGTCTTTTGTTTGGTTGACAATAGTGACATATCGTCCCCATTCTTTTGGTAGATTGTTTAGGAACTTGATGTTGCTCACAATAGTTCTGGGTGTCAACTTGTTTCTTATCAGCTCATTCATTAAAGTGCAGAACCTTCCATAGTAGGATTCAATGGATTCGCCTGGAGTGGATGTAAACTTCTCCCAAGCAGTTAGCAACTTGTTCTCCGTATCTTGTTGACCAATTTCAGTTCCATGACAAAGCCGTCTAACACGTTCCCACATGTCGAAAGCAGTTTCACAACTGTCTACAGCAGCAAATATGTCTCTTGGTAAACCCAATTGGACAATATGAATTGCCATGTCATCCGCTTCGACTTGTTTCGATCCTCTTCAGAGTATTCCGATTCTTTTAAGACGAAAAAATGGTGGGACGGAGGTGTTGCATCAGCATTTCCGGGTCTTGACTTGTCGAGGTATGAAGGTTCCATCATGAATGGATTTGATCATCAATTTTCCATTAGGTTTTGTCTTGATGTAACGAAGCATTCGACTTGTCCATTGAAGATAACCACCTTTTTCCAACATAGGAGGACGGTTTTCGGCACCGGCTGCATGAATGTCTTGTTGAGTTGCCATTGATGAAGGTATGATCTGATAAAGTTGATGTAGGATCGATTCAACGATAAAGGAATTGTGTTTAGTAAGATATCGCCGTTTGAAGTTTTTCTGAAAGTCGTACTCGTAAACTTGGTTCTTAGGCGAAAAAATTTTTCTCCCAAAATTTGAAATTCACTATAAAAATCAATTCTAAGGACGTATGAAAAATTTGAGTTATGACAATTTTGACGCCAAATTTGACCGAAAAATTTTGAATTTGGGTCCAAAAATTTGAATTTTTGACCAAAATTTTCCAAGTTATACCAAATTTTGAATTTCGCGTAAAAATTGAACGTTTAGTCTCCTCAAAAATTTAATTTTTACTCAAATTTTCCTGCTTATTTTTTTTTTATTTTTTTTTGAAGCTTAGGCGTAGACCGAAGAAGTTACGAGTAGGATATGGGGCTTAGGCGTAGGATTCCTTAGGCGTAGGAAATGCTTATGCGTAAGTTTAAAGTTAGGCATAGAAAAACTTATGCGTAAGATTTAGCTTATGCGTAAGACAAGGCTTAGGCGTAAGAAAAATACTTAAGCGTAAAGTGTTCTACGCGTAAGTCTAAGCTTATGCGTAAGATTAGGGGTTTGCCCAAAAAATCATTTACACTATCACAGTGTAAAAGATATCCAAAGTCGAAGTGTTCCACAAACTTATCCAAGTGAGGGAAGCACTGAGTAACCGTTATAGCTCGAAGAAACTGCACAAAACTCTTATGCGTAGAAACTTATGCGTAGAAATAGGGTGTTGACTTTCTTACGCGTAGAACTAGGGTTTTGACCTACGCGTAAAAACTTTCCAGTGATTCAAACAATTTCTCTTGCACAAACAGCCTTAAAAACACTCAAATAACACAAAAGTGTTGACCTTTTTCACCCAAAGTGCTTAGATAGCTTATGCGTAGAAATGACCAACGAACCAAATTCGAGTTTAAAAATGAAGAAAAACACGTAAAGCTTCGAACTTTTTGCAAAAAACTGAAACTTTAACACCAAATAAACCTTAAATCACAAGAATCTTGAATTTTTAAGTGCAAAAATTAAAGTTTTATGCGTGTCAAAGATGACTAACGTGAGCAGTACGCGTAACCCTTCAAAACAAACACAAACACTCCTAAACCATTGTTAGGCGATTGATACCAATTGTAGGACCTTAGATATATCAACCTTATCACACAAATACCCACGTTTTGCGTAGAACTCGTTAAACACAAACACAAACTATGCGTGAAGATGAAAGAAATAAAGATGAGAAAGATGGTGACTTGATGTTAAAACCGTGTATGTGAAGAGAGAAAGATGAACACAATATGTTGTATTGCTCCAAAGAAAACACACACATACACACTCTCAAGCACACCCCTCAAATGAGACTTTGAGGGGTTTATATAGTTGGAATACATGATGCCCTAAAAGGCTTTCTATGGGCCGTGGATATGGACTTGGATTGGATTGGGTTACTTGGACTTATACAAGGCAAGCTTATCATAACGCCTAGCCATTTAGCTTAGTCCAATCCACGAGCCCGTTGACTATTCTATCATGATATCTAACACACGTTACAAAGTTCCTAAATGTGAATGACCATCACTTCTAATAAAAACTATTAAGACTAACAAAGACCGTCACTAGGTGCAATACCTAGATCGCTCCATACATCACAAAAGGCAATTGAGTGGGTCTTATAACCGGTATATACACATAAAATTAATTATGACAAACTAATTAACTTTTAATTATGTAATTTTATGTATCTAATTAACCATTACTTCAATTTGTTTGTGTCTAGGTATTTTTTATTAGTTATTGACAGGTATTGCATTATAGAGGTCAAAACAAAAAATAAAACAAATAACTAATTAGATTTCATGCAGCCTTTTCTGGTGTTTATTAAAACGTGTAACCCATAATCAAAAAAATGAGTTGACTCGTAATGCCACTGTTGGGATTTTACAATCTAAGTTAACCATTAACTAAGAGTACGCAGCGGATAATGGATCTAGTTTAAGCAATTATGTTAACACGTATAATGAAAAAATAGAATATAAATGGAAATAAGAAAACTAACCCTCGTAGTCACCCGCAAGTTAATAACTTGAAACCAAGTAATCAACGCGATTACCTCTATGAGTGCTCACACAAACACGTAACCCGAATACGCCTGATATGCTAGTTGTGTCACGTTTATCCAAACAGCTCTTGTAAAAGCTCAAACACCCTCTAACCAACCAAAAAACCCTTTGCCCTTTGTTGTCCGAGATCAGATACAAACCCGAGAACCAAAACTGTCCTTTGTCCGATATCGGATAAAGGGAACCCGATTCCTTCTCTTTTTTGCCCGCGATCACGGCGAATAAACACCCTTCTTGGCTGATCTTTTCGACCAAGAAACACCAAGAAACAATTATTACAACCCCAGAACAAAACTTTGATCGATTAGACACAAGTTAGGGTTCCACACGAGCAAACCCTAGATGGGATTAATAAGTCTGATCGGCTGAAATAAGGTGGTGATGGATCGGTTGAAACTAGCTGTAAAAGAGGTGTATGTGTCATTTTTTTAATATGAGCTAGGGTATGGTGTATATATAGCCATAGAACCCTAGCACATTTGGGCTTCAACTTGTCCAACAAGTTAATATTACTTTCCTTTTCCTATCACAAACACTCTATGGCCGAAACCCACCCCAGACACCCTCCATGGACCGACCACTATGGGCTTGGTGTAAGTGGAATTCGGTCCTATTTTATCTCGGGTCAAAATCGGGCAAACTTGACCTTTAAACGTTAAATGTACTCTAGTGTTCATCGTGTGTTCCCCCATAGGCTCACACACACCTCTAGTTGTATCGATCTAATCCGACTACCATTCCAACAGTTACTATGAAGAATTAGGACATTAGCATGAATTATTAAGATAGAGTAAAGGCAATTGAACAGCAAAGTAGTTAGTATGAATTATTAGGATGAAGTAAAGGACTATACAAAACAATTGAACAATGCCAAGTAGTTTATCACAATATCTTAACTATACTTTTACCTTTGATAAAAAACATCAGAAACCAAGTACAACAACAAAAAAAAAGCCAGGCCGGCCGGCGCCATCCTTCTTTTATTGCATATGTCACCAAAGTTTTTTTTTTTTTTTTTTTTTTTTTGTTTTTTTTTCTTTTTACCCTTAATAGCAATTCTTGCAAAGACAACATATCGAGAACTTTCTTCTCACGTTTTTAGCAAATTGATATCATGTTCAAAGTCAAAAAGTACTATGTTTGACCTTAAAGTTCATCTAAAGATAGCTTTATTTGTTTATGTCTGCATCAACTTTTTCCTAAAAGGATTTGGTGGAGATTACACAGCCTCATATTCCCGAGTTACTTTGTCACAATTCTCAATTTCCGGTCATTTTTCAAACTCAATATTCATCATATTAGTTCATGCATGGTTTTGCATTTCACATTAAACGCATAATTTCTTATTAAATAAACGCTATCGCGTAATTAATTATTTTGAACATTTGATCCGATACTTCCAAAAATTATCCCGATATATTTTTATACTCATATTAAGATTATAAAAATAATATTATGAGTTTACCCGATGTTTTTTAATTTATTTCGTATATAAATTGTTAAGTTTATATAATTACGACGGTTTTCGTAAATTCAACCCGATAAATATTTATTCACTCAAATCTTTCAAGAAATGTATTTTTATAATTTTTATGACCTCAATATATTTTATCTTGACCCGTTAAAATTTATTTTTAGCTAACGCTACCCTAAATACTCAAATGTGTATACAAGTTACTAGTTATCTTTACTTAATTTTACATCTACTTATACTAATACATTATAAAAAATAAAAAATAAAAAATTATCACTAGCTAAAACAAACTCACCCTTGTCGACACAAGGGATGAGTCACACAACTTTGCACTAAATACCTAGCTAATATCTACAACTAAACACATACAACTCTAGTTTTGCAAAATGTAAAATCAAAAGTCTCTCCTCCTCTCTTCTCCACAAAACCGGCCACCATAGAGGTTCAAGAGGAGATCACCAAAATTTTCAAGACAAGTTTTATTCACTCTAGTTACACTCTTTGTATAGGTTTTGAAATAAAAACCTTGGGTGATTAGGAAAAACCTTTGTTCATTAACCTCATCAAGTTAACTAGTAAGCATCTCATATTCATCTTCATACTTCATATTTACTTTATGTTCATTTCATCATATTAGAGAAAAACATGCAAGTCTTATGGATGTTTATACCACTTTTTCATTGATTTTAAGAGTTATATATATTTATGTCATCCTATAATTACTCCTTGTAACATATCACTTTTGGTGATGCCTAGGAACCCATGACACCCTAAGAAGGTGTATGGTAGGATTAGAATAGCTTCAGAGTTGTTTTGAATTGGTTAGAATAGGTTTTGCGCGAGAAAAACTCATTTCGACAACTTTAGTTAACGGTCTGATCTTATTTTTAATTCTGGGAAAATTCGACAGTTGGTAAAATATTTTGGGCTAGATATTTGGAAAATACACTTTAAAACTAAAACGTGGCCGCTTGAACGGATTAAAACGGAGCTATAACGAAAAAGTTATGCTATTTTGAAGTTTGACGACGAAAACTAATAATTTCAGAAATTTCAGCATGAAAATGTCACTCTTTACGAGTCAAAAATGAGGCTTAAGCGTTATTAAATGTGTCGACTTATCAAAAATATATTAGTATACTTTAATATGAATCTAAGGATGTAGAAAACGTAGAAAACGGACTTGTAACGATTAAATTATACACGTTTACACAATGTTGTCGTAACTTTATTATATAAGAAAAACTAATATATTTCTATTAGACAAACCTTACGGCAACAAGTGACCATGTTGAGGGTCGTTTTTAACGAGGATGTAATACTTTTTATAACGTGATGTCTTCTAGTAAAAGTAAGTTCGCCTAGCATATTTTCCAAAATGTCCAACCATTCGTCAAGCGGTGTTGTAACGAATAAAATACGGTCACTTAAACTTTGCCGGAAACCACCCTTAAACAATATTTTGGACACAAGTACCATGCTTTAGCTATATTTTTCTCCATGATCGAGACCTCTAGGATGAAAACTTAAATGATAAAACTTTGAGATAATGATACAAGCTTCCCAAAACCGTTGATTTTGTTTCCTGACACTCGACGTGCACCATTTTATGACTAGCTTTTTGATGAGTGTCTAAATACTCATCATTTTTATACTGTTAGAATGCCAAAAACATCTGAAAACACTCAGAAACTCATCAAAATGATAAAAATATCACAAACAAGTGTTTTATATGTTTTAAATGCAAAAACATCAAAATCTGGTGAAAAACGTATCAAGTTTGCATAATTGGCAATTTTAGTCCCCCAAGTTTCAAAAATTGTCAAATCTAGTCCCTGGTAATTCCAAAACTTGTAAAATATCATTTTAGGTCCTTGGGATTCACAAGTTGTTCAAAATAATCCTTTGAAGTTTAAAATCACAAAATTACAACTTTGGTCCCTCAACTTTGCAAAAGTGTCAAAATTAGTCCCTAAGGTTTTAAAAATAAGAAAATAATAAAAATAAACCTTATACTATTTATAAATGGCAATATTGGTCCTTCATGATAACTTTGGAGAAAATTACAAGTTTGGTCCCTAGAGTTACAAAATTGGCAATTTTAGTCCTTGGACATTTCAAAAATGAAAAATAATCAACAATGGTCCTTGTACTAATCACTTTTGGCAGGTTTGGTCCTTGTGAGATGTCACAATTCTCATTTTCCGATCATTTCTCATACTCCATATTCATCATTTCATAACGGTTCATTCATGATTTTTGCATTTCACATTAAACGCGTAAATTTTATATTAAATAAACGTTATCGCGTGAGTTATTATTTTGAACATTTAATCCGTTATTTTCAAAAATGATCCCGATATATTTTTATACTTACATTTAGTTTATAAAAACAATATTTTGAGTTTACCTAGTGTTCTAAATTTATTTTGTCTATAAATCGTTAAAGTTATATTATTACGACACTTTTCTTAAAAACTACACGATAATTAGTATATCACTCAAATCTTACAAGAAATGTATTTTTACAATTTTTATGATCTCATTATACTTTACTTTGATCTATTAAAAATTTCTTTTACCTAAAACTACCTTAAATACACTAATGTATATACAATCTTACAAGTTATTATTACATAAACATTTTACTTACACTTTTAGCAATTATATACATTTAAGAAAAAAAAATATATAATTTGGAAATGCATTCCCCCTTGGCCGACCAAGGGGGATGTAGCATTGATTGATTGGTAAAATTTTCTAACTTGTATAGTTTTATACTTCACCTAAAATATCACATCTCATTCATCTCATTATTTCAAAGTTGATAAAGTGTTTTCTCTCTTGTTCTTCCTTCCATAACCGGCCATATCAAGGTGTTAAGAAGAAATCATAAAAATTTTCCAAACTCAAGATAAACAATCTAGATTACACTCTTAATAAGGTTTTGAAATAAAAACCTAGGGTGTTTAGGTTAAACCTTTGTTCTTTGCACCTCATCATAATAACTTGTAAGCATATTTCTATCATTTTTCATCTTTTCTTATCATTACATATGTATTTTATCATTTTCATAGCAAGCATGCAAGACTTGTGTTTATTTATACCATTTTTACATTTATTTTAGAGTTTATATATAAAAGTCATCCTATAATTATTCCCTTGGTATATTTTGGTCTTGATGATGTCTAGGAACCCATGACACCCTAAGAAGGTGTATGGTAGGATTAGATTAGCTTTGGAGTTGATTTGAAGGGATTGGAATAGGTTTAGTACGAGAAAAACTATTTTCGACAAGTATATAAAAGTGTTCTGTCCTTATTTCGTTTTTCTGGAAAATCCGACAGTGGGCACAAATTTTTGGCCTTGATATTTAGAAAATATACTTTAAAACGAATCCGTGGCCGCTTGAACGGATTAAAACGGAGTTATAACGAAGAAGTTATGAATTTTTCAAGTTTGACGACGAAATATATACGTCCTGAAAATTTCAGCAAACAGTTTTCGTGTTGTACGAGTCAAAAACGAGTCTTAAGCTTTATAAATTATTTCGACTTATCAAAAATACATTAGTATACTTTGATACGAAGCTAAGGACGTATAATACGTAGAAAACGGATTTGAAACGACTAAGATATACACGTTTTCATAAACTTGCCGTAACTATTATTTTTAGAAAAACTATATTATTTTTACGAGATAAGTGTTACGGTAACTAAAATCACCATATTTAACCCCTATTATCTTTATGTTCGAGACCTCTATGACGAAACCTCATGTACTAAAACTTCTAGATTTTGATACAAGCTTTTCAAAACCGTCGAGTTCGTTTCCTAACGTTCGACGTACACCATTTTACGACTAGTTTTTCGAGGCCATTTTTGTCACTTTCATGAAATTTCCAACGACATTATTTTACGACGAAAAGTTAAAATTTCACAATAAATCATTGCGAAACCATTGTAGGATGACATTTTGACGTAAATACTTGTAAAGTAATTTAAGAATGGTCAAGACGTCAAAAGAGTATTTTTCGACGATAAGTATTATTTTCAAAACTCGCAAATGGTATAAATAACATACGAAATGCATGCATAACATTACATCATAACTCATTACGTACCATAACATTCATAATAGGTCAAGGTTAAAGTATCACACTACATCTCGGTGTACTCACTTTTGTCATCGCCTCATTTTACCAAGTGAGTTTCCATAGCCCCATTTTCAATTGTTTTAATGTTTTATTAAACTCTTTGGGGGAGATACATGCTCAACTATTTTTATGACTATCATGATTATTTGAAACTACCTGCTTAATTGAGCTGAATGTCTTGGGATTATCATTGAGCTGAATGTCTTGGGATTATCATTGAGCTGAATGTCTTGGGATTATCATTGAGCTGAATGTCTTGGGATTATCATTGAGCTGAATGTCTTGGGATTATCATTGAGCTGAATGTCTTGGGAACATCATTGAGCTGAATGTCTTGGGATTTTCATTGAACTATTGATACATTAAGTCATGCACTATAATGTGAATTCATTTGGCATCATGCACTTGAACATAAACTATACATATTTTGGCAATGGGTTGTGAACACACAGGTTGCAAGTTTTGTATGGGCGGAACTTGGAACTGAGTGGATTTACAATGCCTTTGCTGCATAAACGATTTTGAAAGTCTTTACATTTCAACACAAACTCTATGAACTCACTCAACCTTTGTGTTGACACTTTTTAGCATGTTTTATCTCAGGTATCTAAGGCATACACTTCATGGCATGCATGTGGACTTATCATAAGAGTCGTGGTGACGTACGCCACTCTCCTGGATTTATGTACTTTAAAACATCGTTTGAATTGTAACAAACTTATTTCCGCACAAGTTGATTTTCATTTGGGACCTACATTTTGTAAACTCTGATTGTTTTATTAAATCAAACGATATATTTTCCAAACGACACTTTAGGTCGTTCAATATAACTGTGATTGTGATGCTATGACAGTCAATCCCCAGGAATTCCATTCCGCTGCAAAACAGGTAATTTGGGGGTGTGACATGATTGGCATCAGAGCATCGGTTATAGAGAACTAGGTTGCATCATTGACCCTAGACTATAACCACATCATCATAGCATCTCATCATATCATTATAAGTGCATATTCTTTATACATGCGGACTTATGACTCAACACCAAACATCATATGAGTCGATTAGTCCAAGCATTGCATAGTTACTCCTAAATTATACATAGCCTGATCACCTATGTCTAATTCAGAAAGAATCATGCAATGAAGGGAGTAGTAGTCTCATATGAGTAAGCAATTCCGTAATCGAGCCAAATTTTCAAAAGATTTTCTTCAAACCACTTGATTCCAGTTTGATCCGAGCGACAGTTCTTGTTTGATGAGTTGCAAAGATCGAGCTAGAAACAAGTCGTTACCTAAACCGATTTAGCCTAATCGTATGACAGTTCTTGTTTGATGAGTTGTGGGATTAAGTAAAAATCGGTTACCAAAAAGTCTATTAAAAATTAAAAATTTTGCTTGAGAATGGGAAAAGCCTCTCATCGAAAGCCTAATCATAAGGGAGCATGTCTTTAGAATGAGATATAGTCACGACATATGCATGAGCATTGACATAATCATTTAGACCATGCATGAGCATAAACTTTTAGAACCCTTGTCGCGTTTTGAGCCATAGTATCATTAATCGAATCACGAGGACGTGATTCTGCTGACATGGGAAGAATGTCACAATTCTCATTTTCCGATCATTTCTCATACTCCATATTCATCATTTCATAACGGTTCATTCATGATTTTTGCATTTCACATTAAACGCGTAAATTTTATATTAAATAAACGTTATCGCGTGAGTTATTATTTTGAACATTTAATCCGTTATTTTCAAAAATGATCCCGATATATTTTTATACTTACATTTAGTTTATAAAACTATATTTTGAGTTTACCTAGTGTTCTAAATTTATTTTGTCTATAAATCGCTAAAGTTATATTATTACGACACTTTTCTTAAAAACTACACGATAATTAGTATATCACTCAAATCTTACAAGAAATGTATTTTTACAATTTTTATGATCTCATTATACTTTACTTTGATCTATTAAAAATTTCTTTTACCTAAAACTACCTTAAATACACTAATGTATATACAATCTTACAAGTTATTATTACATAAACATTTTACTTACACTTTTAGCAATTATATACATTTAAGAAAAAAAAATATATAATTTGGAATGCATTCCCCTTGGCCGACCAAGGGGGATGTAGCATTGATTGATTGGTAAAATTTTCTAACTTGTATAGTTTTATACTTCACCTAAAATATCACATCTCATTCATCTCATTATTTCAAAGTTGATAAAGTGTTTTCTCTCTTGTTCTTCCTTCCATAACCGGCCATATCAAGGTGTTAAGAAGAAATCATAAAAATTTTCCAAACTCAAGATAAACAATCTAGATTACACTCTTAATAAGGTTTTGAAATAAAAACCTAGGGTGTTTAGGTTAAACCTTTGTTCTTTGCACCTCATCATAATAACTTGTAAGCATATTTCTATCATTTTTCATCTTTTCTTATCATTACATATGTATTTTATCATTTTCATAGCAAGCATGCAAGACTTGTGTTTATTTATACCATTTTTACATTTATTTTAGAGTTTATATATAAAAGTCATCCTATAATTATTCCCTTGGTATATTTTGGTCTTGATGATGTCTAGGAACCCATGACACCCTAAGAAGGTGTATGGTAGGATTAGATTAGCTTTGGAGTTGATTTGAAGGGATTGGAATAGGTTTAGTACGAGTAAAACTATTTTCGACTAGTATAAAAAGTGTTCTGTCCTTATTTTGTTTTTCTGGAAAATCCGACAGTGGGCACAAATTTTTGGCCTTGATATTTAGAAAATATACTTTAAAAAGAATCCGTGGCCGCTTGAACGGATTAAAACGGAGTTATAACTAAGAAGTTATGAATTTTTCAAGTTTGACGACGAAATATATACGTCCTGAAAATTTCAGCAAACAGTTTTCGTGTTGTACGAGTCAAAAACGAGTCTTAAGCTTTATAAATTATTTCGACTTATCAAAATTATATTAGTATACTTTGATACGTAAGGACGATAATACGTAGAAAATGGATTTGAAACGACTAAGATATACACGTTTTCATAAACTTGCCGTAACTATTATTTTAGAAAAAACTATATTATTTTTACGAGATAAGTGTTACGGTAACTAAAATCACCATATTTAACCCCTATTATCTTTATGTTCGAGACCTCTATGACGAAAACTCATGTACTAAAACTTCTAGATTTTGATACAGTTTTCAAAACCGTCGAGTTCATTTCCTAACGTTCGACGTACACCATTTTACGACTAGTTTTTCAAAGCCATTTTTGTCACTTTCATAAAATTTCCAACGACATTATTTTACGACGAAAAGTTAAAATTTCACAATAAATCATTGCGAAACCCTTGTAGGATGACATTTTGACGTAAATACTTGTAAAGTATTTTAAGAATGGTCAAGACGTCAAAAGAGTATTTTTCGACGATATGTATTATTTTCAAAACTCGCAAATGGTATAAATAACATACGAAATGCATGCATAACATTACATCATAACTCATTACGTACCATAACATTCATAATAGGTCAAGGTTAAAGTATCACACTACATCTCGGTGTACTCACTTTTGTCATCGCCTCATTTTACCAAGTGAGTTTCCATAGCCCCATTTTCAATTGTTTTAATGTTTTATTAAACTCTTTGGGGGAGATACATGCTCAACTATTTTTATGACTATCATGATTATTTGAAACTACCTGCTTAATTGAGCTGAATGTCTTGGGATTATCATTGAGCTGAATGTCTTGGGATTATCATTGAGCTGAATGTCTTGGGATTATCATTGAGCTGAATGTCTTGGGATTATCATTGAGCTGAATGTCTTGGGATTATTATTGAGCTGAATGTCTTGGGAACATCATTGAGCTGAATGTCTTGGGATTTTCATTGAACTATTGATACATTAAGTCATGCACTATAATGTGAATTCATTTGGCATCATGCACTTGAACATAAACTATGCATATTTTGGCAGTGGGTTGTGAACACACAGGTTGCAAGTTTTGTATGGGCGGAACTTGGAACTGAGTGGATTTACAATGCCTTTGCTGCATAAACGATTTTGAAAGTCTTTACATTTCATCACAAACTCTATGAACTCACTCAACCTTTGTGTTGACACTTTTTAGCATGTTTTATCTCAGGTATCTAAGGCATACACTTCATGGCATGCATGTGGACTTATCATAAGAGTCGTGGTGACGACGCGTCTCTCCTGGATTTATGCACTTTAAAACATCGTTTGAATTGTAACAAACTTATTTCTGCACAAGTTGATTTTCATTTGGGACCTACATTTTGTAAACTCTGATTGTTTTATTAAATCAAACGATGTATTTTCCAAACGACACTTTAGGTCGTTCAATATAACTGTGATTGTGATGCTATGACAGTCAATCCCCAGGAATTCCATTCCGCTGCAAAACAGGTAATTTGGGGGTGTGACAGATCTATGGCAGATTGGAAATTTCAGTCCTTGAAGTTTGCAATACTTACACTTTTGGTCCTTGTGGTTAATTAGCTAACAAACCAAACGGACCTATTTATTTAATCCAAACCCAGCCCAAATCCAATAACCCGGCCCAAATTTTTAAAACAAAAATACCGCGTCTACTGTAGACTGTCTCCCCCATAGCAGTATACACCAATACCAGTGGTTTTTCCACCTCTCCCCACCTTTCCACCTCACCAACCTTATCCCTACAGCTGTTTACCTCCCCCCTCCACCTCTACATCAATCCAAACCCAATTAATGCAAAGAAACTGCCCAAGACTTTTTTGGCGCCAAAAGCTAAATCAATGGCTAGGATGTATTTCAGAGATCTAATGGTGGTGGGATTTACTCAGAAGCATGTGGGATATCTAAAAAGTCTATAAAGAGTGAAGGAAAAGCAGAGGAGAAAAGTAGTAGTGTAGTTTTAGTTTAGTTTATGTCGTTTCATGTAGTTTTCATATTCTAAATGTAATTTTAAGCTTCCAAGTACTTTTGTTATCAATTTCAGTGTATATTAATCCTTTGTCAATAAGCAATTTCAGTTTTAAGTTCCCTTTCAAGTTTATGCAAAAATTCAACTTTATGCAAAATTTCATGATGATGCAAATGTTGTTCTCAGTTGTAGTTAAGGGATTTTAAGCTCATATAAGCTCTTGACACAGCTTATAAGCTCTTAGAAACCTTAAAAAATCAGTTTTACTTAACAACTCAAAAATTTCCAAAAATTACTTAAAAAATAGTTAAAAATAAAAAAACATATGGAGACATGATCAAGAAAGTGGTGAAGAGCTGATTTGGATTGCTTATGGGTATAGAGCTTCTTGGGAAGCAATAGGGTGTAATTTCAGACCTTGGGTCTCCATTTTGTGCATGAACTCATCTTGTAAGCAATTCCTTTGAAATTTGCATTTCCTAGTAATAAGTAATTTAATCCTGTAATTCTGGTTTAAACCTCTCTAAAAATAGTTAATGCAAGTAAATTAATGGTTTTCTTAGTTTAAAAACTTGTGTTAGTATAAAACTCTTCTAAACAGCTTCTTATAAGGGTGTTTGGATTAGCTTAGTTATCTGAGATAGAAGTCTGTTGTGTGATTGTTTGTTATTGGTTCATGCTTCTTTAGTGTTTTATAGTCCATTTCAAGCATAAAAACAAGTCCTAATTTGCAAAAAAAGTCAAAATCAGTTTAATCTTATCTTTGACAGTTAACTGTTAGGATTTTTAAGTGTAAATCTCATCAAACTAGCTTAAAACTTGATATTGTAGATTAATCTCACCTTAATATAGCTTATCAAAACTTATTTAGTCCATAGAATTGATTTAAAGTTCAGTTTAGTCAAATAGTTTCATTTTCTTAAAAAGTCAAAAGTATGCCTGCATACGGTTTACACCCATTTTCTAGAGCTTGTAAAAAGCTCTCTAGTGCACCTTAGCTTGTGAAATTTGTATCTTTGGATAGCTAACCAACCCATCTTAAGGTTCCAACTTTAGCTTTTCATTTTATAGCTTTTTAAATAGGGCTGCAAGTGGCTTTTGTTTTTGTCCATTTCTGTGTAAGCATGCTGATCAGTGAACTGGTCATATCTTTATAAGCTCTTCAAGAGCTTACCAGTCAACTTAAGCTTGCAAATTTTAGCTTTTGAGAAGCTTAACTAGCCATCTCAAGGTCTCAATTTTTAATTTTGAGTTTGCAACTTATTTAGTTAGGCTGCAATAGCTTTTTAGATTTGTCCATTTTGTTTAAATGTATCAATAAGTCAGAGTTGATCAGTTTTTCAAGAGCTTCTTAAAAGCTCATTAGTATAAGCTAATCTTTGTACTTTAGCTTTTTGGAGAGCCTAACTGGTGATCTTATCAATTCCAAAGTTGGTTTCCAATTTGTAGCTTATTACATTGCTTAAAATTAAGGTAGAAGGTACCTAGTGAAACCAACAGTACCCTGTGCAAACAGGTTTACTTTTGCTTATTTGAGCTCATTCAGAGCTTATTTGTCAAATCCTTAAGCTTAATCAATTTTCTTATTGGCTTATTTCCAGTACTTAGCTTATTTCAGTTTTCATTTTTCTTGTTTAGTAGCTTATTAGCCATTTTGGCTAAAAACTTGTTCTTATTTCTTATTTAAGTCAACTGTTGAGATTTTTAGCTTATCTCAGAGCTTATAAGTGTTTTTCAATAAAAGTTGTAGTATTAAATATTGCTTATTTTCATGTTCTTAATTAGTTGCAAAAAGAAAATTTCAAAAAGAAAAATGTTTTACAAAAAGGGAGAGGCAGGGGTCGAACCTGAGACCTCTCCCTTATGGGAATGATAGTGGGGGTACCTGTAACCATTGCGCCCTTGGGTCTTTCTCGTTAAAACCTTGCACTATCTATTTCTTATATACGTTTTCCACAATAAGCTTAAACGTAGCTTTTTGCTTATTTCCAGCTTATTCTTTATAGCTTTTTCAGTTTTTGTATTTTTTATAAAAGTGTATTAGTATAAAGTATTTTCTGTGAAAGTTTCAGATTTTTCTCATAAGTTTTAGTATTTTTAATCATTTAATTAGTGTAAAATCTTATTTAAATCATAATAAAAAATATAAAAGTCAAAAAAATATAAATCTTTTTTTCTAAAATTTTCTTTTGTCATATAGTACGTAATAAAATTAGCTTTACATTCGTAGGCCTTTTATTTCATAAATTTTACGCTTTTTGCTTAGCTCCATACCAAATAAGTAATTTTTAAACGTAACGCTCGTTTCCGTTTTAAACCACGTTTTTAGATAATTTGAGTTTATGTTTTAGTTAATATAGTTTATTAAAGTTATTTTGTTTTATAAAATAAACGTTCATCGATCTGTAAAAATAGTGATAGCGTTTATTTAATAGATTTTAACTTTTTAATTTCTTTTAATTTGCATTTAAGTCGCTATAATTTGTAGATCTTTTCTTTAGGTATAATTTTCCATCAATATCCTTATTGATCACTATCCTTAGTGATCATTCTATCATCTGAAGTTGTTTAAACACCAATTCATCCTCCGTGGGACTTAACGACCCAGGAATACACTATATTCCTCTGATCTTAAATTGCATTCGTGCTTGAGCAGTTTTAAGCTGATTACGGTCTGCCATTCACAAGTGGCAGGCTTGCGTGATTAGACTTGACTGTTTGGAGCCAATCAAATTTTTGGCGCCACGCCGGGAGGCTGTAAGCGTTGTTTTAAGCATTTCGGATCCATTCTTGCACATATACCACCTTTTTGTAAACAATTTTAAAAATCAAAAGTTCATTAACACTTTTCCTAAAGTGTTAACAACACCAAAAATATTTTCATTCTTTGTTTTATAACATGTTTTTCAAAAATCCAAAAATATCCATCTTACCCTCTTACCTTTTGATTCTTCATTTCTTACCCTCTAGAACCATTTGATTCTTTCTATGTCTTATCCTCACCCTCTTGATTGTCAATGGTGTGGTGGTCCTTATAATGGTGGCAATTGCCCCGGTTGTAGCATGGTGGAATCAGGAAACGGGTCTGTCTATAACCAAGATCCCTATTCCTACCATAACACAACTGATTTATTCCATCAGCTACCACACTTTGAGACTGCCAGCAGTTTTATCTGTTGAGTACTGTGGTGATTCACACTCCAGCCTTCATTGTCAATCGGAAACACGCTTGTCTATGAGCAGGTTCCCGATAACAATTATGACTACAAAGACATACGACTCCACATGCCCACATCGTTCTACTGTTGTGAGTATTGTGGAGGTCCTCACCCTAGCTCGGATTGTCAAACAGGGAATCCAATTCCTTGTAACAATTACTTAATCTTCAGATCAAGACCTACCTCCATTAGCACCAAATGAATCGTGCACCACCTCATTGATCCACTTCCTCAAAATCTTCTCCTTGATCTTTTGGATTTAGTGAAAGATTTGAAGGAACGTAAACATCCCCAAGATAATCCAAATGAAAAATCCATGGAAGTTTTGTTAGTAAGAGTGATCTAAATTAGATTCCTGCAGATTGCCTTTGAAAAATCTGTTAGGGAATCAATTGCAAAGGAAAAAGCACCAAATCTAGCTCTCTGATTCCGCTTCATTCCCTGATGATGATGATGATGATGTTACCCTTGATATTAGTGGAATTATGTACGATTCATCAAGTTCATCAGTTGAAACTCCTTCCATGAAAACCGGGAGAAAAGACTATGATGGAATTACTAGCGGAAGAACAAATGGAAAGTATTAAACATATGTATGCTAGTCCTTCTAAACTCCCTCACTGTTGTTATCACACCCGATATTCCCACTCACTCTTTGAACATGGGATATGAGCATCTTGACACTGTCCACGAAAAAGGAATCGGACGAATTCATAAAGTCTAGTGTTGAGAACCTTGTCCCAATCCCGAGAGAGTCACAGGGAATTTCTGATCATATATGTGATTCTTCTTCCCCTCTTGAGTGTTCTTTTGATCATTTTGAGACTTTCTCTGATCTTAGCGAAGATTGTAAATATTATGGAGACATCGAGTATGTTGAGGCATCACTCCCAAACCGATCCTCTTCTTGAGGAGTTCACCGATGAACTCACTTACATCACTCCACTTTCATCGGAAAGTGACGATGATCTCTTTGATTTCGAAGCCGATCTTGGAGAAACCAGAAATATCCTATATAATGATCATCCACTCATTTCTTATCCCATTTCCGACTCTTCCATTCCTTCTCTCACTCCCGATGAGGAAGATGACAACTTTTGGAAGGAAGTCGATGCCTTTCTTAGTGATGAGTCGATTCCAACAGGAATTGACAATACTTACTTTGATTCGGAGGGAGACATCCTCTTTCTTGAAAATCTATTGATTGAAGAACCGCTTCCAACTCCCTCCCGAAATTTTGTTACCAATCACCATAAAAGCTTCAAGTTTAAGCTTAAAATGTCAAAATGGTGATTTGCTTTTTCTCGATGAGGAATGGACATGCATTGTGATGCACATATTTATTCCATTCTTCACTAATGGTGTGGTTTCTCGTTCCCTTTTCTCCTTCGGGAATGAGGACACTATTTTTGATCCCGTGATTTTCAGCTATCATTTTGAGCCGGGTTCTATGTATATCTCATCGTGTGGAACTTTCACGCGGCTTCAAATGTTTGTCCAAAACATCTTGAATGAAAGTCGATGAGATTGTTCCTTCCACTTTGCCTCCCATGAACCAAATCTGGTCGAGTCAAGCTAGCGACTCGGTAATCAAAAACAAGAGGCATCACACCATATGGGTTTTCATCAATATTTCTGTCTTCTTACCCCCTTTCTACCACCCTAGTGTGGGGGGGTTGCCCCACATGTTGTGTATATATATAAATTTTCATATAAAAAAAAAAATCTCTTTCCAAATAAATGGCCGTAGTATTTCCCTTTTACGTTTTTGTTTCGCATAATCATGCGGTACTTTGAATATTGAAGGCAATATTCATTTCTAAGTGTGGGGGGGAATTCTCACTAATTTTATCATGTAATTATTCCACCCACCCCGCTTTTGGCCAAAATTTTTTTGAGTAAGTGTTTTCACTTACTCAAAGAAATGGTAATCGGGCCCGCCATGTCTAACCCACATAAGGATTGGCTAATCCAGGAGCAAATGGCTCTTGGTAAAGATTTCTCAAATCCGTTTATATGGCTTGCAATTTGCCCAAAATTGTATGGTTCTCAACTCACCATATCCTAAAAGTGAAGAGTTGGCTAGCCCGCAAGGTTATGGCTTGTGGTAAAGGCAAGGAAAAGCCATAATTGGTAATCACCACCAAAGATAATTGATAATTTATCTAAGAGTTGGCTAGTCCGTATGGTACGGCCGGTAAAGACACATCAACCGTTATATGGTTTATGATTTGCCAATAAATCATTTGGTTATCAAGTACCAAGGTTCTTACTTGAATCAAAACAATTGGCTACTCCGTAGTGATGGCTTTTGGTAAAGAGATAAAATCCATCAAGTTTTTTCAAATCATTGCTAGGACTAGCAATATCTCAACAGTGGGGATTGATGAGTGTCTAAATACTCATCATTTTATACTGTTAGAATGCCAAAACATCCGAAACACTGAAACTCATCAAAATGATAAAAATATCACAAACAAGTGTTTTATGTGTTTTAAATGCAAAACATCAAAATCTGTGAAAAACGATCAAGTTTGCATAATTGGCAATTTTAGTCCCCAAGTTTCAAAATTGTCAAATCTAGTCCCCGTAATTCCAAAACTTGTAAAATATCATTTTAGGTCCTTGGGATTCACAAGTTGTTCAAAATAATCCTTTGAAGTTTAAAATCACAAAATTACAACTTTGGTCCCTCAACTTTGCAAAAGTGTCAAAATTAGTCCCTAAGGTTTTAAAAATAAGAAAATAATAAAAATAAACCTTATACTATTTATAAATGGCAATATTGGTCCTTCATGATAACTTTGGAGAAAATTACAAGTTTGGTCCCTAGAGTTACAAAATTGGCAATTTTAGTCCTTGGACATTTCAAAAATGAAAAATAATCAACAATGGTCCTTGTACTAATCACTTTTAAGGTGTTTGGTCCTTGTGAGATCTATGGCGACATTGGAAATTTCAGTCCTTGAAGTTTGCAATACTTACACTTTTGGTCCTTGTGGTTAATTAGCTAACAAACCAAACGGACCTATTTATTTAATCCAAACCCAGCCCAAATCCAATAACCCGGCCCAAATTTTTAAAACAAAAAATACCGTCTACTGTAGACTGTCTCCCCATAGCGATATACACCAATACCTTGGTTTTTCTACCTCTCCCACCTTCCACCTCACCAACCTTATCCCTACAGCTGTTTACCTCCCCCCTCCACCTCTACATCAATCCAAACCCAATTAATGCAAAGAACCGCCAAGACTTTTTTGGCCAAAAGCTAAATCAATGGCTAGGATGTATTTCAAAGATCTAATGGTGGTGGGATTTACTCAGAAGCATGTGGGATATCTAAAAAGTCTATAAAAATCAAGAGAAAAGCAGAGGAAAAAAAAAGTAGTGTAGTTTTAGTTGAGTTTATGTCGTTTCATGTAGTTTTCATATTCTAAATGTAATTTTAAGCTTCCAAGTACTTTTGTTATCAATTTCAGTGTATATTAATCCTTTGTCAATAAGCAATTTAAGTTCCCTTTCAAGTTTATGCAAAAATTCAACTTTATGCAAAATTTCATGATGATGCAAATGTTGTTTAGGTTGTAGTTAGGGATTTTAAGCTCATATAAGCTCTTGACACATTTTATAAGCTCTTAGAAACCTTAAAAATCAGGTTTTACTTAACAACTCAAAAATTTCCAAAATTACTTAAAAATAGTTAAAATAAAAAAACATATGGAGACATGATCAAGAAAGTGGTGAAGAGCTGATTTGGATTGCTTATGGGTATAGAGCTTCTTGGGAAGCAATAGGGTGTAATTTCAGACCTTGGGTCTCCATTTTGTGCATGAACTCATCTTGTAAGCAATTCCTTTGAAATTTGCATTTCCTAGTAATAAGTAATTTAACTCTGTAATTCGGTTTAAACCTCTCTAAAAATAGTTAATGCAAGTAAATTAATGGTTTTCTTAATTTAAAAACTTGTCTTAGTATAAAACCTTTCAAAACAGCCTTCTTATAAGGGTGTTTGATTAGCTTAGTTATCGAGATAGAAGTCTTGTGTGATTGTTTTGTTATTGGTTCATGCTTCTTTAGTGTTTTATAGTCCATTTCAAGCATAAAAACAAGTCCTAATTTGCAAAAAAGTCAAAATCAGTTTAATCTTATATTTGACAGTTAACTGTTAGGATTTTTAAGTGTAAATCTCATCAAACTAGCTTAAAACTTGATATTGTAGATTAATCTCACCTTAATATAGCTTATCAAAACTTATTTAGTCCATAGAATTGATTTAAAGTTCAGTTTAGTCAAATAGTTTCATTTTTCTTAAAAGTCAAAAGTATGCCTGCATTACGTGGTTTACACCCATTTTCTAGAGCTTGTAAAAGCTCTCTAGTGCACCTTAGCTTAGAATTTGTATCTTTGGATAGCTAACCAACCCATCTTAAGGTTCCAACTTTAGCTTTTCATTTTATAGCTTTTAAATAGGCTGCAAGTGGCTTTTGTTTTGTCCATTTACAGCAGCCATTTCGATGAACTGGTCATATCTTTATAAGCTCTTCAATTTCTTCAGTCAACCAAGCTTGCAAATTTTAGCTTTTGAGAAGCTTAACTAGCCATCTCAAGGTCTCAATTTTTAATTTTGAGTTTGCAACTTATTTAGTTAGGGCTGCAATAGCTTTTTAGATTTGTCCATTTTGTTTAAATGTATCAATAAGTCAGAGTTGATCAGTTTTTCAAGAGCTTCTTAAAAGCTCATTAGTATAAGCTAATCTTTGTACTTTAGCTTTTGGAGAGCCTAAATCGGTGATCTTATCAATTCCAAAGTTGGTTTCCAATTTGTAGCTTATTACATTGCTTAAAATTAAGGTAGAAGGTACCTAGAAACCAAATAAAGACACTGTGCAAACAGGTTTACTTTTATTATTTGAGCTCATTCAGAGCTTATTTGTCAAATCCTTAAGCTTAATCAATTTTCTTATTGGCTTATTTCCGAAGATTTAGCTTATTTCGCTTTTCATTTTTCTTGTTTAGTAGCTTATTAGCCATTTTGGCTAAAAACTTGTTCTTATTTCTTATTTAAGTCAACTGTTGAGATTTTAGCTTATCTCGGAGCTTATAAGTGTTTTTCCAATAAAAGTTGTAGTATTAAATATTGCTTATTTTCATGTTCTTAATTAGTTGCAAAAGAAAATTTCAAAAGAAAAATGTTTTTAAAAAGGGAGAGGTGGGTCAACTCAGACCTCCCTTATGGGAATGATAGTGGGGGTACTCAGTAACCATTGCCCTTGGGTCTTTCTCGTTAAAACCTTGCACTATCTATTTCTTATATACGTTTTCCACAATAAGCTTAAAACGTAGCTTTTGCTTATTTCCAAATTTTATAGCTTTTATAGTTTCCTTTTTATTTTTTATAAAAAGGTATAAAGTATTTTTCCGTGAAAGTTTGCATTTTTCTCATAAGTTTTAGTATTTTTAATCATTTAATTAGTGTAAAATCTTATTTAAATCATAATAAAAAATATAAAAGTCAAAAAAAATATAAATCTTTTTCTAAAATTTTCTTTTGTCATATAGTACGTAAGAAAATTAGTTTTACATTCATAGGCCTTTTATTTCATAAATTTTACGTTTTTGCTTTATGCCCACAGTAATTTTTAAACGTAACTAAGCTTCGTTCCGCTTTTAAAACCACGTTTTTAGATAATTTGAGTTTATGTTTTAGTTAATATAGTTTATTAAAGTTATTTTGTTTTATAAAATAAACGCTTCATCGATCAGAAAAATAGTGATAGCGTTTAGTTAATATATTTTAACTTTTTAATTTCTTTTAATTTGCATTTAAGTCGCTGTAATTTGTAGATCTTTTCTTTAGGTATAATTTTTCATCAATATCCTTATTGATCACTATCCTTAGTGATCATTCTATCATCTTAAGTTGTTTAAACACCAATTCATCCTCCGTGGGACTTAACGACCCAGGAATACACTATATTCCTCCTCATCTTAAATTGCATTCGTAAGCTTGAGCAGCTTTTAAGTCGATACGGTCCCGCCATTCACAAGTGGCGGGGCTTGCCAAGGATTAGGGACTTGAATCTGCTTTGGAGCGAATCACTTTTCGAGGCCGTCAGATTCACTTTCATGAAAATTTCAACGACACTATTTTACTACCGTTAAAAGTTATATTTCATAATAAATCACAAAACGATCATCGTAGATGTTGATTCAACGTATCTACTTGTAAAGTATTTTATAAACATGACGAGATGTCATAAACATATATTTCGACGATAAATTCTATTTTCAAAACGCATAAAGTGGTATAGATTATATATGGATTTGCATGCACGACATTGTTTCATGACTTATATTAGAGCACATCATTCATTTTAGGTCGGATAGTTTCCGAAATCATTTTGGTGCACTTCATTTTGTTAGCATATCAATCATACCGTGTGAGTTCATACCCGCTTACTCATTTAAATTCTTACAAACTCTTTGGGAGAGATCCATGCTTAAATACTTGTTTTACTCTCATTAATACTCAAATCATTTATACAATTGTGTTACACTATACCTCTTATACTCTTTGGACATTATGTGTGGTTTATTGCGATATGTGCCTTAATGTGCTAAACTTGTTTTCAATTATGCTTCAACATACATACTTTAGCAATGGTTAACTCTCGGTGAGCCTACGAGAGGTATTGATAGTACTATCGGGTGACACCCCCCACCCTCGGGTCCTCGATGACTTGACCTGGGGTGAATATAATTTGTTATTCAATGAGACACAACAAACAATGTAGACTTGTCAAGAGGTTCAGTTGGCTGTGATTCTTTGCATTAAGTACATGTATATATCAGATGCACATATGTCCTACTTAGATACAAGATTGACAATTCTATTTTAGGCAATGGGTTGTGAACACATAGGTTGCGAAGTTTTGTATGGGCGAACTCGAACAATGGATTTACAATGCCTTTGCTGCATAAACATTCTCTATAGACTTTTTCAAATCATTCTCAACAAACTTATGAACTCACCAACCTTTGTGTTGACACTTTTTAGCATGTTTATCTCAGTTGTAAGGATAGCATTTCATGGAGCTTTTGGGTCACATGGCATACATTGGAGTCTTGTGTTTTTTTTCTATTACCATTCGACATGTTTTGTAACCCTTTATGTATTATCAAACTTTGGGATCTCATGTTTTGTAAACTTTAACTTTATTTAATCGAATGGTAAACTTTTCAAAACGTCTCATTTTAGAGGTAGTTTTCTGTATCCATGCTTGTGCTATGACGTCATACCCCAAAGACACTATCGTTCACAAGGAGCGATATTTTGGGGTGTGATGATTGGTATCGAGACTTGGTTATAGAGAACTAGGTGGCATTTAGTTCCTAGACTATAACCGCTTTCACGTCGATCCTTTCTTTTCCTATATCCTTACACACTTTTCGTGCGCATATGTTTTCTTAAAAATTTCTACTAGACCCACCTCATTGGATAACGTAGTTTCCTTGTACCGATAAGGGGAGTCCAAAATCTAGTCAAGTCATCAAAAATATGGAGCTTCAGAATGAGCACTTATCTAACTTGATCTCGTGGCAGTTCTTGTTTGATGAGACACGAGATCGAGCTAAATAAGTGTTACTATATATATTGTCAGATAGATTTGATGATTTTGCCCAAGGATGGGAGTTCTCTTGAGGATACTTTGGGAACTGCTGGCGACTAAACCTCATAGTGACTTTAGCACTTAAAGGAATTTCCTATACACCAAGTGCGACTCTCCCTAGATACCTACCCTAAATTCCTCCTCCACCATTTAGAATCGGATGATAGAATGGCTACCTATTTCAGTAACAACAATCGCCGAGACATGTATGCTTGGTGGTATGTACACGTGTGAAATGAGGCAATTATAATTATGGTGGCCAACATAATTATAAATGCGTCACAACCCACGTGGACATATGCACCACGCGATACGTAGATCGGTGTGGGCACACCTTAGGAACCAATTTGTGGCTTGGTATTATGTTTGAGGACGTTAAGTATAGACATTGGGAACTCAACCGTCCTTTCCTTGCAGAGATCATGGCACCAAAGAGGGTAACACGCAGCACTAGCCGAGGTGGTGCTGGCGGAAGGGTGGAAGGACGGTGAGCGTGGAGGTAGAGAAAGACGCGACATGGGTAACAATGACAACAACGCAGGCGGAAACCCCGATTTTGCCGCCATCATCGCTCAACAACTTCAAATCTTGCTTCCCACTATTGTCACACAAGTTGGAAACCATATGAATAACTCGGGAAACCACGGAACGGAATGGCGACACCAACAATGTACTTGGCAGTGGCAACAATAACAACACCACCAACAACAACAACAATGAATTGGATGCACGTATAAGGAATTTTCAGTATGCAAACCCGTGGAGTTTGATGGTATAAGAGGTGCTTTGGCGTATACTCGATGGGTAGAGAAGACAGAGTCAGCTGATCGACACGCAATTGTGTCGTACATCGAGGGTGAAGTATGCTGCTTGCTTGCTATCGTGGAAGGCATTGACATGGTGGAACACATACTAAGCTAGCGCAGAAGCGACTATAGGTATGACATGGGACGAATTTAAGGCGTTGTTGCAAGAAGAGTACTGCCCGGACAATGAAATGCGAACCGGAACATGAACTTTATCATCACTCTATGATATGAGCTGGTCACGCAACCTACACAGATCGATTTCATGAGTTAGCCGGACTAGTTCTCATATGGTTACCCCTGCATCCAAGAGAATCGCGAGGTACATATATGGTCTTGTGCCTGAAATCTGTGGAACATGCGAAAACGACCGAGCCGTCTACAATACAAAGTGCAATACCGAGGCGGGAACCCTAATGAAGAGATGGTTAGAAATGGTACTTTGAAGAGCAGTGACAAGAGGAAGGAAACGAGTGGGTCGAATAGGCGATGGACGTGGCGCGCATAGCTTGAACAAAAAGGGCAAGAGTTTTTGGGGCAACTGTGCTGAACAAAGAGAGTATGCTGGTACACATCCCAAATGTGCTAAATGTGCTTATCATCATCCGAAGACCAAGCCCTCGCGCTTGTGTACAAATTGCAATCGATACGGCCATCTTAAGGAGCAGTGTAAAACACAGGTAACACCGCTAACGCCGCAACATGAGGAATAACCAAAGGACTTTCTTTGAATGTAACAGCCCGAATCACTTCCGGAAAAATTGTCCTAAGTTGAATGGAATGCAGAGGTAACTTACGGGGTAACCAACACCTAGCTTTAGCAATTGACGGAAACAATCCAAACCTGACTCAATATCACCACCCCGAGATCGAGCATTCTATTTAGGGACCGAGGCAGCCCGCAATGCGTAACCGCACGTTTTCCCTAGACCATTAAGTGATCCACCGTATTATTCAGATTCAATGAGCCTCATTAGATAAGAAACCTAGACGCGTAAGTTTTGGCATAAGCACTTTGACCATACACCCTGATTTCGCGAAACCTAAGGGTAGACCTTTAAGTATCATCGATTGAATCACGAGGACGTGATTCCTCTGACATGGGAAGAATGTCACAATTCTCAATTTCCGGTCATTTCTCGACTCAATATTCATCATATTAGTTCATGCATGGTTTTGCATTTCACATTAAACGCATAATTTCTTATTAAATAAACGCTATCGCGTAATTAATTATTTTGAACATTTGATCCGATACTTCCAAAAATTATCCCGATATATTTTTATACTCATATTAAGATTATAAAAATAATATTATGAGTTTACCCGATGTTTTTAATTTATTTCGTATATAAATTGTTAAGTTTATATAATTACGACGGTTTTCGTAAATTCAACCCGATAAATATTTATTCACTCAAATCTTTCAAGAAATGTATTTTTATAATTTTTATGACCTCAATATATTTTATCTTGACCCGTTAAAATTTATTTTTAGCTAACGCTACCCTAAATACTCAAATGTGTATACAAGTTACTACTTATCTTTACTTAATTTTACATCTACTTATACTACTACATTATAAAAAATAAAAAATAAAAAATTATCACTAGCTAAAACAAACTCACCCTTTTCGACACAAGGGATGAGTCACACAACTTTGCACTAAATATCTAGCTAATATCTACAACTAAACACATACAACTCTAGTTTTGCAAAGTGTAAAATCAAAAGTCTCTCCTCCTCTCTTCTCCACAAAACCGGCCACCATAGAGGTTCAAGAGGAGATCACCAAAATTTTCAAGACAAGTTTTATTCACTCTAGTTACACTCTTTGTATAGGTTTTGAAATAAAAACCTTGGGTGATTAGGAAAAACCTTTGTTCATTAACCTCATCAAGTTAACTAGTAAGCATCTCATATTCATCTTCATACTTCATATTTACTTTATGTTCATTTCATCATATTTGAGAAAAACATGCAAGTCTTATAGATGTTTATACCACTTTTTCATTGATTTTAAGAGTTATATATATTTATGTCATCCTATAATTACTCCTTGTAACATATCACTTTTGGTGATGCCTAGGAACCCATGACACCCTAAGAAGGTGTATGGTAGGATTAGAATAGCTTCGGAGTTGTCTTGAATTGGTTAGAATAGGTGTTGCGCGAGAAAAACTCATTTCGACAACTTTAGTTAACGGTCTGATCTTATTTTTAATTCTGGGAAAATTCGACAGTTGGTAAAATATTTTGGGCTAGATATTTGGAAAATACACTTTAAAACGAAAACGTGGCCGCTTGAACGGATTAAAACGGAGCTATAACGAAAAAGTTATGCTATTTTGAAGTTTGACGACGAAAACTAATAATTTCAGAAATTTCAGCATGAAAATGTCACTCTTTACGAGTCAAAAATGAGGCTTAAGCGTTATTAAATGTGTCGACTTATCAAAAATATATTAGTATACTTTAATACGAATCTAAGGATGTAGAAAACGTAGAAAACGGACTTGTAACGATTAAATTATACACGTTTACACAAAGTTGCCTTAACTTTATTATATAAGAAAAACTAATATATTTCTATTAGACAAACCTTACGGCAACAAGTGACCATGTTGAGGGTCGTTTTTAACAAGGATGTAATACTTTTTATAACGTGATTTCTTCTAGTAAAAGTAAGTTCGCCCAGCATATTTTCCAAAATGTCCAACCATTCGTCAAGCGGAGTTGTAACGAATAAAATACGGTCACTTAAACTTTGCCGGAAACCACCCTTAAACAATATTTTGGACACAAGTACCATACTTTACCTATATTTTTCTCCATGATCGAGACCTCTAGGATGAAAACTTAAATGTGAAAACTTTGAGATAATGATACAAGCTTCCCAAAACCGTTGAGTTTGTTTCCTGACACTCGACGTGCACCATTTTATGACTAGCTTTTCGAGGCCGTATATTCACTTTCATGAAAATTTCAACGACACTATTTTACGACGAAAAGTTATAATTTCATAATAAATCACAAAACGATCATCGTAGGATGTTGATTCAATGTATATACTTGTAAAGTATTTTATAAACATGACGAGATGTCATAAACATATATTTCGACGATAAATTCTATTTTCAAAAACGTACAAGTGGTATAGATTACATATGGATTTGCATGCACGACATTGTTTCATGACTTATATTAGAGCACATCATTCATTTTAGGTCGTGGATAGTTTCCGAGCCTCATTTTCGTGCACTTCATTTTGTTAGCATATCAATCATACCAGTGAGTTCATACCCCGCTTTTACTCGTTTAAATTCTTACAAACTCTTTGGGGAGATCCATGCTTAAATACTTGTTTTTACTCTTGCGAATACTCAAATCATTTATACAATTGTGTTACACTATACTCCTTATACTCTTTGGACATTATGTGTGGTTTATTGCGATATGTGCCTTAATGTGCTAAACTTGTTTTCAATTATGCTTCAACATACATACTTAAGCAACTGGTTAACTCCTGCGGGAGCCGACGGAGAGGTATTGATAGTACTATCGGGCTGACACCCCCACCCTTGGGTCCCTGATGACTTGACCTGGGGTGAATATAATCTGTTATTCAATGAGACACAACAAACAATGTAGACTTGTCAAGAGGTTCAGTTGGCTGTGATTCTTTGCATTAAGTACATGTATATATCGTATGCACATATGTCCTACTTACAGACAAGATTGACAATTCTATTTTAGGCAATGGGTTGTGAACACATAGGTTGCGAGTTTTGTATGGGCGAAACTCGGAACTGAATGGATTTACAATGCCTTTGCTGCATAAACATTCTCTATTGACTTTTTCAAATCATTTTCAACAAACTTATGAACTCACCAACCTTTGTGTTGACACTTTTTAGCATGTTTATCTCAGGTTGTAAGGCGATAGCATTTCATGGAGCTTTTGGGTCACATGGCATACATTGGAGTCTTGTGTTTTTTATCTATTACCATTCGACATGTTTTGTAACCCTTTATGTATTATCAAACTTTGGGATCTCATGTTTTGTAAAATTTAACTTTATTTAATCGAATGGTAAACTTTTCAAAACGTCTCATTTTAGAGGTCGTTTTTTGTATCCATGCTTGTGCTATGACGTCATACCCCAAAGACACTGTCGTTCCGCTGCGATATTTTGGGGGTGTGACATACTTCGATGATACAAACCAGGTTGTTAGTTGTTAATTACTTAGTACTTGATTACTGTAATAATTAATGATACGTACATATATAAACCAGGTTGTTGTTGCTATTAATAATACAATGGGCGCGCACTACAAAATAAAATTCATTTACTTACTTAATGTTTTGTTGTTTGATGAGGAAAAAAGACACTAAAACCTCTTTGAAGCTTTTGCTGACTAAACATTACTAAAGATAAAAGTAAGCAAAAGATTATCGAAAGCTTTTTAAAAAAGTCGAGGTATTATGCTTAACCCCTTCTATTTCTATCTTTCACACCTCACCTCCACTCTCTCTGGCCACCTGTAAAATCACTGACCACCAACAGCATCACCATCCACCAACATCATCACCGTCATCGGCCACTGTCACTATCATCACCATCACTGATTACCATCACCGTTGTCATCGTCGGATTTACAAAATTTAAGTGATGAAACCCTAAATTCGCCAAATTGATTAGAATTAATGGTTTCAGTCGATTTGTGATTAGTTCAGTTTAGAACTTGAGTTAACTTTTTCTTATCTTGTTATTGTGCTTCTACCTGCCATGGATTTTTTTGAATTAGTTTCTTTAAAGCGATTCTAAACATGTGAAGCATATGAGTTTGGAATATGTGATCAGGAAGTGTTTCTCCCGCTCTTTTGATTTTGTAATGTTGTATTTTTATGAGCATCTAAAGTTTTTGATAAACTGCTCGAATGAAATTTATTTGTTTGATTGGTTGCAACTTACAATATTTTGAATTTTGATCACAAACTATTCACATTTTGCTACAAAACACAGCAATTATATGATTTTTCAGTTCCATACAATATCATGATAATAGGAATGATTAGCCGATATATTATTTGACGAAATGTTGACAAGCAGACTTATTTATATGGCTAACCAGGGCCGTCCCGTGGATTTTGGGGGCCCTGTTCCATAATTACAAAGTGGCCTTTCCTGAAATTGAAAGATTCAAATACATGTAAACAACCTCACTAAAAGTATAATCAATGTAGGTATACAAAAAAAAATTAACACGTTCTTGACAAACTATCTTCATAACATTTTATTTAAATGCTGCTAATTGAAACCAAAACTGAACATGCATCTTTTTAATTTGGTATCGATATTTATATGCTCGAACGCATTACAAAAATGTGTGGTTGTTTTCTTAAAAGAATTGGAATCATGGACAGAGATTCACGTTTTAAAAAAACAAGTTGTTAAATAAATCTCTATACCCTCTTAATATGGACAAGATCACAAGTATATATAAATGTGTTTTTCTATTACCTTTTATGTTATACAAGCATATATATATATGCGAGAAACTTAATACTCCGTATATAACATCGACTGTTCAATAAGTTTTTTAAAAAGTTATCAATTTATTCAATGTTCAATGTAATGGACCTTTTAATATCTAATAGACTCAAATTTTGGGCCCCTTCAAAGTGTGAGGCCCTGTGCAGTTGGGCTGACTGCACAGGCTGATATCCGGGCCTGTGGCTAACTAACAAGAAAAAACAAAAATCGGACTCGAATTGATGGTGGTTTGACTAATGATAGTGGTCGTTTGGCTTAGAATCATTGGTGATGCCAAACTGAACGCCTTGGTCCACATATATGTTTGTGGTGATGCCAACCCGAACCCTTTCAACTTTCAACCTAAGCAAAACTCTCATTTTGCCCCACCCATTTTTCTTATCTCTTGTTGCAACTTTGATTGTTTAGATTAAGTTTTCGACGCAGTTTCATCTTCTATCTTGGTCCTAGTTACGCTTTAAAATTAAGGGTTATTTTTGGGGTTGATGTAGTTGGATTACAAATAGGGTAGCTATATGTAGCTCTTTTCATTACATTTGTACCGAATCCTTGTATGTATTCCATTTAACTACTATCACTGAGTAATAGTTTTGTTTTATTACCATTGACAATTATGTAGTACTTATCCAAACTTGATGTAGGAACCTGTCCTCTAGAGGATTAATTGGAGAGATAGCTACTGCCTTGGCTAATGTCACTTAGATAGAATCATTGTAAGTTTTTTCCCACATAGTTGGCATTTTCCAAACTATAGAGTATATTACTTGATCAGGAATCTGTTCAATAACAACTTGACTGGAATTGTGCCAAAGTTTCTTACAAATCTAGATTTTTTAAGATTTATGTAAATTAATTACCTGATTTTAGATCTACAGTTACTTGTTTTTATATGGTACATAATGGTTTTACATGGTCTTTCTTATAGAAATTTAACAGGAAATAATTTCACAAGACCGTTACTAGCAGTACTCGTAACAAAATCAAAGAAAAGATCGTTATTTTTGAGGTTTGATCTTTAGCATATAACTATATTTCAAGAAAAATTGAACTGGCATTCACCTATATTGTTCTAACAATCTAACATTTACTATAATCAGCATAGAAGAAAGTGCCAATCAAGATAAAGGTTATTGTCTCAACGGTTTACTTAAAAAACATCATACCAATGTTGTTATTCCAGTAATAGTAGCAATTGCTACAGTCATCGTGCTATTGACCACATTTGTCATAGTATGGATAATTAAATGGCGAAAAACATAAGGTTTGCCATATCGTGACCTCATTATTGTATAGCCTAATTAATTTATATTATTCTATGTTGAAAGAAATGGGTAAATGGAAAAGTGCCTCAGTATTTAAATTAATGAATTGCAGACCCAATTATAAAGGATGGGTATTTCGTGGATGTATTTGGGAAAAACAATTTGCTCAAATGGATATTCAAACATACTGTTAAATGAAGGTTTCCAGGCAAAATTAGCAGATTTTGGCCTGTCCCGCGCATTTACATATGAAGATGCCAGCTACGTGTCAACAACAGTAGTTGTTGGCACTTACAGGTACATTGATCTTGAGTGAGTTTTTCTCTTCCAAGGTTTTCAAGTTAAAAAATAGATTTTTAAGATAGGGATATTGAAAATGGAGGCCACCTAATCATTCAACTATTTTCATTAAGACCACCAACTATCAAAACTACTATATAGTTAACCCATGTATATATATTTAGTTTAATTTATTTCAAAATGATCCAAATTTGATCAAAAACTTGTTGAATGAGAATTTTCCACAAATTTAATCACAAACATAATTTCTCAGTGACATCTACAAGGTATTCGGTAAGCAAGATGAAGCTTCCATTAGAGACTGCTTGGCGACTGTGGTACAATAACAATCAGGTATTCATCATTTCAAACATTAACCACATTAGATCACAGCCGTGCATATATACTATTAAATCCATCAGTTGTGAATTTGATAGGTTGGAGGATATGTGGCAGACTATAACGGAGTGGTACTAACCATACTAAGAGGTGCGGGGCATCAAGTCCCAAGCTATGAGACATTGACATGGTCTCTTGTCATGAGAACTAAGGTATGCTTTCTTTTACAAATGCTATCAGATGATGTAGAACTCGATGTAGGTAAGCTGGCTATCTGTTTATATACCATATAAATTTTACATCAGAATTTTCAAAAATGGCCTTTTTTTATTTATTTTTTATTTTTTAGAACGGCACCACTGGTGTAATCCGACCCCCAAGCTAAACCCAAAAGAGAAGGCCCCGAGACCTGAACCACTAGGAGAGACCCGTGAAGGGGAACCCATAGAACTCACGAAAAAGTTAAAAAAAAAATAAAAAATGGCCTTACTTCTACTGCGGGTTGTAACGGTTTGACGTTCAATTTTTCTCTAAACCATTAGCGTCTCTAAAGCTAATTACTAAAGTTTATTTTGTTTGAGTATTTTATCCACTAATGTACATAATATATATCAATGCAGATGACATTGAAACTGATGACCCTGCATTAGTATTACGCGTGAGAAGATCCTTGCTAAATACCTCGTTACCTGTATACAAGTAAGTAATCAAAGTGACTTCTTACTTAACTATTTTACCAAGGTTGTCAATGAGATTTATGATTTCTAAGATAACACTTCAACTTATGTTTTCTCAGGCTAATTTTTTCTTTGGTGTTGCACTCTACTGGTCGTCAGTCCCCACACTTTGAAAGTTCTTGTCAATAATACTCCTGGAATCCTAAAACTGGTTAGTGGAGTTATATCCAGAATAGGTTACAACATTCAGGTTTTTTTGCTTATGATGCACACACACAAATACAATTATTTCAGTATAAGATGCTTTTATATAACACAATATTCGGTCTTGTAGGTTACCCACCCTTTCTGTACTTGATACTTAAATTGTGTTTGCAATTGGTTGTTTACAGAGTTTTGAGGTAGGTCCTGTAGAAATTGACAAACGAATCTATTGTCCAGTTGGTTCCGCAATTTCATAAATTGGTGGATGTTCATGATGTGAGATTTTTTTTTCAGTTTCAACGACTTCATATTCTTGAAAATTTGAAGATTGTGATTCCACTGAAAAACTTCTAGTCTAACAAAATAATTTTACTATTTTAGGTCAAAGATATCACATACTTGCCATTTACAGAATATGAGATAATGTTAATCAAAGTGAGCTAATGTTGATCAAAGTTGCTACGAATTCTGTTGCTCTTGGGCATTCTTGGGCATTGCTACCATCTTTTGAGCCAAGACTGTTGATGGTATGCCTAATTTTATGGATATTAGGTTGGGTTTGGTTTAAAATGGGTCGTTGGGTCACTTTTGTAGTACGGGTCAGTTTTTGTTGGGTTCAGTTTAAATGGGCCAGGTTAGGTTTGGGTATGGTTTAAAATGGGTCACTAGGTCACTTTTGAAGTACGGGTTAGTTTTGGTTGGGTTCAGTTTCAATGGGTCAGTGTTACAAATCTTTGATAGTTTAGTGTTTAGGTTATGGGAAGTTTTTTTATAGTTGGCTGCAAGTAGGTTCTGTATGTAGTTTTTTTTCTTCGGTTTTTCTATTTTCATTAAAGTAAATTTGTAGGATAAACTATGGGTCATGTCCAGGATTTATCAACACACCTTTTTGACAGTTAATAATTTATCATTGCAGGTACTATTCTATGTATGGACACGTAGGGAAGCTAGCTCATGAGATAAAGAAAGGGGCTACATTTGTCGAAGGAGTTGAAGCCAATTTATGGCAGGTATATTGGTGCAAAGATCGAAGATAAAAATGATCACACAAACATTCTTATTATGCCATTTTATTGATATGGAACACATTTGTTGCATGTGTTTAGGTTTTTAGGGTTCCATTTTACTGATATGGATGATGTATGTGTTTAGGTTTTTACAGATTTACTGACATGGAATTGCAAAGCAGTAAATGTGAAAGTCAATCCTTTGTTTTTTAAATTGTTACACTAAATGTGAAATCTTCTTTGTCAAACACCTTATCATTGCAAATGTAGAATGAATGTATGATATTGAATTGATTATTAAAGGATACTAGTAAGCCTTTCCTTACTAAAAGTTCAGATATTATAATGATTTGGTTAAAGACATGTATGACCTTTGGTGACTAGTATAGTCATTATAGTGATTTTGTAGAAAACATGTATAGCCTTTGCTGACTAAAAACTTCAGTCATCAAAGCTTTTAGACTTTTGCTCACTAAACTTTTAGTAAGATAGACTTTTAGTGATCCCTTTATAACTCACTCTTTTTATTTTAGTGGAAGTTGAAAAACTAACTTATAGTAACTAAAATGTAGCTTTTGCTCACACTTACCTTAGTGAGCTGTTGGACTTTAATGTTATAGAAGAAAAGATTAGGGTAGTTTAGTGTAATTTTATGTTATGTATTTTGTAAGTTTCAGTATAAACTGACCCATTGTATTGGGCTGGGTTTATTAGAGATGGTATAAACCGATTAGAAGATACGTTACAACGTTTAGTTTTATTGAATCGGTGTGTGTAGGCAACGATTCATGTAGTATAAATAGGTTAGATTTTTTAAAACAATTCATTCCATATCAATACAATTCAATAAATCATATATCAGTTTCTATAAATCTGTTATTTCAATTACAAATTGCTATCCCAAATTGAGGAAGTTGTATAAGTGCAGAAACAAGGTTTATCAAAGGCAAGAAAGCAACAATTGGCATCAGAGTAAGACGATCTGGGAATCAAGAGAAAGAAGGAAAGGAGAAACCATAGTGTTTCAGGCAAGAGAAAACCCAGTGTTTTTAGGCAAGAGAAATCTTTGTGTTTCAGGCAAGAGGAAACCTTAGTGTTTCAGGTAAAAGAAAAAAAACCCAGTGTTCAATGGCTTGGATAGCCCCTGAAGTAAGATCCTAACGTGTACTCAAGAACACAAGAAAAGAGCTTTTAAATGGCCTTCTGTTTTTTTTTGATCAAAAAGTCGTGTTTTCCCGTGTTTTTAGGCCATAAACTAGAGAGTTAGGTTAAAGGTAAGCCGGCTAAGAGGACTAGGAGCTTAGCTTGCTGGCGAGAAAGGGTGAGTGTTCAGTACGCTCTTTAGCCTTTAACAAGGGCTAAGCCGCTAGGAATGGCTTGCTGGCCTGTTGGGAGAGTGGAACGAAGTTATTCTCGTTAGAGAAGCACGAGTGGAACGGCTTTAGTGTCAGTAGGTGCCTAAATGAAGCGATTAAGCGTCGGGGGCTTTGCTGGCTTGCTGGCTAGCTCATGCAATCAATCAAAAATGATTCGCGTTAGTAAGCTAACTTTGTAAGTTAAGCAAGCCTGGTTCTCCGGGAACTACTTTAGGACGTGGATCGACCATGACGAGAATGGACTTCTCCATAAACCTTAGTGTTTCAAAGCAAGTACCAAACTGATCATACGATCATAAGCAAGAAAGTAAGCAGTAAGGCTGATCACGCTTCGTGATCACAAGAAAGCAAGAAATCACAACAAGATAGTAAGCAAGAAAGAACACAAGACAGAAAAAAACAAATACGAAGGAAGGAGAATCATCTACACCAACTCGTGACAAAAACATAGCACTTCAAGGTCCAAAATTAAATGAAACAAACTACACAATATGGGCAATTATGATGGAAACAATATTGAAGGCCTATGGACTTTGGGAAACACTTGAAGATACAGAAAAAGTAGATAAAAGAAAGATGCATACAACAAAAGCAATGATCCTCACAACATTGCCGTAAGATATTCTAATGCAAGTTGCACAATATGAGACTGTGAAGGAAGTATGTGAATCAATTAAAGTACGATATATAGGAGCAGACCGAGTTGAGAAAGCACGCATACAAACTTTAAGAAGCGAATTGGAAACGTTAAAAATGAAGACCAACGAAACCATGAACGACTTTACGGGAAAATTGGGAAGCATGTGAGGCAAGTATAAAAGTCTTGGTTCTAATCTTAAAGACAAAGTACTAGTAGGAAATTGCTGAACTCCATTCCAAAGAAGTTTCTACCAATAGTGGCGTCCATCGAGCAATATTCAGAAATTGACAAAATGACGTTTGAATAAGCTGTTGGAAGACTAACTGCTTTTGAAGAACGACTTAAAAGCCACGAAAAACCTGAAGACAATTATCAAAATAAACTTCTATTTTCAAGTTCAAATAATAAAGATAACTATGGAGAAGGTACTAGTCGTGGAAGCATAGACAAAAGCAAGCTCAGGTGTTATGAATATGGGGAACATGGAAATTTCGCAAAGGAATGCACAAAATGGAAAGACAAGAAGAAAGACAAGAAGGATCAAGCACATCTCATTTATGAAACTGACGATGAACCGACATTGTTGTAAAGGCAAGAAAAGAAGACTCGATTGCCGTCTATAGCATTAGGGGGTGAATGTTGGACTTTAATGTTATAGAAGAAAAGATTAGGGTAGCTAAGTGTAATTTTATGTTATGTATTCTGTAAGTTTCAGTATAAACTGACCCATTGTATTGGGTTGGGTTTATTAGAAATGGTATAAATCGATTAGAAGATAGGTTACAATGTTTAGTTTTATTGAATCAGTGTGTCTAGGCAACGATTCACGTAGTACAAATAGGTTAGATTTCTGTAAACAATTCATTCCATATCAATACAATTCAATAAATCATATATTAGTTTCTATACATTTGTTATTTCAATTACAAATTGCTGTCCAAATTTCAGGAAGTTGTATAAATGCAAAAACAAGGTTTATCAAAGGTGTTAGTACAAAAATTGTGACGGGGCATAATGGGTATGAGTATAGTTTGCCGGACTGAGCCAACAAGCTTTTAATGGGCTGATCTTGTACTAATCCAAGTAGTTTAATTGATTTCCCTGCACAAGAAGAGCAAACCGTTAGCCTTACCGTGGGGACGGACCCCACGATTGGACTCCGATGTGAGAGTAAGTACAGATTCTTGAGAGGGAGATAATAGTATGTGTGTGTAATTATGAGAGAGAAAGTTCTACCTTGTATGGGGATTAAAGCCCCTTTTATAGGCGAGGTTTACCGCTAGGGTTTCCTAGATTCTCGCATATAATGGTTAGTTTCCGGAGCCGAACCCTTGGCGGAAAAGGTTCCGTGTCAATCGCGGATGCGGACGTAAGATATCTTTAACGGCTGAATCTTATGTGCGTCTTGAGGTCTGGACCATAGCTAATTTCGTCATTGGGCTTACTGTAGGCCCTGGGTTTATAGTTATCTTATAGTTATTGGGCCTGAGCCCAGCATGTGTATAGTGTGTATTGGGCCTAGTGGACCTGTTATACATACTATACATCATCAAGTCCCCCAGTCTAGTATGTTCACTGCGTGCGGATGTTGTCGCGTATGGTGGATGCTACTAGACTTGAGTTGACTGAGCACCTCCTCTTTCCGTGCCTTTTTTGAAATGTTCTTCTGGTGTACCTATCTTTTAGGGACCGCCACCTCATCAAGTCCCCCCAGTCTAGTATGTACACTGCATACGGATATTGTCGCGTGAGGTGGATATTACTTAGACTAATTTTTGTGGAATTTTTCCTCTTCCGTAATCTTGAAGCATTTTTTTGACACTCCCTTTTCTTGGAAAGTGTTTTTTGTAACATGGACGGTTAATGACTTTTCGTGTTCTGGTTGATTGGACTCTGTGGGCCATTGGTCTTCCACCATCCTTATCCCCGTGTTTTTTATTTGAGTCGTTGGATTAGATTGCTTTTGGACGCGTGTCCTCATTTAGGGTTTTTCTTGGGGAATCACCGTTCCGCTTGTATAAATACCCTTTATTTTTGCTTTAGCCCATTTTTTCTTTTTACTGTTCTTTTGTTGAAAACGCTTCTTCCTCTTTCTTTGATCCAATTTACCTTTGGTCGTATCCACCTTCCAAGTTCCTCATTCAGGTTAGGTTCTTGATTCTCTTTTCTTTTTCCATTATGGGTACTTTTTCATCTACCAAATCTAAACTATCGCAAAAGGCTCTTGACCGTTTCTGTATTGATTATTTGATTCCGCAATTTGTTCATCCGGAATTTCTTGATCCTGACCAAAGTATTCAGGAAGCACCGAATGGGAAGATTGGTGTATTCGGGAAGCACCGAATGGGAAGATTGGTGTATATACTCATTTTTTCAAGTTTTCTAATTTTCGCCTCCCTTTGTCTGTTTTTCTTATTTCTATTCTTGACTACTATCGTATCCATATATCACAGCTTTCTGTCTTTGTTGTTGCTAAAGTTTCTCAATTTGATATTCTTTGTTTTACCCTTGGTATTAAACCCTCAGTTGTTATGTTTAGGTGTTTTTATGTTTTGTCTCAAAAACATGGCTGGCTTTATTTTAGTAAACGTGTTGATAGCTTTGGTGTTTGCTATACTAAACCCCTTGATTCTCTTAAAAGCTGGAATGACCATTTTTTCTGGGTTGACTCGCTTGCTTGTCCTACTATTCATCCTTTCTTTATTGGGAGTAATATTCCCAAGGATGCCATTCCTAGGGATACTGAGTTTGATGCTGGGCACGTTGCCTCCCTTGTTGCCAATGCTTTTCCTTTCCTCAAATTTCCAGAACCTTTCCTCTGTTTAGTTGGGTTGAGTCGTAATTATACTTTGGGTGAGGATTATTACCCTGTGTTCCGTGATCAAGAGAATCGGGGTGGGTATACCATACTTATGTTTCTTCGCCTGTTAATCTGTGTTTCTTCGGCCTGACCTGTGTTTCTTCTTCTTCTGTTTTCTGCAGCTATGGATTTGCTATCTTTGGTTAGGAAGAAGGACCCTATGAAGTTGATTATTGATACCTCATTGCAGGAGGAAAATGAGCTTCCTTTGCTAAAATTGACCGAAGGTCGGACTGTTTCTCTTACCCTTCCCCCTTCTGGTGATGGTGGAAATGTAGTTATCCGTTCGGAAGCCGGGACTTCTCGACCGTATGGTGACATTGTTGTACGACCTGACTATTCGGCTTCTGAGGTTGGTCCTGATAGTGGTGTAGCTTCTGGTTCTGGGAGGAAGAGGAAGAAGGCTTGCACCAACCTTGTCCATCCTCCTAAAAAAGTGAGGATTGATCACAATGATTCTGGTAGGGCCTCTACTGGTGGTAAGTCTTCAGAATCTATTCAAAAGTTATTAGGTTAAAGTTCGAAAACTCTTGAATTTTGTTTGAATGCTTTGCCTACTCATTATTCTTCTTCTCCTTCATTATAAATTACTTCTCTTCATGAAGCTGAAACGTCTACTGACTCTGATTTTGGTTTTCTCTATCTTGATGGTTCTCCCCCCCCATGTTTGTTATTTATGCTTTTGTCTTTTCATTATTCTCTTACTTTTCCTTCCTTCCGTTCACTTGTTGTTCTTTACTTGTTTATTTGCAGCTCTCCTGCGCCGGTTATGACGGATGCTTTTGTTACTACTGTCCTTCCTGTTGAGAAGGGGAAAGGTCAAGCGGGTGTTCCTTTTTCTCTTCTTGACAGTTTTTGTCTTGTCGGTAGTGTTCATCCAATTCTTGACGACCTTTCGGATCTTGATGTCTCGGTTGGGGATATTCGTATTGTTGATGATTCGGACTCTAGTTCTTTGGCTGATGTTCATGTTCCAAAGTGGAATGTTACCAAGAATTCGCTTCTTGATGATGTTAATGAATGCCGTGTTATGGTTGACGAGTTTGCTCCTCCTAACTTCTTTTCCTCTATTCGTGAAATGGGGTATGAGCATCTCCTTGGTGAACTTAATGTTGCTACAGCACGACAGTTGTGCTTTAATTCTGAGGTTCGTCTGCGTTTGGAGTATAATATGATGGAGCGAAAATGCTTATTATCTTTGTTGGCGAGTAGGGATAAGGAGATTTCAGTTCTTAAGGCTAAGGCTGTTGATGCTACTTCTTCTGGGCCGTCTTCCGCTGTTGCACCCTTAGCAGCTTCTGCTGTGGAACTTATGTCGTTGAAGAGACAAAATTCTACTCTTGAGCAAGAGCGAAATTCTCTTCGCGCTGAGGTAGCGGCACTTCGATCATCTCTTGATGAGAAGGATTCTGAGTCGTCCACTTTGAGAGTTGAAGTTGTTGTTCTCAACTCTCAGAATTCCAATCTTTCTGGACAGGTATGCGTTCATGACTTTTTTTGTTAGTTGTTCCGCTTGTTTGCTTTTCCACTGTATTCTGACTTTGTTTTATTTGCAGATACGTATCTTGGAGGAGTCATGTTCTGAGCTCCGCAGCCAAGTTCCTTCCCATGCTTCTTTGGAGGAAGAATTTTGCAAGATTCTGGATGCTAAAATAGCTGTAATTATGCAAAAAGTTGATTCGGATGTTGTTGACTTATACGCACTGGATAGCCATCTTGATGAGTAGTTTTATCCTTGTTTCCTTACGTTGTTGTCTAGCCGGCGCTAGTTGCTGACTAACGGCATGAGCCTTGTTGTGTTTAAGTGCATGAATTCTCCGGAGTATACTGCGGCAATGGCGGAAGTTATTGAGCGTGCTATTGATAAGGGTATGCAAGAAGTTTTAGCAGCGGGTAATATTCATGGTAGGGAAAAAAGAGAGCTTACTGAGCTTGATGTATATGACCCTTCTGCGGAGGCTCATTATCTTTCCTCCGTAAAAGCCCTTGAAAATGTAGAGTTTTCCTTGCTCTCCGTGCTTAAATCTAGCAAGGATGTTGGTATTGCGGAGGTTATGGATCTTCTTCGTATTGATTGACTTTCTGCGGATGCTCCTATGATTTCAGGGTTATAGTCGGATCTTGAGCAGCTTATCATTCATGTTTAAGATAAGGATGACAATGTTATTGTTGGCACTAGCTCTTTGTCTCATTCTTTGGGAGTGGTTCAGAAGAGAGTTGATCAGGTTAGAAAACGCCTTGCTGCTCATTAGTTGTCTGTTTCCGATGTTTATAGTTCTTCCATTGATCCTTTGTCCTCCCGTAATGTTATGGATGTGGAAGCACCTTCGACTGGTGAGTTAGCTTTGGCGTGTACAACTTCTTTGCCACTTGTGCCTCTTCCTGCCAGTGCCTCTGATATTTCTGTGAGGCCTCTTTCTATTGATGATTATGATTTTGGTGTGTCTAGTGCTCTTGCTGAAGTTACGAATGATCCGCATCTGGAGGTTAGTGAGATCCCTTCTATTCTGTCCGAGCCTGAAGCGAGTGCAGCTGCCTTGGTGCGGACTTAATTTTCGTTGTTTTTCCTAGACGCTTTGTATTCCTTTGGACAATGTCTGTCTTTGCTTGTAATGCCTCTAGTAGCGGCGTGCAACTTTTTGTTTTATTTTTGCACGTTGTCCTTTTATTTTGTGCCTATGCTACTATCTTTCCTTTATGCAAGTCTTGAGACTTTTGTGTATGTTATTTTTCACTTTTGTGTTGCTATTTTAACGTTATACGGATATGAACGTAGTTAATAGTCTTTTGTACACATATCTCTTTTTTTTGTGCGGTGCTATTTTTTAACGTTATACGGATATTCATGTTTGTAATAGTCTTTGGATAATTTGGGGCTATCCTCCCAGTACTGGGCTTGCAATACCTCTTATGTACTTTGGTGATTATGTTGTTCACCTGTTGGTTATTCGTGATAACTCTTTGTTATTCGGAAATAACATATTTGGGTCATGCCCAATGTTTGTGCTTGCGCGTCTTATGCACTTAATGAGAATGAAAATATTTAGAAAAAATAAAATAATGAAGGTAGCTAATCTTCACTTTTTATTAATTTGGCATATTTTTAAATACATTACAAAAATTAGTAAATTAAAATACATTGTACATTTCCCTATTTCCAATTTTTCTTACTCTTTTCACTTTTAGTTCTATGGCTGCTGGGGCCTTGCTTCCTTCAAAACATTGGTGATGACAGACATCAGTTTCTGTTGATTTTTCTCGGAAGGTTTCCTTACTGCGGAAGTTTGTTTTGATAGTTTTCCGCAACGTGTTGTCTTGTGATAACTGTAGTTTTATTTCTTGAAAGATTGCTCTAGCCGAACGTGCTGTTATTGCCTTTGTTACCTTTTCGCCGGCTTTCCTGGTGTGGGTGACGTCTTTGTGAGTATTCTTTCTCCTTTCATGGGCTAGAATCCTTTCCTTGTGTGCTACCCTTTCCATTGGGGGAATGTCCCGTCACTCTCTTCTGACGGTGATTCCCGAGGAGCTACCAAGCTTGTCATTTTTCCTTGAAGGGCTAGGATGCTCGCCAAGCATGCTTTTACTTTTGTAGAAGCGAGCTTGCGATGCTGTAGGTTATACAACAAGTGCGATAGACCTTTCAAGGATCTTATGCGGATAGTTCCATCTTTTTAAAAGTGTAGCCTGTGAGGGTAGCTTTTATATACATATCCCGACGCCTGCAAGCTGGTCATCTTTACCTTACATTTAGTCTATCCAACCTAATTGACTCGGGCTGGTAGACGTGTGCTTGTCTGGGGGCCGGGATGCTACAAAAATAGGATGAAGGTGTAATTTGCATCCTTTTTTGCTTGCCATTGTAAGGGAAGCTTCTTGATAGCTAGGGGCTATCTAGTATAACTCCCTGTCCCTAGCGTTCCTTATTATCCTTCCCTAATGACCCATCCTTTTCTACACTCCATCACTCCCTCCCTTACCATTTCACTTCCCCTGTGGCTCCTTGCCATGGCCGCCTCCGTAGTTGATCCGTGAGCACCTATACGATCTTGTTTCCCAACGGCTACTGGGAGTCTAATCAACAGTATTACTCCGGTCGCGGGTGTCGCTATCCTAATTGGCAAGGTATTTGGAAATGCCATAGGAGCAGGTTGGAGTGAAGGGGTGTTATGAAGTGTTGTGGTGATGGGTGATTAGTCGCCATTTTAGAACGACTAAGCATTATTAATAGTCATTTAAGAACATATTTTGGTTCTCGTCATGTTTTCCTTTGTACTTTTCTTGTGAAGGTGACGAAGGTTTAGGCTATGTATGGTTTTGTTACTTTCATGTGGGTGATATGTTGCCATGAGGCACTGTCGAATTCTTTTTCTGAATAAGATCTTCAGCTCCTTTCAGAATGAGTTTCTTCAGACTTTTCTTGTTAGTATGTTTGATTCTGGAGGACGATGGTTATTGTTTTGCTTTTCCTGCATTCTCCTCCTTTTTTACTTCACATATTTATAGCAAAGATTTTACTGTTTTTGTATGTGCTAGAATTTGTCTTTATCTAGCAGTTGGTAGGTTAGTGTGTGTCTAGGCTCGTAGCCTAGGCGTTTGTTCTTCTTCTTGATTTGATATGATATTCCTTGGGAAGGAATATGTATATGTACTTGCAGATTTTCTCTTCTTTTTTGTTATCTGGATAAGGTTTATCCTTTTACTTCCGCCCTTGCTTGTTTGTTGTCTAGTATTTCCCTTCACATGGCTGTATCTTTTATGTCGTGTCTGCCGCAAATTTTTGCGTGCTTCTTTTGGTGCACTACTTCCTTCGAGGCTAATTCCTTTTAGGTCGCAAGTCTTTGTTCCTTTTTGTTTTCTGGGAATCGTTTCCGCATGGTTTTTCCGCATGCATTGGTAGCGTGTTTCAATCTTTATTGTTGTTCCTTTTCGCATGACTTTCCGTGATCCGATTGTTCTGAAGTGGCAGGGCGCTTTTTCAATGCTTGTACTTGTTTCCTAAGTCTTTTTATTTTGACGTTTATAAGGGCAGGATCTTCATTCGCTTTGTCAGGGATGTCCTGATCAGTGTTTATTTTACTGGCATTCCTGCTTTTCTTCTTCTGTTGAAGTTCCGTTTTCATTTTTTTCCTGATGTGGGGCGGTACCGCTTATTCTATTTAGTTTTTTTTTTTTTTTTTTTTTTGGTTTTTTTCCGGTTTTGCTTGCTACTTTTCAACCTATATCATCGGCCCTTTCTTCCTTTCTTCCCTTTGGTTTTTCAAACGCAGGCACTCTTCTGTGGTGTGTCTTGCTTTTCTGTGAAATTCACAGAATTTCCCTTCGGTTCCCCTCTCGACTGTCGTGCTTGGGAGAAGGCTTGTGGACCTTGCTTTCCTTTGTGCCGTTATTTCCTCGATAGGTTTTTGTAGGTTGCGGAAACCCTGTTGCCTTTCACTTATTCTTGGCTTATTCTTAAACCCCTTTTTGAAGCTTTGTCGATGCTAGACTGTTGTTCGTTCCATTGGTCTTTGTACCCAGTGCTTCTTTCTTTCGAGACTTCCTGCGGTTATTTCCCCTCTTAGGAAGGAGGTAGTTATATTCAATACTTCGCTCATCGACTTTGGGATTATGTCGTGTAACCGCCTAATTAGCTATGGATCAGTGATTGTGTTCATGAATCCAGAGACTTCAATAATTTCTGGGGCTCCCTTTATGTCTCTGGTTTCTTCTTTGAACCTTCTTACAAAGTCTTTCGTTAGCTCTCCTTCCCTTTGCTTGATATGATGAAGTTCCACAGGATCTTTGGTACATTTCTTCTGCTGGAGGAAGTTAGTCAAGAAGACTTCCTTTAGTTTATCATAGTTGTCTATTGACTCGGGTGGGAGGTCGTCAAACCAGACCCTAGCGGATGCGGTTAGTGTGGAGTTGAACATGTGACACCAGGTTGGCATGACCCATCGCTCCACCTTTGCCGCTGCCTGGAAGATTTTAAGATGATCTTCTGGGTTCCCCATTCCCATCATATGATTTTACGTTGGTCGGCATACGGGTTTTCGTCGACATCTCAAAGTAACGGATACGTGGAATGAACGGATCAGTCTCCTTGCAGACCCAGGGTCTGGCCAGGTCATAGTCCTTTTTTTAATGTGACTTCCGCTTTCTGACTTCGGACCTTCGACATCCGCTTCCGTTAGACCCATCACCTGAACAGCTGTTCGCTTTCCGCGACCGAACTTTTTCGGTTTCGTGCCTTCCAAATCCTGGTCTTACCAGTTGTGATTGGGAGTCTTTGTGGTTGCCCTTCTGTTTTCTTTCGGTATCATGGCAGACTTGCTGCCTGTGGTTTTTGGAGTATACGAAAATATTTTCCTCTTTGTCTCCGAGCCGGTGGAACACACTCTTGCGCAGCCTTTTGAACACTGCTTCCCTTCCGTCTTCTTTCCCTTTAGGTGACCTAGATCGGGAGCGTCTTTGGCCGCTACCAATTTGCGTGTTCCGCCGCCTTGCTGCATCGAGCTGTTTCCGTAAGTCTCTGCTTGGTATTTCCGCTTTATGGTGATCTAGGGCTTCACGGTAATTCTTCTGGATTTTTGTCGCTTTGGCTCTTTCTTCTTGTTTCTGAACTTTCTCTGTCACAATAGGCAACACCTGATCGAAGTATTTATCACAATACTTCCGGAGGGCTGCGTCGGACGCGGTTCCCTCAAGGTCTGTCGAGACCATGTGGTTTTCTGTTTCCACCGTGCTCCGTAACATAGACACGAAGGTGGGAGTTGGTCCAAATTGAGTGCTCATGGTGAGTATTTTTTGGAACGCAGTTGTGTACTGGGTCCCACGGATGGCGCCAACTTGTTAGTACAAAAAGTGTGACGGTTCGTAATGGGTATGAGTATAGCTTGCCGGACTGGGCCAACAAGCTTCTAATGGGCTGATCTTGTACTAATCCAAGTAGTTTAATTGATTTCCCTGCACAAGAAGAGCAAACCGATGGCCTTACCATGGGGACGGACCCCACGATTAGACTCCGACATGAGAGTAAGTACACATTCTTGAGAGGGAGATAACAATATGTGTGTGTAATTATGAGAGAGAAAGTTATACCTTGTATGGGGATTAGAGCCCCTTTTATAAGCGAGGTTTACCACTAGGGTTTCCTAGATTCTCGCATATAATGGTTAGTTGCCGGAGCCGGACCCTTAGCGGACAAGGTTCCGTGTCAATCGCTGATGCGGACGTAAGATAACTTTAACGGCTGAAGGTTCAGCCCGTCGTGTATCTTATGTGCGTCTTGAGGTCTGAACCATAGCCAATTTCGTCATTGGGCTTACTGTAGGCCCAAGGTTTATAGTTATCTTATAGTTATTGGGCCTGAGCCCAGCATGTGTATAGTGTGTATTGGGTCTAGTGGGCCTGTTATACATACTATACGTCATCAAAAGGCAAGAAAGCAACATGCACTTGTATGTTTATAACAAAATAACAACTTTATACAGTGGGTGTAACAATGAAAAAGATTGAGCCCAGTTACAACAAATTGTTGGTCGTACAAAGATAATGTAGCAATTTAATTAAGTTTATGTTAAACATAAGAATTAAAAAGTAATTAGCAAAAACAATATAGAAATTAGCTTCACCACAACACACGATGCCTAGTCCGTCATCAAACAAACTTTAGTTAATTTAGAACAAATATCATATTTAGATTGACTCCATCGCCGCGCGCGATAGCCTAATTCCTCATTATTGAACATTATCACCTTGTATCGAGAAGGGCTACTCGACAAGTGATTAGAAAGGATAGGGGCAGGAAGATGACTATCTAAAGCCGATAGTCCAGTAGGTCCTTGTAAGGCGAGTGGAAGGAAGTAACTCAACCGATAGGTTGAAGAAGTCGGGCAAGTATTTAATAGCCAAGCAAATGATATGTGCAAAGATAACAGATTGTGTACTATCTTAGAGTAACTGATACTAAGATACGACGTTTCAAACAAATAAAGCAAACCCAAACTCTTGTAGAAAGATAAACAAACGTATATAGTATGAATTGTGTAAGTCTACATTTCTAGGATTGTCTTTAAATTAATAGTCAAACAAATGATTTGTGCAAAGATAACATATTGTGTACTATCTTAGAGTAACTTAAACTAAGGTACGGCGTTTCAAACAAATAATTTGTAGAAAGACTAGCAATGTACCAGCGTATTACAGTGGTGGGTACCTTTGTAAGATATAGGATTTCACAAACACATTAAGCCACAAACCATATGGTGGCGTTCACAATGTTTAGAGAGAGAAAAGGAAGAGAGTTGGGAACTATGTGAAACAAAGAAAAATGGTATTGAAAGCTCCAACCCTCTAACTTGGGAGGTAGAGGGTATTTATAGTGTCTTACAATAAACGCCTCCTACGGGCTGTGGATCAGGCATACAGTAGGTAAAGACCCGTCCGTCCTCCACGGTTTTACTTAACTAACTACTTACAAATATAAAATAACTGCGACTACGAGCTTTCTAATGATTACATATACTTGAGGTGACCGACACTTTAATGACTGAATTTTCTAATTCCTAACAATCTCCCCCTAAGGGAGGTCACCTCAATTTACACATAATACAAACAGATATTTCATTAAGATTGCTCTTGAATTCTTGTTTAAGTCCTTTGCTCAGTAGCTCATAGTCTTTGATTCTTCATGATATCCATGTCTGAATAAATCAAGTGGAGGTCTTTAACTGATCCACGTGATGATGAGTTTTGAGCCAGATTTGAGATCATCAGCTTGCATAAATCTCAGACTCTTCCATTGCAGTGTTGTCGTTATGTGATGGCGTGACAGTGGACCGACATGCTCACATTCTGGATCATGATTTCTTCTTATCAGAGTAGCGGAAGCTTTAGTTGATTCATGATATTTGCGGCGTAGCGAAGCATGGAGTGAAAAAATATCAGAGTCATTGATGCACTAATCATGATTTCTTTGAAAATGAATGTGTTGTGTACCTGCATAAAATAGTTAGCAATAAAGCGCATGAAAGTGTCTTTGATTACTTTTTTTGAATTAAGGTACACGGCCCACGGTTCCCCATTGATCAGTACAAGTACTGCCTGTGATCAGGTATAATTCCGAAGAATCTCCTTGACAAGGTTTCGCACTGCTCTAGCGTTCTCAAACCGAACGACTCAAAGAAGACAACACGGAGTGAGTGAACCGGCGAATTTGAGATTCACTAATTGATGAAAAGAGATTTGAAAAACAATCGGGTATCTTGCTCAAAATAAAGTGTTTTGGCAATACAATGAAGGTTTTAAGGAAAATCAATTATCAATCATAAACACCTTTTATTTTTGAAATATTAATACACAGTCGATGTACTAGAGAAAAGAGTTTTAAGCACAACGACCGGTTTTTCAAAGGTATCCGTCAATCCATAACCTGAACCAGGATTGATTAAAAAATTTGAATCGCCTCATTGTTTCTGTTCAGTTGTCACATGGTTGATCTATTGGATAGATCTCACATGCCACCTACCAAGAGCTTGTTTGATGTTGGCTCTAGAAGGCTTTCCATCTTCATTGTGAATATGTTTGCATATCACTCAGATGTTCTGGCAATACCACAAGAATAATGCGTAGGACTCATAAGATATAATCTCTCTTTCTACATTGTGTGAAACAGAGAGTCTTCATTGACAGTGTCCTAATGAGATTTATAGATGATCTCGAGGCTCTAGACTCAATTGTGCACATTTGGTTCCTATGCCGGAGACTAGGGAGAGGGTCTCCTTCTTCAATATCAACAATCTCTAAGAGAAAGTCGATAGATTATGTCGGTTCCCCGTGAGAATGAAACAAGCCCTTTTAAGAGGAACTTGAGTAGTTTGGGAAGATGTAGTTCAGTGCGTCACTGGGTCCATGATGTCTTGTCTTCAATACTAGTGTTACCTTAGTAACCACCAGTAGCATATGTATTCAACCCGGTTTCTGTCCTAAGGTTGAATTGTTGGAGGGCTATTTCTTTTCACCCTTTTCACATTCAATTATTTTTCATTCTTCAACCCCTTCAGTGCTTACCGAGACTTCATTAATAGAACCTTGTTAGATTTATTCTAGTATTAGCTCTGTCTTAGTTGGCACTCTTCCCATTTCTCATTTTTCTCCTTTTTTCATCATACCTAAGGACTCTACACTATCTAGTGGTTTGTCCCTGGGTATATCCCTCCGATGCTGGCGGGATCATGGGAACGAATACCTAACCTAACCATCCTTTTATCACCATACATAAATTAAATTTGGTCGGTCTTTTTGGTATTGTTCATCAGCCATTGGAACCAATTGAAAACCATTTGAAAATCAATCCAAGTACTTGTGATACATGATCAAAACATTTTGTACCTGAATTGTTTTTTGATTTTTTAGAAAGCGGCTCCGCCTCAACATGTGCATCATATGTTCGAAATCATTTTGGCACATGGAGGCAAGAGGAATAATTCACTTCTTTGATAAATATTTTCTAAAAATCTCGACATTACTTTCCCGATCAAAATCAGTGTTTCAATACAGTTGAAGATATTTTCGGGAAATAATGTGATTTTCAAAAAATTTGCTCCCCCTCAATATGAGCATCTAATTTTGAAATTGTTTAGCACATATTAGGGAAAACCTGCACTTAGAGATAAATCAGTCACGTTTTAATCCATTTTGGTTTGATATAAATGCTCCCCCTTAACATGTGCATGGAAATTTTGAAATCGTTTGGCACATGCAGGGAGGAGAGCTTGTTAATCACATATAAAACCATTTAACAATTTATCAGTTTAAATCCAATTTAAATCACAAATTCTCCCTTGATCAAAATTTTCAAATCCTTTGAGAGTTGTGATCTCTATTGATTTAAATTAAATTTTGAGAGCTTTTGAGGAGAATAGTGACTTGCTTTTGAAAGACATTATAACTGATAAGGATTAGATTTTGAGACTTTAAACTCCATTGACCAATCATGCATAAATATCTTTTGAAAACATAACATTAGTAAAGGTTTTGAATCAATTGTATAAAACATTGTTCATTTTGATTTTCCAAAAGTAAACCTTGCTCATTTACGTGCCAATTGTTTGAAAAATACCCTTTTTGATTGAGTTGAAATCATTCTCCCCCTCAATCAATGACAAGAGTTGTTGATTGAGCGTTAGAGAGTTTGACACAGATAAGCCCAGATGATTTTTGAAAAAAATAGAGTACGAGGTATTTTCAAAGCAACTCTGTTTTTATTAGATGAAAAATATTTTTCAGAAGAATCATTAGACGGAAAAATATTTTGGAAAGGAAACATTTGTCTTTTTGGTGACAAATATTTGTTTTAAGAATCAGAGCATGAGATTTGAAAATAAGATTAAGCATGGCTCTGTTCTTTTCTTTTAAAATGGGTTACTGCCTGAAATAACAATAAACCACCATTTTTCTCCGCCTCATTTTTTATTTATTTATTTATTATTTTTTTTTATTTTTTTTAAGCAATTTATGTACATTCGAAGACCATCTAAAAACCCGTGACATTCTTTGAATGTCAACACAAAGTCCGTAGATGATATCGAATAATAATAAAAATAATAAAAAATGTGACAAAATAACAATAATTTTTGGAAATTTTCAAGATTTTCTAATTTTTTATGGATTTTTGAAAGTTTTATATTTTTCTATTTGCTTTTTGTAGGTTTTGTAATTTTGTATTTTACTTTTCGAATAAATATTTACAAGAGATGGATGAAGAAAGACCTTTTACTCCTCGTCTTCCTCTTGAAGACGTTTGAGTGTTTCCGGTTGTAGACTCTTTAGACCAAGTCGTGTAATAATAAACTCAAAACGTTCTCTAGGAAGAGCTATGGTGAAGATGTCTACTAATTGGTATTCAGTCCTCACAAAATAGAGTTCTACCACACCTTTTTCCACTTGTTCCCGTATGAAATGATGTCGAATGTCGATGTGCTTTGCTCTTGAGTGTTGAACGTTGTTAGATATTGGATTTCACAAACACACTAAACCAATGATCAAAGAGGCGTATAAAAGAGGTTTTAGAGAGAGAAAGAGTAAGAGGTTTGGGAACTTAGTGAGAGAAAATGAAAGTATTACTATGAGCTCCAACTCTCTACCTTGGGAGGTAGAGAGTATTTATAGTTCTTACATAAATCGCCACCTACGGACTGTGGATCAGGCATACAGTGGGTAAAGACCTGTCCGTCCTCCACGGTGTTACTTAACTAAATACTACTTAACATTAAATAATCTATGACTACGAGCTTTCTAACTATTACATATACTTGAGGTGACCGACTCTTTAATGACTGGATTTTCTAAATCCTAACAATCTCCCCCTAAGGGAGGTCACCTCAAAAATACATTGAATACAAACAGATATTACATTAAAATTGTTCTTGGATTCTTGTTAAAGTTCTTTGCTCTGAAGCTCGTAGTCATCGATTCTTCATTTTTTCATGTTTGGTGAATCCAAGTAGAAGTCTTTTGATCCACGTGATAATGAGTTTTGAGCCAGCTTTGAGATCATCAGCTATCATAAATCTCTTACTCATCCTTTGTGGTGTTGGTATTATGTGATGTTGTGACTTTTGGACCGACATGCTCACATTCTGGATCATGATTTCTTCTCATCAGAGTAGCGGAAGCTTTCGTTGATTCATGACATTGGCAGCAGCATAGCAGAAGCATGGAGTGCAAATATCAGATTCATTGATGCACTTAATCATGATTTCTTTAGAAATGAATGTGTTGTATGAGCATGCGGCTATGGATTGACCGCTTCATTCGACGACTTCAAACGTCGGCGTACTGCATACAACAGCTTAGCAATAAAGCGCACGAAAGTGTCTTTGATCAGTTTCGTTGAATTGGGTACACGGCCCACGGTTCTCCGTTGATCAGTACAAGTACTACCTGTGATCAGGTATAATTCCGAAGAATTTCCTTGACAGGGTTTCGCAGCTGCTCTAGTTGTTCTCAAACCGGAACGTCTCAAAGAAGACAACACGGAGTGAGTGAACCAGCGAATTGAGATTCACTGATTGATGAAAAGATATTTGAAAAACAATCGGGTACCGCACAATAGAAATTGTTTTTGCAATACAATGAATGTTTTAATGAAAATCAATTATCAATCATAAACACCTTTTATTTTGAAATATTAGTACACAGTCGATGTGCTAAAGAAAAGAGTTTTTAAGCACAACAACCGGTTTTTCAAAGGTATCCGTCAATCCATAACCTGAACCAGGATTGATTAAAAAAAAATTGAATCTCCCCATTGTTTCTGTTCAGTTGTCACATGGTTGATCTATTGAATAGATCTCACATGCCACCCACCAGGAGCTTGTTTGATGTTGGCTCCAAAAGGCTTTCCATCTTCATTGTGAATATGATTGCATATCACTCGGATGTTCTGGCAATACCACAAGGATAATGCGTAGGACTCATAAGATATAATCTCTCTTTTCACATTGTGTGAAACACAGAGTCTTCCTTGACAGTGTCCTAAGGAGATTTATTTGATGATCTCGTGGCTCTAGACTCAATAGTGCGCATTTGGTTCCTATGCCGGAGACTAGGGAGAGGGTCTCCTTCTTCAATACCAACAAACTCTAAGAGAAAGTCGATAGATAATGTCGGTTCCCGTGAGAATGAAACAAGTCCTTTTAAGAGGAACTTGAGTAGCTTGGGAAGTTGTAGTGCGGTCGTCCTTTGGGTCCATGACGTCTTTTCTTCAATACCGATGTTACCTTGGTAACCACCAGTAGCATATGAATTGAACCCGGTTTATGCCCTAAGGTTGAATAAATGCAGGGCTATTTCTTTTCACCCTTTTCTCATTTCATTTCTTTTTCATTCTTCAACCCCTTCAGTGCTTACCAAGACTTCATAACCAGAACCTTGTTGGGTTTATTCCAGTACTAGCTCTGTCTCAGTCCGCACTCTTCCCATATCTCACTTTTCTCCCTTTTTTCATCAAACCTAAGGACTTCTAAACTATCTAGTGGATTGTCCCTGGGTAGATCCCTTCGGTTCTGGCGGATCATGGGAACAAGTACCTAACCTTATCATCCTTATATCACCATACATAAAGTAAATTTGGTCGGTCTATTTAGTATAGTTCATCTGCCATTGGAACCAATCGAAAACCATTTGAAAATCAATCCAAATACTTGTGATATAATATCAAAGCATTTTGTACCTGAATTGTTTTTGATAATTTTTAGAAAAAGAGCTCCCCCTCAACATGTGCCTCATGTATTTGAAATCATGTTGGCACACGGAGGCAAGAGGAAGAATTAACTTCTTTGATTACCATTTTCTAAAAAATATCAACATCATTTCCCTGATTAAATCAAGTAGATAAAGCATATTAAGGAAGGATGAGGTTTTCATAAATTTGCTCCCCCTCAATATGTGCCTCGAGGTTTGAAAGAGTTTTGCACATATTAGAAGGAATCTGCACTTAGATACAAATTAATCACGTTTCAATTCTTTGTGGTTTAAAATAGATGCTCCCCCTCAACATGTGCATGGAAAATTTGAAATCGTTTGGCACATGTGGGGAGGAAAGCTTGCTAAACACTTACGAAGCCATTTATCGAATTATCAGTTTAAATCCAATTTAAATCACAAATTCTCCCCCGATCACAATTTTCAAATCATTTGAGATTTGTGATCTCTGTAGATTTAAATTGATTTTGAAATCTTTTGAGGAGAAATGTGACTTGATTATGAAAACATTTTAACTGATAAGGATCGGATTTTGAAACTTTACACTCCATTGATTAAACATGCATGATTATCTATTTGAAAACAATTTTATGTCGAACAACCTTTTGATTTAATTGAAATCATTCTCCCCCTCAATCAATGACATAAGTTGTTGATTGAGAGATAGATATTTTGACAAACGTTAAGTCCAGACGATTTTCAAAAATAGAGTTTGAGTTATTTAACAAAGCAATTAGTATTCATTAGATGGTAAGTAATTGTTTTAAAGAGTCAGAGCATGAGTTTTGAAAAGCAAGATAAAACATGGCTCTGTTCTTTCTTTGAAAAACGGGTTACTGCCTGAAATGACAATAAACCATTGTTTCACTTTCTCTCAAAAAAAATTTTGATTTTTTTTATTTTTTTGATTTTTTTTATTTTTTTTAAGAACATTCGAACAATATCTAAAGACCCGTGTCATTCTTTAAATGACAACACAAAGACCGTAGATATTTTTGAATTGAGAAAATCAAGACAAAATGACAATAATTTTTAAAATTTTTCAAGATTTTTTATATTTTTATGGATTTTTGAAGGTTTTATATTTTTCTATTTGCTTTTTGAAGGTTTTGAAATTTTGTATTTTGCTTTTCAAATAAATATTTACAAGATATGGATGAAGAAAGACCTTTTACTCCTCTTCTTCCTCTTGAAGACGTTTAAGGGTTTCCGGTTGAAGACTCTTTAGACCAAGTCGTGGAGGATAAACTCAAAACGTTCTCTAGGAAGAGCTTTGGTGAAGATGTCTGCTAACTGGTATTCAGTCCTCACAAAATAAAGTTCCACCACACCGTTTTCTACTTGCTCCCTGATGAAATGATGTCGAATTTCGATGTGTTTTGCCCTTGAGTGTTGAACGTTGTTGCATGAGAGAGCAATAGCACTTTTATTATCACAATACAGAGGGATTTTGTTGAATTCAAAGGCATAGTCAGATAATTGAGATCTCATCCATAGGATTTGAGCACAACAAGATGACATGGCTATGTATTCAGCCTCTGAAGAGGAAATAGACGTACTCATTTGCTTCTTTGAATACCAGCTCACAAGCTTATCACCCAAAAATTGAGCACCTCCGGACGTGCCGGCGTATATCTTGACATCTGCATGATCAACATCAACATAGGTCATTAGTGACATACCGGTGTATTTCGGGTACCAAAGTCCCATATTGATGGTACCTTGGAGATACCGAAAGACCCGTTTAACCGCTTCAAGGTGCTTTTGGTAGGCTTAGCCGATATCTAGCACACATGCAAACAAATAACGTAATGTCGGTCTCGGTGAGGTACATCAGGGATCCAATCATACTACGATATTTCGTTTGGTCTACCATGATCACTGAGTGGTCCTCATCCAGTTTAGTACGCTCTATCATGGGAGTGTCAACAGGGTCACTAGAATCAAATCCAAATTTCTTTAAAATCTCATTTGCATACTTAGATTGATTTATAAAAATGCCTCCGGGACTTTGTGAAATTTGTAATCCCAAGAAAAATGACATTTGTCCCATCATTGACATTTGAAATTTGGAACCCATTTCATTTGAAAAGCGATCACATTCATTGGGGTCAGCCGAGGCAAAAATAATATCATCAACGTATATTTGAACGTGAATTAAATGTTTTCCTGACTTTCTGGTGAACAATGTTGGATCAACTGCTTCTTTGCTGAATCCGGTAGATAGAAGAAACTTTGATAGCGTATCATACCATGCCCTTGGAGCTTGCTTTAACCCATAAAGATCCTTCTTCAAACGATAGACGTGAGTAGGATGTTCTGGATTCACAAAGCCTTCAGGTTGGCTGACGAATACGACTTCTTTAAGATTTCCGTTAAGAAACGCCGTCTTTACATCCATCAGATAAACCATCATGTTCTTACTTGCAGCATTAGCCAAGAATATTCTGATTGCCTCGATACGAGAAACTGGAGCAAATGACTCTTCAAAGTCAATACCCTCCTCTTGACGGTATCCTTTTCCAACTAATCGAGCCTTATTCTTTAAAACATCGACATGCTCATCAAGTTTCACTTTGAAGATCCACTTTAAAGCAATGATCATAGCACAATCTGGAGCAGGTACTAATTCCCATACATCTAGTCGATCAAACTCATGAATTTCTTCTTGCATGGCATTGAACCAGTGGTATGTGCTAAAACACATACCTTTTCATTATCAAATCAGACCCAAAATAACCAAGAATGAGCCGTTTATTGTTAATATTTGCGTGTTTCTTGAGTTTTTGTATGTGCAGGTACGGATATGACAAAACAGACAAAAGAAAGCCAAAATCGAGAAAACCGGCACGAGAGAAAGAAGAGTGCAAAAGCCGATGCGGGATGCGTTTTATGGGATTTGGATGCTTAAAGTCTAATTACGGAGCTTTGGATAATTTTTGGAAGTTTTTACATCATCACCTTCACTTTCCCACATTTATACTTTACACCCTTCACTTTCCATAATTTACCAATTCAACCCTCATAAATCCCGCTTATCCATTTTACCATTTGTGCCTAAACCTTTCACAAAATTACACTATTGGTCCTTTGGTAAATTTGCAAAATACATAAATGGTCCTTGGTGTTTTAATTAAACTTTTACCAAATTCAAATACCAAAAACAAATAAAAAAACCCATGTCCATAACAAATAATACTACCCCATTTCCACCTAAAGCCCAAAAAGCCCAAGCCCAACATGAATAAATCTTACCTAAATTACTATACCCGTTTCTTTTCCCCACGACCCATTTTTCCCATTTACCCACCCCCTGTTATTAACCCGGTCAACTCCCACATCCAAACGGTCAAACAAAAAAATAAAAAAAAACCCCATCCAAAACACAACGCGCCTAAAATCAGAATAACCACCAGTTATTGTTTACATGTCTTCCTCGCTTTTTACCCTGCTTCCCACCATCTTTACCTACACTTAAGTAAGCTTCTAGATACATCTGACACGCCTGACAAGAGAATGACATGAGGATTGCCACAGTGTGAATTTGGAGCCCTCCTATTGGACGAGCCACATCACACTATTGATCCAAGGGCTTACATTGATTGGGATGACACAAAGGGTGATCAAGGGCAGAGATTAGAAGACCCAGAAGCTTCTCAGTATCATGGCTCAGCTATTTAAAGCCCATTCAAGTCACAAGTGAATTTCGTCCAACTTTTCATGTTTTAGATTAGTTTTGACCATTTAAATTTCTTGTCATTTACTTGTTTTTAATTAGTGAAAACCTCTACTTTTCAGTTTTGTAATCCGTTTTCAAGTTCAATGCAATTTCAATTTTAATCTTTGTCTCAAGTTCAAATTCAAATTTACTTATGGTAGATTAATGGTTTCTAATATTTGTTTCTGTTTTTTTTTTATGATCTCATAAGCTTTCATGAGCTTATTGTAAGCTTATTTTCATCTCCTTTCTTTTTGAACTAAAAATCAACATCAGTCAACTATAGTCAACTATGTTGAATTTTGAGAAGGATTGGGTGTATTTGTGGTATTGGATCAGAATTGGTTTAGAAATAAGTTTGGTTTGGATTGATCATAGTTTAGGTAGTGGTTACTATACTGTTTGGCAAGCCATAGTGGCTGGACCTCATGTGAGTACTCATTTACTTTTGAATTATGTTATAATCTATAGTACTTATTCATTAGTGTTAACTCAAGTTTAATTTGGTTTATAATCAGTAGTTTACTTGTTATTTTCATCTATATTCATTGTTCTCATTAATCTGCATAAGTTCTGTCATCATTTGAATCATTTAGATTAGATCTGTTTTAGTGTGTGAATGCTATCAAAATTGCTTCATTAAGGTGCATTTGAGTTTAGTTAATTTGATTTGAGGATAGACTTAGCTTGAATTAGTGATTTGGTTTACATTAGTTCCACCTAAGATTGATAACTAGTGTTTGGATCAAGGGATTTATCTGTGTTAGACGTTAAATTAGAGGTTAGATTTGGTAGTTCTAGCTCTATTTAGTTATAAGTTAGTCATTCTAGGTTATATTTTGAATCTAAAATCACTGTAAGTCAAAATCAGTTCCTAACTCATTTAATTAGCACATCAGCAGGTTAGAGTAGTTATACTCTTGCATTTTAGGTTTAGAGATACATAAGTTAGCTTAACTAATTCATCTTGCATCATAAAACTTCAATTTACATCTGTTTTTGAATATCAAAGTTGGAAAAAGTCAATTTTCTAAATCTATCTAAACAGTCAAAAACACAATTTCTTACTCAAACTGCTTGTGTTTCTGGAATTTTAATTCATTCATTACTAAGTAAAATTGGTTGAAATTTTGGATTCCTGCACTCTGGTTGGTGATTGTTAACTAGGTATTTTTAGTTCATTTTTAAGATTTTTCTAAGTCAGTTAGATTAGTGCTTAAAGTAGGACCAGTAGGGCCGTTTGGCTTAAGTTGTTTGAATATGATATAGTGGTTAATTTCCTTTTTCTTGAGCTTAATTTACCCACATCAGTTGCATTAGCTTAGTTTTAGATATTTTAGGCTAGTTTTATCCTGTGGTAGCTTATAGTAGCTTATTGGTAGCTTTTAGCTTATTTTTCAAGTGCTTATTAATCAGTTTCATGCCCAAATCATATTTCCTGCACTCCAAAATAGTTTCTGTTACTTTTCCCTACATTTCAGTATTATTTTAGAGTTATCTGGAGTTTTTCGTATTTTTCCATGGTCTTTTGCTATTTTTATGCATTTAAGTTCATTTTTAAGCATTTTTTAATTAGCTTTTAATCCAAATAATTCATAAAAGGGTTAGAAAAATAAAATTTAAATTTTCTTAGTTTTAAAAAAATAAAAGTGTCATAAAAATTATTTTTCCAGATTTTTCTTAGCTTAAATAGTATTTCTAGCATTTTAATTAGTTTTAAATAGTTTTTAATTCATAATAATTAGAGAAAAGTCAGAAAAATATGATTCCAGTTCTAAAAATTCTTTTTAGTTAATTTTTATTTTTTAAAAATAGTTTTGTAATTTTCTTGCAAGTTTTCACAATTTTTAGCATTTTAAATCTATTTTAAAAGTTCAAAATAAGTTTTTAATTCATAAAAAATCAAGAAAATACAAAAAAATTAGTTTTTAGTTTCAAATAATTTTAAAATATCATTTTTAGCTGTAGAAAAATAGTAGTTCATTTTTATGAGTTAAAATTAGAGTAGTTGCATTTAAATCGCGTTTTATTAATTACGTTTTTCGTGTTTTTAGTTTTAATTTGCATGCTTAGTTGTAATTTCCTTGTTTATCATAGATTCAGTAGTTTTATTTACTTTCCTTTATTATTGCTTGCCTTGTAGTTTAGAATTCATCAAATTCCCTTTTTACCCATTCGAATCCCGAATCACGCGACGTGAGTTGAAATCTCCATTCATCCCTCGTTGGGAGAACGACCCGGGAAATACATACCTTTTTATTTCTTCGGAAAAATATCTATGTACTGAAAACGAAAAATCAAAATGGCGCCGCTGCCGGGGAGGGCATGTTGTGAGTTTTCGATTCCGTCTCGGTTCGCGTGTTTTTGAAGATCCTTCCTCGTGAAGTTACCGTTTTGCTTTTGTACATATTACCTTTATAAAAACCCAAAAATATTTTCCTTTTCAAAATTTGTTTTCCTTTTATGTTTGCTTTTTATAAAAACCCAAAAATACTCTTCGATTTCCTCTGAATGTTTAATTCTTATCTCTTTACCCTTTGATCCCAATGATCCTCGGACCATGGAGGATTTCTATCGTCCGTCACTTATCGGTCGAGGAGGACCGATCGTTCCGAGAACCAAGTTTAGATTGAAAAATCGTATGGTTCGTCTTCTTCGACAGCATTGTCAATTTCATGGATATAACGACGAAGATGCTAATGAGCACTTGAACAAGTTTTTATCTATCACTCAATCCATGAAGCAACGTGGCGTTTCTCAAGATGATATCCGATTGAATCTCTTCCCCTTCTCTTTAACCCATGAAGCCGAATCTTGGTTTTACACTCTTAAAAAACATTCAATTCATACTTGGGAAGAGATGTTTCGCAAGTTTCTTTCAAAATACTTTCCATATTCGAAAATGATGCAGCTAAGGAAAGAAATTCTTAATTTCCGGCAATTACACAAGGAATCCGTATTTGAAGCTTGGGAAAGATTCAAAACATTATTACAGAAATGTCCCGATCACCGAATTTTGCTTCTTGATCAAATCCTAACCTTTTATCATGGTATCACTACGATTGATCGAGACAAAATCATGTTGGCAGCTGGTGGAAATCTCATGCGGAAGACACCTCAAGAAGCTTACGATTTGATCGAGAATATGACACAACATCATTATCGATGGGATCTTGACGTTCCTTACGATTCACCACTATGTTGAGTGATCATTATTCCGAGAAAATTTCCGTTATGAGTGCACAAATTGACATCTTTGGCAAGCAAGAAAGCTATATCAGTCAACAAAGACCAAATCATCCACCACTTTTTACTATTCCGACTCTGACGATAGTGATGATGATGAACCGTTTGAAGAAGAGAACTTAAAGATTGATGACGATTCTTCGAGTGGCAATCCCACTGCCATTTCCGATCCTATCATTTCCGACTCTTCCCCTTCACTCACGCCGGTTGAGAGAAGTGATGTTGTTTTGGAAGAAGTTGATGATCCAATTTTGCTGGAAATTGTTGAAACCAATTGTGATCTATTCATTAACGAACCTTCGGATACCTTGTCAATGGGGGATAAAGAAGTTGAATACACTCCTCTTGAGAATATTGATGAACTTATTCCAATCCCAAGGGTATCTGAGACACCTTTCAATTCGATTTCAAAAACTTTCAAAATGACCTTCACAAATCCTTTGTTTGACTTCGATTCAAAATATACTCTCAATTTTGACAATCAAATCTTTGACGAGGAAAGTGATAAGTCCGACACGGAGACCACAATGGAAAAGGTGCAAGTTCATAGTTCACAAAGTACCGCAAAAATCCCATCTCCGTTTGTCTCGCTTGAAGAAATTAAAGAAGTAGTGTGACAATTCGTATTTTCAGGTCATATTTCAAAACATTACTCATGCTTCATCATTTATCATTTATCGTAAACTAGGTTTACGAGCATCAAATTCACGTAACCGTAATGGTTTAGCTGTGAATTCATATATAATCATAAAGGACATTTCATATGGACTAAGTTTAGTCTACATATCATTATCATCATATTAGTTCATGCATGGTTTTGCATTTTACATTAACCGTATAATTTCATATTAAATAAATGTTATCGCGTAATTAATTATTTTGAACAATTGATCCGTTACTTTCAAAAATTATTCCAATATATTTTTATACTCATATTAAGTTTATAAAATAATATTATGAGTTTACCCAGTGTTTTAAATTTATTTTGTATCTAAATTGTTATATTTATAATTACGACGTTTTTCTTAAATACTACACGATAATTATTATTTCACTCAAATTTTGCAAGAAATGTATTTTTATAATTTTTATGACCTTAAAATATTTTATCTTGACCCGTTAAAAGTTATTTTTATCTAACGCTACCCTAAATATTCAAATGTGTATTTAACTTACCACAAGACTTCAATTTACTTACACTAACTTACTCTTATACATAATAAAAAAAAAAAAAAAAAAAAAAAAAAAAAAAAAAAAAAAAAAGATATTAAGCTATGACTAACACCCCTTGTCGACACAAGGGGTGAGTCACAAGGAATTTGTAAAATATCTCAAGTAAAAGTATTACACTTAATCAAACACATTCATTCAACATAATATCAAAGATCAAAAACCCATTTTCTTCCTCTCTTTCTCTCCAAAACCGGCAACCACATAGACCAAGAGGATTTCATCAAAATTTTCAAGACAAGGTTTTTTTACACTCTAGTATCACTTGTTGTTAAGGTTTTGCAATAAAATCCTAAGGTGATTAGGAAAAATCCATTGTCCATAAACCTCATCAAGTTACTAGTAAGCATCCATATTCATGTTTTTATTTCATATTCATTGTTATGGTCATTTCATTTCATTTGAGAAAACATGCAAGTCTCATGAGGTTTATACCACTTTTTACATTGATTTTAAGAGTTATATATATATTTGACATCCTATAATTACTCCTTGTTATAAATCACTCTTGGTGATGTCTAGGAACCCATGACACCCTAAAAAGGTGTATGGTAGGATTAGAATAGCTTCGGAGTTGTTTTGAATGGGTTAGAATAGGTTTGGCGCGAGAAAAACTCATTTCGACAAGTTTGCAAAAGGGTCTGTCCTTATTTTTAAAATCTGGAAAATTCGACAGTGGATAAAAATTTGTGGCCTATACAATTAGAAAATACACTTTAAAACGAAAACGTGGCCGCTTGAACGGATTAAAACGGAGCTATAACGAAGAAGTTATGAATTTTTCAAGTTGGCGACGAAAACTATAATTTTCTGGAAATTTCAGCATGTTATGTTTATTTTGTACGAGTCAAAAATGAAACTTAGGCGTTATAAATTATGTCGACTTATCAAAAATATATTAGTATACTTTGATACAAAGCTAAGGACATATAAAACGTAGAAAACAGATTTATAACGATTAAATTATACCCGTTTACAAAAGTTGTCGTAACTTTAATAAATAAGAAAAACTAGTCAATTTCTAATAGGCAAGTTTTACGGCAAAATAAGTGACCATTTTGAAGGTTGTTTTTAACATTGATGTAGAACTTGTTACAAAGTGATGTCTTCTAGTAAAAGTGAGTTTGCCAAGTATATTTTCCAAAATGTCCGACCGTTTGTTTAGCGGAGTTGTAATGAATTAATTATGGCTACTCAAAAATTTGCCGAAAACCATCCTTAAACTATATTTTGGGACACAAGTACCATACTTAACCTATATTTTTCTTTATGTTCGAGACCTCTAGGATGGAAACTCATTTACTAAAACTTTGAGATAATGATACAAACTTACCAAAACCATTGAGTACGTTTCCTAATACTCGATGTGCATCATTTTACGACTAGTTTTTAGAGGCCGTTTTGTCACTTTCATGAATATTTCAACGACATTATTTTACGACGAAAAGTTATAATTTCATAATAAATCACTAAATGATTATCGCCGGATATCATTTCAACGTAATTACAAGTGGAGTAATTTAAAAATGGTCAAGACGTTAAAAGATTATATTTTTTGACGAAAAGTATTATTTTCAAAAATTCATAAGTGGTATAGATATCATCCGAATTGCATGCATGTCATTACATCATAACTTATTATGTATCATATCATTCATAATAGGTCGAGTTTTGAGATTCACGCTACATTTCGGTGTACACACTTTTGTCATCGCATCAATTCATCAAGTGAGTTTTCATAGCCCCGTTGTATAAGCTTATACTTATTTTCAAACCTACGGGGGAGAATACATTGCACATCATTTTTATTACGATACCAAGTATATCAAATTCATTACATTGCTTAAGTTACCTCATGCCAATTGAATGTCCCCATTATATAACATGAACCGTTAATTTCACAGAAGCGAGGGTGAGTGGATAGATCTATCGAGGGTGACTCCTCCATCCGGGTTGGTGGATTCCAACTGGTTAAACGGATGCATTTCATTTAATATCATTATTTGAGTTGTTTGGAAAACACTCTGTTGGGCGAACATCATAATCAGTCTAGTTTCGGTGTCATGGACGTATAGCAATTGTAACATTTTTATGTGGCATGTTTGTCATATATGGTCTATACTTGTGTGGTCGTATAAATTATTTTTCATAAACCTATGATTTCTCACCAACATTATTGTTGACCGTTTTAGCAATGTATTTTCAGGTAACTAGACATTCGCATCATGGCACGAAAAAGGAACCCTCATAGTGTCGCGGCGTCGACACTTATCATTGTATATTATGGTTTTCTTTTCAAAACATCGTTTGGACTTGTAATAAACTTATATTTCCGCAAACTTTATCAACTTTTGGGACCTATCTTGTAACTCTGTATGTTTTATATAAATATCAAACGATGTGTTTCTAAAACGGCACTTTAGGTCGTTCAATATAACTGTGATTGTGATGCTATGACAGTCAATCCCCAGGAATTCCATTCCGCTGCAAAACAGGTAATTTGGGGGTGTGACAAGTAGAGCCGTCTAATGGAAATCCTCCGGAGCCTGAGCTCAAGGATTCGTCTCTTGATTTACTTCTCGAGGAGTTCGCCGATGAACTCGCTCACATCGATCCTCTTCCACCGGGAAGTGAGGACGATGAATTTGATTTTGAAGCCGATTTAAGAGAGATTGAAAGTTTGTTGAATGAAGATCCGATAAATAAGCAGCCACGAAAGATTAATGATAATTATCTCGAGGAGTTCTCCAGTGAATTATCTCATTTCATATCTCCTCCAGAATATGATCGTGTCTATTTTGATCTTGAGGAAGATTTTAGTTTGGCGGAAGAGCAACTCTCTCAAAAGAGTTCCGTTATTGATGACATCACCCCGTCTCTTCCTCCCAAGGTTTTTGAAAATCACCCTTTGAGCTTAAATGATCAAATTCAAATTAAGGATTATATGAAATTTGCTTTAGAGGATGAAGAATGGATCTTAATCGTTATCAAAATATTTATTCCATTTCTTTCATATAATGTGATTTCTCCTCTTCTTCACTCTTGTGGGAGTGAGGATACCATCTTTGACCCCGGTATCACCGCTTTTCCTTTTTAAGAACCGTGGGTATCTCATCAGAGTGGAACTTCCTTATGTTTCAATGTTTATCCAAACCTCTTGAACAAAAGTCCGATGGAGATTATCTTTTCCACTTGCTTCCCCAAGGACAAATGAATTCGGGGCGGGTCAAGCTAACGACTCGATGACAAAACAAGCGTTTCTATCTTCTTTCTATTTTCTAATAAGTGACGTGAAGGGGTTAGCCTCTTCGATTTCTCGTGTTTGGTTGTTTGTGATGTTTTGTCAAGGATTTTCCCGATATGAAGACTCTCGTGCTCGAAGTTTGTATTTTCTCCACTCGAGTTTCGTGATCGATGCTGATGGAAATCCGATATCCTAATCTTATCGACTAACGTTTATCTTTGAGCATACTTAATAAACGGCTTTAGATTTTCGTTGATACCCTTGCCTTTAAACATTGAGGACAATGTTTCGTTTTAGTCTGGGGTGGGTAATCTTCGATTTTATTTGACCGCACTTGCTTATTCTTTGCCGTGTACTCTCGCAACCCCGTTTTTCCTTAGAAAATGAAAAAATTGTGCAAAAATGAGAAAAATTTAAAATTTTTGTAAGCTTTTGTTAGTTTTATGATTGAAAAGTCTTTGCGAGTTTCTTAGAAGTTTCTTTAAATATGCGTTTTCTTGAAAAAGTCTTTGCTAATTGCTTAGACAAGAGGCTATAAAATGCGATTCTAGCTCACAAGGCCAAGAATTTGCAAGTCTCCCTAAGTGATTTTAAATATGCGAAGCTTAAACAAGAATTTGCTAGTTTCTAATAAGTGACTTTAAAAAATGCGAGACTTGAGATTATTTGACGAAGCATTCGCTAAGTTAATATATGTTTTGACACCTTGTTGACTTTCCGTTGGTGAGAGTAGGAATAGAATTCTGACTTGACCAGGTGTGTTGAGCCCTAGCTTGTTCCCTTAACCATAGATAATCTAAAAATTATCGGCTAAGCATCCGCGGATCTCATTATTTGGGATTTTAAATTTGCGGAGATCGAGGAATGATAGAGTTACTTATGAGTTTAGATGCTAAGCTTGGAGTAGATGGTTCTCTTTAGAGCCCATCGAAGGTACTTATGGGTTTTTGTTCCCACAAGATTGTTTCACCCCATATATGTGAATAAATAATTAGAGATGTTGAGTTTTTGGCGTTAGTTAGTTCTATGTCTTCTTTAGAGAATCCTTGCCCATGAGAGTTGGGTACACATCGAGGTACTGTCAGTGTTGCGGTATAAAAGCCGTAGGATTCAGAGTTTGGCACAAAAATTAACATGAAATAAAGCCCAAATGTATTAAAGTGAAAAATCCAAAGCCATAAAAGTTTTCTATGTCCGACGGTACCCTCGTTGTCATGGACTTCTAAAAAGGCTGAGGAAAATTCAAAGTCATAATAAGACTTCTGATAAAACGGTAATCCCGTTGAGTTAGTGGTTGAAAAGATCAAGGGCCCAAATTGCAAAAATGCAAATGTGCTGAAATAAGTGTTAAGCCAAATTTTGAATCCGGGAGATATCTCCCTAAATCGTGTTAAATTAGGACCTTGATGTGGACCTCATTCTTGTGTGCAATGGTTTTCGAGGGAAGGTAGATAACTATTTATCGACTTAGCTTCATATCTTTATCAGAATAAATCTTATCAAAACAAGAAATTTGAAGAAATTCATTTCTCACAAAAATAAAAAAAACTTGAGGAAAATAGGAAAATGGGAGCAAAAGGTAATTACACAAGTAACTTCCATGGGTAGTGTTAGCATCTAAAGTCGTATTTAACAAAGATTTCGATTTTACGCTTAGTTTGGGGACTTGTGAAAAATCAGGGACGATGTATTCTATCCGTATGGTCACTTCACGCTGGGTTGTGTTTCCTACTCCGTGATCCTAAAATGTCTTTTGAAAAATGTTGGAGTTATTGATCGACATGAAAGTTCAAAAAACCGTCACTCATAATCAGAATGTGCTTAAACGTAATATCTATATGTGAATTAAAAGGTAAACGGGGCGTTTTTAGAATTAAAGGTTTCTTAATTTCTTTTGAGGAATCTTTGCTACTTTTCAAAGGTTTAGTAGAAAGAGATTGAAATCCTTGATTTTAGAAGCGTAAGTTGATTGCATTGCGTGGGGACACGACAATCGTTTAGTCTGGGGTATTTTGGTATGTGCTAAAACACATACCTTTTCATTATCAAATCAGACCCAACATAACCAAGAAAGAGCCGTTTATTATTAATATTTGCGTGTTTCTTGAGTTTTTGTATGTGCAGGTACGGATATGACAAAACAGGCAAAAGAAAGCCAAAATCGGAGAAAACCGGGCACGAGAGAAAGAAGAGTGCAAAAGCCAATGCCGGGATGCAGTTTTATGGGATTTGGATGCTTAAAGTCTAATTACGGAGCTTTGGATAATTTTTGGAAGTTTTTACATCATCACCTTCACTTTCCCACATTTATACTTTACACCCTTCACTTTCCATAATTTACCAATTCAACCCTCATAAATCCCACTTCTCCATTTTACCATTTGTGCCTAAACCTTTCACAAAATTACACTATTGGTCCTTTGGTAAATTTGCAAAATACATAAATGGTCCTTGGTGTTTTAATTAAACTTTTACCAAATTCAAATACCAAAAACAAATAAAAAAACCCATGTCCAAAACAAATAATACTACCCCATTTCCACCTAAAGCCCAAAAAGCCCAAGCCCAACATGAATAAATCTTACCCAAATTACTATACCCGTTTCTTTTCCCCACGACCCATTTTTCCCATTTACCAACCCCCTGTTATTAACCCGGTCAACTCCCACATCCAAACGGTCAAACAAAAAAATAAAAAAAACCCCATCCAGAACACAACGCGCCTAAAATCAGAATAACCACCAGTTACTGTTTACATGTCTTCCTCGCTTTTTACCCTGCTTCCCACCATCTTTACCTACACTTAAGTAAGCTTCTAGATACATCTGACACGTCTGACAAGAGAATGACATGAGGATTGCCACAATGTGAATTTGGAGCCCTCCTATTGGACGAGCCACATCACACTATTGATCCAAGGGCTTACATTGATTGGGATGACACAAAGGGTGATCAAGGGCAGAGATTAGAAGACCCAGAAGCTTCTCAATATCATGGCTCAGCTATTTAAAGGCCATTCAAGTCACAAGTGAATTTCGTCCAACTTTTCATGTTTTAGATTAGTTTTGACCATTTAAATTTCTTGTCATTTACTTGTTTTTAATTAGTGAAAACCTCTACTTTTCAGTTTTGTAATCCGTTTTCAAGTTCAATGGAATTTCAGTTTTAATCTTTGTCTCAAGTTCAAATTCAAATTTACTTATGGTAGATTAATGGTTTCTAATATTTGTTTCTGTTTTTTTTTTTTATGATCTCATAAGCTTTCATGAGCTTATTGTAAGCTTATTTTCATCTCCTTTCTTTTTTAACTAAAAATCAACATCAGTCAACTATAGTCAACTGTGTTGAATTTTGAGAAGGATTGGGTGGATTTGTGGTATTGGATCAAAATTGGTTTAGAAATAAGTTTGGTTTGGATTGATCATAGTTTAGGTAGTGGTTACTATACTGTTTGGCAAGCCATAGTGGCTGGACCTCATGTAAGTACTCATTTACTTTTGAATTCTGTTATAATCTATAGTACTTATTCATTAGTGCTAACTCTAGTTTAATTTGGTTTATAATAAGTAATTTACTTGTTATTTTCATCTATATTCATTGCTGTCATTAATCTGCATAAGTTCTGTCATCATTTGAATCATTTAGATTAGATCTGTGTTAGTGTGTGAATGCTGTCAAAATTGCTTCATTAAGGTGCATTTGAGTTTAGTTAATCTGATTTGAGGATAGACTTAGCTTGAATTAGTGATTTGGTTTACATTAGTTCCACCTAAGCTTGATAACTAGTGTTTGGATCAAGGGATTTATCTGTGTTAGAGGTTAAATTAGAGGTTAGATTTGGTAGTTCTAGCTCTATTTAGTTATAAGTTAGTCATTCTAGGTTATATTTTGTATCTAAAATCACTGTAAGTCAAAATCAGTTTCTAACTCATTTAATTAGCACATCAGCAGGTTAGAGTAGTTATACTCTTGCATTTTAGGTTTAGAGATACATAAGTTAGCTTAACTAATTCATCTTGCATCATAAAACTTCAATTTACATCTGTTTTTGAAGATCAAAGTTGGAAAAAGTCAATTTTCTAAATCTATCTAAACAGTCAAAAACACAATTTCTTACTCAAACTGCTTGTGTTTCTGGAATTTTAATTCATTCATTACTAAGTAAAATTGGTTGAAATTTTGGATTCCTGCACTCTGGTTGGTGATTGTTAACTAGGTATTTTTAGTTCATTTTTAAGATTTTTCTAAGTCAGTTAGATTAGTGCTTAAAGTAGGACCAGTAGGGCTGTTTGGCTTAAGTTGTTTGAATCTGATATAGTGCTTAATTTCCTTTTTCTTGAGCTTATTTGACCCACATCAGTTGCAGTAGGTTTATTTCAGTTAGTTTAAGTTAGTTTTAGACTGTGGTTGCTTATATTAGCTTATAGGTAGCTTTTAGCTTATTTTCAAGTGCTTATTTCATCAGTTTCATGCCCAATTCATATTTACTGCACTCCAAAATAGTTTCTGTTATTTTTCCCTGCATTTCAGTATTATTTTAGAGTTATCTGGAGTTTTTCGTATTTTTCCATTGTCTTTTGCTATTTTTATGCATTTAAGTTCATTTTTAAGCATTTTTAATTAGTTTTTAATCCAAATAATTTATAAAAGGTTCAGAAAAATACAATTTCAATTTTCTTAGTTTTAGAAAAATAAAAATGTCATAAAAAGTATTTTTCCAGATTTTTCTTAGCTTAAATAGTATTTTCTAGCATTTTAATTAGTTTTAAATAGTTTTTAATTCATAATAATTAGAGAAAAAGTCAGAAAAATGTGATTCTAGCCCTAAAAATTCTTTTTAGATAATTTTTATTTTTGAAAAATAGTTTTGTAATTTTCTTGCAAGTTTCCACAATTTTTAGCATTTTAAATCTATTTTAAAAATTCAAAATTAGTTTTTAATTCAAAATAAAAAAAAAAATACAAAAAAAATTAGTTTTCAATTTCAAATAATTTTCAAATATCATTTTTAGCTGTAGAAAAATAGTAGTTCATTTTTATGAGTTAAAATTAGAGTAGTTGCATTTAAATCGCGTTTTATTAATTACGTTTTTCGCGTTTTTAGTTTTAATTTGCATGCTTAGTTGTAATTTTCTTGTTTTTATCATAGATTCAGTAGTTTTATTTACTTTCATTTATTATTGCTTGCCTTGTAGTTTAGAATTCATCAAATTCCCTTTTTACCCATTCGAATCCCGAATCACGCGACGTGAGTTGAAATCTCCATTCATCCCTCGTTGGGAGAACGACCCGGGAAATACATACCTTTTTATTTCTTCGGAAAAATATCTATGTACTGAAAACGACAAATCAACCAGCTGTTTTCATTCATGGCAGTTTTAACATCTTTTGGTTCGACCTTAGAGAGTACGGAGTTGAAGAAGCACCATAAGGCATCGGTTGCAAGTTGTTTCCGAGTAGATACTGGACGAGAAGGGTTTCCAATGATGTTGTCCAATGGATGATCATGTGTCCACTTTCTAATGTGTTCATGTGGTTGTTGTTGAGGAACGGACGTAGCAGAGTCGATGTCTCCTGATAAAGATGGTTCTGATGATGATTCAGGAGCAAATATGTTTTCAAATGGAGCATCTTCGGAGTAGCAAAGGGATTGACTTCATCATGGGTGCCAGAAACAATTCCATGATGTACATTCGATGATTGATGATTTGTTGATGAGACAGAGTGATCAGCAGCAGGCGCTTCTTGTCTTAATGATATTGAAACAGAAGGGTTGACTTTATTGACAGGGATAGGAGTAGCCTCTGATGATGGAATTGACAATTTATTAGCATTTGGCTCATAGTGTTCATCAAACATTGGATCAAACAATTTTTTTAAATCATCTTCTGAAGGAGGTACATAAGGAGTTGCTGGTGAGGGATTTGAAATGAGAGTAGAATTGATAGGACTACTTGATGAAAGTTGAGATGCAGGTCCAGAACTGGTTTGTCCTGGAGCCATTGGACCGGTCAGCTCATCGAACGTAACGTGAATTGTTTCCATAATATTTTAGGTTCTTTTGTTGTAGATACGGTACCCCTTTTTGTTTGGTGCATATCCTACAAATACCCCAATATCCTCTTTAGCTTTAAGTTTGCCTAAGTCTTGGCCCTCATTAGTTGGATAACACAATGCACCAAACACACGAAGGAATGAGAGATTAAGTTTTCTATTGTGGACAAGTTCATATGGAGTTTTTCCATGAGCAGTGTGAATTAGGGATCAATTTTGAGTGTAGCATGCAGTGGCAATGGCTTCAGCCCAGAGAAACATTGGAACCTTTGAGTAAATCAGCATTGTTCTTGCGGCTTCCACAAGAGTTCGATTTCGTCTTTCAACTACACCGTTCTGTTGAGGAGTTCGTGGAACACTTCTTTGATGACTGATTCCAACACTTTCATAAAACTCATTAAGTTGTTTATTAGCAAACTCAGTTACATTGTCTGTTCGGATGATTCTGACAGTTTTGTTAAGTCGAACCTGCAGCTGTTTGATAAGTTTGATGATGATATCTGGAGTTTCATCCTTTGTCCTTAAGAACTTAACCCAGGTGAATCGAGAGTAATCATCAACCACAACTAACACATATTTCTTCCCAAAGATATTCTGCAACTGAGTTTGTAGGTTTGGGTTTGTGGGCATACTTCTGTAACTGAGTTTGTATCCATGTGGTTTGGGTTTCTTCCCAAAGATATCCATGTGAATTGTATGAAGAAATTCTGTAACTGAGTTTGTAGGTTTGGGTTTGTGGGCATACTTTTTGCTTTTTCCCAATTGGCATGCTGAACAAAGATGATCCTTTTCATACTTTAGTCTAGGTAAACCTACAACTAAGTCCTTTCAGGAGAGATCATTGATGGTGCCGAAGTTCAAGTGATTGAGACGACAATGCCATAACCATGACTTTGTTTTCGAAGCCTTTGACAACAAGAAAATTGGAGAAGACTTCATCATATCTTCGATAGAGATGGTGTATAGATTTGAACCACGTGTTCCTCTTAAAAGTTCTTTACCATCAAATTCTCTAACGAAACAAGTATATTTTCTGAATGCCACTTCTAGATCAGAATCACAGAATTGACCGACAGAGAATAAGTTTTGAGCAAGACCTTCTACGTAATATACCTTAGAGATAACACTATCACCGACAACATAATCTCCATAACCAATAATTGCACCGAAATGATCGTTCCCAAATCTAACAGTCCCGATGAATTTACTCACGAAGTTCATGAGCCGCGACCGGTCTCCAGTCATATTCTTGGAACAGCCTCAGTCCAGGTACCACAGAACGATTTGAACGATCTGCAGTTGAACACAGACAAGAATGGTTAACTGGATAATTGGGATCCCCATGCAGGAATGGGTTCCATTTGGTTAGTAACTGTAACCACCGGTAAATTTCACCTTGTATTAAACTAATATAATATTCTAATAAAATAATAGTTATCCATTTTCTACGCCAAATTTTTTTAGATAAAACGTTATCAGTTTATCTGAGTAAGAAAAAAACCAACTAATGTAATGTAAATCTTCATAAGGTAAAATGATTATTTTTCCCTTTGGCTTTTTCTATTTGACTCTTATCATAAATTAAAAGACAATACTCTAGACGGTAGTTAACCGTAATTTTCTAAGTTAATTAATTCAATCTGATTCAAATTATCACTCTTTGAACATTTTCGTTCACTCCTTTCTATTTAACGAGATGTTATCTCGTAAAACGTGAAAACTACATATAACGCGTAACCGACAACACATTAGTTCTGGTTTAATCTCGATAATTATTTTTCTGAGACGACAATATTTTTTTTATATACATTAGTTTTTATAATAACACTTTCAAAAATATATTTATCGCAATTACCAAACTGAGGTACCGTATTTATATTTTAACTCAACGGGACACGGGATACCTGGTACCCCTTATTACACCGCCTTTTATTTCTTATTATTTCTTAAAAACAGATAAAGATCATATTTTAGATCTTCTCTTTTCTCCCTCTTAAACACATCTCACTTTCTCCCATAGAAGAGAAGTTATCCTCTCCTCTCTCCTGCTCTTGTACACCGCCGACTGCTAACCAGCATCACCTCGCCACCACTCGGCCACCTTACCATCACCACAACCATCTGCTATCACCAACATCAACATGACCGACAAGGGCGTATATGGATTGACAAGAAACCACAAGGGTTTTGTTGATCCAAACCGAAACAAACACACCCTTTGGGTGACCGTGCTATGAGATAAATGTCCAAATTTCTAAACTTTTCACTATCTAACAAATTTCGTCACATTTAAAATTGTATAATTTGTTGTAGCAAGTTCAGACAACCTCCATGAAGTTTTAGATTAGTTGCACATAAAAACAAATGGTCATAGGAAATTAAGTTTGTCACATGGAACATTAAATAATGTTTATGGACTATTTTGTTATTGGTTGGCCTAAACTAGACTTTGAAAAGTCCTAGCGTTTGCATAACTGATGTAAGCATAAAATTATAGTTGAACATAGCACCATACGGACCAAAAAGATATGTATTACACACATGAATCAATTTACTGTGAACGAGCAAGTCAAACAATCTCATTTGGGTGGTCTGAGCCGGGGCAAAGCAAAACAAACACCCCCTGCTTGGTGGTCATGTGACAGCAGGTAATAAACACCCATTACGGGTTTGTTAGCTAGCCGAGATATTAAACCAAATGCACTCGAGTGGGGTTGCTGTTACAGCAGCAACCAAACGCCCTTTTGGGGCTGTCTCGTTGGCCGAAACACACAAATCAACGCACCCTAACGGGGCTGTGCACATCACCACCAAGCGGACCAAAGTGTGGTCGCTTTGGTGGGTTAACGAAGACAAGCAAACCACCCTCTTGGGTGTTGCTGTCGCGACCCAAGGACCAAAGCAAACAACCCTTGAGGGTTCTTCCCTGGTTCGAACAAAAGAAAGCAAACACCCCTTGGTTCTCTCTTGAACCCGAGACGCCAAACACCACTTTGAGTGGTTTTCAGTCCGTGACTCTAATGGGTCGACTGACCCAAACGGTTATTGACCTAACCCGAATCAATATACATCCCAAACACCAGTTTGTTGATTAACACCACACAAATTCAAGAAAAACGTTTTTAATACATTTTTTAATCCACGAAAACTATTTAAATTCGTTTATAACTGTTTTCAATAAAATAGGAATAACAAAAGATAGATTAGGCTTGAAGCCATACCCAATCCAATAGAGAGTTAGAGATGGTGATGAAGGAGCAGCTGTGGTAGTGCTTATTCGGACCAAAACCCACCCATGATCAACAAAACCCTTGTGGTTTCTTGTCAATCCATATACGCCCTTGTCGGTCATGTTGATGTTGGTGATAGTAGATGGTTGTGGTGATGGTAAGGTGGCCGAGTGGTGGCGAGGTGATGCTGGTTAGCAGTCGGCGGTGTACAAGAGCAGGAGAGAGGAGAGGATAACTTCTCTTCTGTGGGAGAAAGTGAGATGTGTTTAAGAGGGAGAAAAGATAAGATGATAAATATATTTTTGAAAGTGTTATTATAAAAACTAATGTATATAAAAAAAATATTGTCGTCTCAGAAAAATAATTATCGACATTAAACCAGAACTAATGTGTTGTCGGTTACGCGTTATATGTAGTTTTCACGTTTTACGAGATAACATCTCGTTAAATAGAAAGGAGTGAACGAAAATGTTCAAAGAGTGATAATTTGAATCAGATTGAATTAATTAACTTAGAAAATTACGGTTAACTACCGTCTAGAGTATTGTCTTTTACGTTATGATAAGAGTCAAATAGAAAAAGCCAAAGGGAAAAATAATCATTTTACCTTATGAAGATTTACATTACATTAGTTGGCTTTCTTAATCAGATAGACTAATAACGTTTTATCTAAAAAAATTTGGTGTAGAAAATAGATAACTATTCTTTTATTAGAATATTATATTAGTTTAATCAAGGTGAAATTTACCGGTCGTTACAGTCTCACCCTCTTATGGGAACTTCGTCCCGAAGTTCAGTGAGTGTTATCTGCTGACGGTGTGTTTGAGTTCATTTTCATGTTCCCATGTGAATTCAGGAACTCTTTTCGAGTTCCATCGAACTTTGACAATAGAAATGCGACTTTACTTAAGTCGTTTGACCTCACGGTCAGTGATCTCGATAGGTTCGTCGTTAAAGTTTAAACGTTAATCAATCTGGATTTCTTCCAGAGAAATAGCGAGTGTCTCATCAGTACGAAAATTCTTCAGAATGCACACACGAAGGGCAGCGTGTACACTGCTAAGTTTGGGTGGTAGCTCGAGTTTGTAAGTTATCGATCCAATTTCTAGTGAGGATTTTGAAAATTCCGATGTTGAGATGTTTGGAAAAAGATGTGGGTATCTGTGGTGAATTCTGATCTTACGCTCTCAGGTGAAATCAAAAACTCTTTTAAAGGTTTTTTTTTTTTTTTTTTTTTAGCAAAAGCGCCGATAAATTTTAAGATTCAAGCTTGTATATTTTAAAGGATAATATAAAATATAGATGATCAGAGGGTTAACGCAACTCCAGAGGAATGTTGTAGGGCCAGTTAAAGGCACCGCAGGTGTGAATGTTGTACCAGAGGTTAAAGGCTGCTGTTACAAGGAGTTTTAGAGCTACAAGCTCGACAATTCCAAGGTCACGGAAAGAGCGGTTGGTTTGGCTCGTTGGTTTGAGTGGACAAAGTCGGTATTTCTAATCATCAATTATCCTGAAGACTGCAAGGTCACACATGTCGCAAGCATATTTCTGAATGATGCTTTGTCGTGGTAGAATGTTGTTGCTCAATGTATTAGTATTGAGAATACTCATAAGATTGTGTATTAATATCACGACTTATATCCGTTGTTTTCAAGAGCTGGCAGTATTGTGAATTATAAGTTATACAAGTATCTTTGTTTGAGATGGAAAGTTGGGTAAGATGTTCGTGACCTCGAAAGAAATATCGTTTAGTAAGATAGGTTTTCAGACGTGATGTAATAAGACATTTTCGCAGAAGTCGACGTTTTGCTGTTTCTTAGAATAAGAAAGTTTGATAAGGTTTGACCAGAAATTTCTAATTCGTAAGAGCAAGTATCTTCAGAAAAATGTCATCCCAAGTTTTATCGTTGAGGCAAATGAAACTTTAAAGGAAGGTCCTTGAAGGTGAAAGCGTCATAGTAGAAAATGTAGTCGAGTATGTATGTCTTCATAAGTTTTAGACGCTTAAGGTTAGAGTTCAGTTGTTAAGATTATGCTCGTCGATAGTTTATCCTATAATGACCAGCATGGTGTCACCGTCCCCTCGGATTTGGATTGTATAAGAATAAAGAGTCGATTTGTTAAAATTTCGGGAAAGAACTTAAATGAATGTAGAGAAAGTTGCTGAACTTCAGCTTTTGTGATGAAAATTTGTTAACTAAGGTTTTTAAAGGAGCACATGGTCTCGGTTCCAAGTTGAAAGTTTACATGTCCACTATATGAGTTTAAATCTTTCTTCTTAAATTCAGATAATTCCAACACCTCAGTTTTTGTAAATAATGAATCAGTTTGTTCCTTAGCAATTTTCCATTAAATGTTTATTATTTATTATTTCATAACAAAGAGTTTGACCTACTCCGAAGATTTAGTTCAATTACAAAAGAAGGTGTTGGTTATCCTTCAAAGCTGTTCAAGAAAGTAATTAGTTTATAAGATGATTACAATATTGTACTATAGTTTATGAAACAGTTTGTAAAACCATTTATTGAGTAATGAGAGAGATATTTTATTATTTGCAAATTAATAGTAAATGATAGTTTGTGATTTTGTATTTGAAACAATAACTTGGTAAGGAAAATTTTAAAACGGTTTATAGGGTAATAGAAAACGATTTATTGTTTATAGAATAGTAGTGAAATCGTAATTAAATTTTGTAATTTTTGATAAGACAACAATTCAGGTTATAACATAACTCGTAAAATGTTTTGTAAATAATTTTTTTTAGAGTAGATAAGAAAACAATTAATTGTCTATTAGTAGAAATATTTGTAGTTCATTTAGTGACTCAGTGGCAAAGCTTGTTCATAAGGTTGTGGTAAAGTTGTATGGTAATTGTAACTTAGTTTACAAAATGTTAGCGAAGGTGCTTCTTGTCTAATGAAATATAAGCACAGTAGCGAATCGATTTATTACAATATAGTAGTCACTGAAGTGATTTGTACAAAAAGTTTACAGGAAAATTCGAGAAAGACTTATTGTTTATAAAATACCGGTAAGGTCGAAAATTTTGATTCAGTGATGAAGTAGTACAACATTTGGTAGATTGATCGCGAAATGGTTGACAAGATGATTGGTTATAGTTTGTGCATTAGAAAACGACATAGTTTACTATTTTATAAGAGACAGTATTTGAGCAAACTATTGGTGTTCCCTAGGGGTAAGTAGAGGATTAGGTATATGTTCCCATAAACAGTAGCTCGAGTTACAAGTTAACTCGTGGTATGTTTCTAGATTGTTAAAAGCTCAGTAGTTCGCTCGTTATCTATATTTAACAAGGGTTTTCCTTCGTAGATGTCGTGATGTGTCATTCCTAGAACGGCAAGGGATATAATCCGACTCATCAATTAAGTACGAGTTTTGGGATAGAAGAGACACTATTACGGCAGTGAGTGACGAGGCGACCTCGATCTCAACGTTTGAGAGAATGATGATGAGACGTGATAGTGAAGACATGGCGTTGCAATGACCCAGTAACAGTGACTTACTATATCATAAGTAATGTTTAAATAGTGTGCATCATCTGCCAAGAAAATCTCTACACACGTTGCTAATAGGAAATGTTTAGATAGTTATGCATCATTTCTGTTGGGCATAGAATCTATGTTGAAGGAAGAGGTTAGCGAGTTCAGAGTACAACTCTGGAGGAGAGAGTTAATTACTACTAGCAATCGGTCGATTGGCTCAATACTTAGCGAAGAAGGGTACAACGTTCGAGTTCAAAGTCATATTTTCAAAAGAAATCCGATTACAGGTCGAGATCAAGTCAAGTTCAAAATACAAGTAAGCGTCAATAGTTCCCAATGGTTACGATAGAGGATCGCACACCTATTAAGTGTAAGGTACTTATCGATAAGATAGCATCGATAAGACAACATCAACAGGGTATTATTGATAAAACAACATAGAAGGATGATATGGATAAAACGGCATCAATAAAACGGCGTCGATAGAATGACATCAATAGGAATACATCAATGGAGCATAGGGTACAACGCCAATAGTGCGTGAGGTATTACATCAATAAAGCATAAGCTATAACCTTAATCGAGTATTGTTGATGAAGCACCGCCAGTAGAACATTATCGATTCATAAAAATTAACAACATCGACGGGATAACGTCGATTGAACAATATCGAGTGAATGGCATCGATTCGGAAAAATAAACAACAATCGTTTCCAAGATAAGGCTTGGGGTAGGGGGTTCGTAACAAAATCACAACCAAGGCGAGGCTAAATGAAAGTAGCAAATCCAAATCCGCAACGAGACCCAGAAGCTCAATACCAAATAGTCCAAAATCAAACATAGTCAAGATTAATTCCAAAACACTCCATCAATAAGTTCAATGAACTTATTACAATATCAAATGTGTCGAGATACACAACTCAAATTCAAATGGTGGTTAATCGGGTCTAACTCGACCCAACGTAAAGCACGATTAAACGTTTTCATTAATTCTAAAAGTAATTCATAGTCGTAACATAACCAAGCGGCGATGAAAGACGTTCCGTAAAAGAGGAAAAATATCACGAAGAACAAGTATTGTGATGTCAGTGTGTTGTGTGTAGGGGTAAATTTTTATCATTTCCATGCTCGTTTACACATACAAAATCATTTCGTTTCCCCAGAACCAAAATAACCATCCCCAGCATTGCAAAGTTCGCCTCAGGGTTGGACATAGGTGATCAGTCTATGCCCTTCTCCCTGATGAATATAGGTGATCAATCTATATTCACATGAACTTTGAAATACTCGGCTCAGTTACACTAGCAGTATGCCCTGCACTTTTAGTTGTTACGAAAAGTAAAACGAGCATTGCATTTATGTGAGGGATAAGGCGTAGCGCTGTGGTATACGTAAACATACGTATATGAAAGCAATCATAGTTCATAGTGAGATTAAGTGGATAGTAATATAATACACATCTCATCAAGTATGACTTCAACAAGTCAAAATCTAGGCATCAGCTTGGCAGGCAGGCATGTATCGGTCATAAGGTTAAGTTTTCGTAAAAGTAGTTATAGTCTAGGTTTCAAAAATACCCAGTTTTCTATAACCGAGGCTCTGATACCAATCTGTAACACCCCAAAAATGATAGTCTGCAGCGGAAGTAAGTGTTACCGGGGTATTACTCGATTGGTACCACAACACAATGTATAGAACAATAGTTTAACTTGAGAAATCGTATTTCGTAAAGATTTATGTTTACATTTTTAAAAATATATATTATAGAATGCAGGCCCATAAAAGAATTAAAGTGGTCCCCAAATTTACATCAGAGTCTTCTTATGATCATGCCATGCCAATGCCCAAGCGCCTCCAAAGTTTAGCTAGCGCCATCCTGAAAATACATGCTAAAAATGTCAACACAAAGGTTGGTGAGTTCATAGGTTTTTAAATACTCAAGTAGTTTCCAAAACAGGAAAATAAATTGGTTGTCAAAATTTCAAAGGGTCCATTCTGTATGCAGCGCGTTCATGGCATAAGGGTTCCACTACTTAAGATGATTCAGCCGAACATTGCCCCTACGTGCAACATGCTCTAACCTAGCATGAGAACTGATACTTATGCACTCTGGTTAGTGGAGTGAGGGGATGGCTCTACCCCTAAATAGCGCTATCCATAGTTATCAATGGCTCGTCCCGTACAGTGGGAAAGAGTTAATAAGTAGTGTAGTACCAGGGGACTTTTACAGTTGTTCTCAGGTGCCAAACATAAGCATACATACGAGCTTGCACAGTATAGCAGAGCATAGCTCAGTAGATTGAATCAGTTCAGTAAATTCATATTTTCATGAATGCACAACCAATTTAGTTTTAAGTAATCATAGCATGATTTTCACCTCAAAAGGAGTAAAACAGTAAAATGGGGCTGTGAAACTCACCTCAGTCCGAAGAAATACAAGAATCACAACTAACACGACTGGCATCGAGAAATGTAACACAGTAGTATCGCAAGGTAGTAACGCACAATGATACAAGAGTACCGACACAACGGTACATCATTGACACAACCTGATAGTATATGGTTTATCTCAGAATGCATCTCGTAAAGTAAATAAGTTTTCAAAAGATAAGCGTTTTAGTTTTCGTGGAATACTCGTATTAATAATTATAAGAGTTTATTGTCATAATTCGTAAGAAAAGTTTTGTATCATCATTTGTGTGGTGGTTTGAAGATCTAGACTCAAAACACATATTAAAGTGTAAAATATATAGTACACGTATGAAAGGAAAATAAACATGTAAGGATCAATAGTTATTAAGTGAGATATAAACAGATTAGTTAAGTTTAATTAATAACTAGTCCTTAGAAGTTTAACTTATATTTATTGGTTATCAGTTTTATATTTATTGGTTATCAGTTTTATAGTTCGTTAATAGAGCCATCCCCTCACTCCACTAACCAGAGTGCATAAGTATCAGTTCTCATGCTAGGTTAGAGCATGTTGCACGTAGGGGCAATGTTCGGCTGAATCGGCTTAAGTAGTGGAACCCTTATGCCATGAACGCGCTGCATACAGAATGGACACTTTGAAATTTTGACAACCAATTCATTTTCCTGTTTTAGAAACTACTTGAGTATTTAAAAACCTATGAACTCACCAACCTTTGTGTTGACATTTTTAGCATGTATTTTCAGGATGGCGCTAGCTAAACTTTGGAGGCGCTTGGGCATTGGCATGGCATGATCATAAGAAGACTCTGATGTAAATTTGGGGACCACTTTAATTCTTTTATGGGCCTGCATTCTATAATATATATTTTGAAAAATGTAAACATAAATCTTTACGAAAGACGATTTCTCAAGTTAAACTGTTGTTCTATACATTGTGTTGTGGTACCAATCGAGTAATACCCCGGTAACACTTACTTCCGCTGCAGACTATCATTTTTGGGGTGTTATAGTAACAGTGATTGGAACACCCACATCAGAGGTAGAAACAATGGACTCATTAGAAATAGATGCAGTGCTAGTGTCCGTATTTGACCTATTCAAAGTATGTTCGCTTCTTAAGGGAATAGTTCTACCAGTAGGCATCCATTTTCTAGTGGGCATTGATTTAGCAACTTTAAGGCAAAGCTCATTAATCTTACGGCCAAGAGGTATCAACCTATATTACTAAATTTCCTTCCTGTAGGTTTCCACTGTTTTCTAACTTTCTTTTGCCTTTGTCTTTTAGCCTTCTTAGCTTGAATTTTAACATTAACAGTTTTATCAGGGCATTTGGCAGCATTAGACAAAACATTCACACCACATTCATGATTAGTAACAGAAATCAAGCAGTCATCATTACATGGTTTGCGAATAGTAGCAGAATTTGAATTAATTACAGTACGCTTATAGCTAATACTAGAATCAACACGATTCGTTTTACTCAACTCAAACTTAATATTCCTAGGGTGATCTTCTACTCTCTTCCAATGCACATTCTTAGCTTGCGAGGTCCTAACTTGCTTGGTGTTCCTGGCGGCTTTGACCCGCTTGCTTTTATGTCACTGATTACTCCTGTAGAGGGAATTATGGGAACATTAGTTGGTTGATCTACTTTTTGCATTCCTGAACTAGACGTGCACGGATCTGAACTACTTGAAGGCACATTAGTGTTCACTTTCTTAAAACTGGGCATAGAATGGTTTGTATGCTTGGCACTAGGCATAGAACAAGGCATCACAGCATTACCTTTCGCACCTAAGGATTTAGGACATGTTGCAATTAAACATTCTAGCAGCTCCTGAGATTGTTTGGCCTAAATGCAAGCAAACCTAATTTCTCTATCAAGAGGCTTATTTATAAAATCCTCTTCCACAATCTCACGGAGACATTCTAGACTATCCTTAAGGTGAGTACAATAGTTATGAAATACAAGTTCATTACTTCGAAGATGAGGAGGGATGTATTTAACAGTCACAATATATTTTCAGTCTGAGGAAGACTTTGATGCAACATTCTCATTAAAAACAAGTGGCAGTTTCCCTTTTTCCTGACTCCTCAGATTCTTAATTTCTTTTTGTAAAGACGTTATTTTTTCTTTGTTTTTGTCACGAGTGACTTTCATTGAATCATATAACTCTTGAAAGTGTCGTTTAACTTTTTCATTTTCTTCTAGAAAACTCTCGTTTTCCTTCTGTAAAGCATTAACCAAGTTTTGAAGATGAAAAGTTTGAGAATACTGAGAATCTAAAGGAGGAGGCATTTGGGAGCCAGTCACATTGTTCTTTTCACCCTTTAATTGAGAGATTTGGGCTTTCAACTTTCTGATCGTGTTACAATGAACTCAAATTTGTTCATCACGTTTCTAATTTCAAAAACTGCATCAAATTCAGGAGCATCCAACGATGTCTTGATATTTGAGGTTTTAACGTTTTCTTTCAGATGTTGATATTTTAATTTCAAATCAAGATGCTCAACTTCCAATTTAGAAAACTGTTTCACCAGGTTATCATGATCATCCTGTTCAACTTTATCATGCAGTTTAGAGTTAGTTTTTTCAAGCTCAATGACACGATCATGGGAGACTTTCAGAGCAACAGATAATTCATGAAATTGAGAAGCATTAATGGAACAATTCGTAGCAGTGTAAAACACATCTTGAGTAATACATTCAAAAATAAGATTCTCATTCAAGGTATGCAAGTTCTTCCTCTCAATCTCATTATATTTTAATTCTCGCTCATAGTCACTAACCTCAACTATCATTGCATCAAATTCTTTTTCCATTTCTTTAATATCTGAATCCATCCCCTTTTTAAGACTCTCAAATTGATCTTTTAGTTGTTTAAAGAAAGGTATAACCTCAGTTAAATAGCATTCTTTAGTTTGCTCAAAACCCCTTTCCCCTTCAGTTATCACAGTGGGTGTGATCCTTTTCTTACAAGTTTTCTCAAAATCAACAAATAATTGAAAAATAACATATTGACTAATTAAGGTCTTGCTTTTAGTGGCAATAGTTCTAGGAACTAAATGCATTGGTGTATTCAGAGGATACACAGTCGCTGAAGGAATTTTCCTAAGGGGAGGGTTTGTTATAAAAAGATTCTCTGCTTTTTGCTTATCTAAATCCTTTTTCCAGAACACTTGTTTGGGTGTTAACAATGTTTGAGGCTTAAACTTGTTCAAGGAAATCCAATTTTCCTTTTTGTAATCATGGGGTTTGATCGTTATGTTATTCTCTTTACGTTTAGGATCTTCTAGCTTCTTATTCATTTTCTCCCTAGATGCATCATCTAATTTTCTATCTTCCTCAGTGCACTCAACGCAACTAGGTTTCTGTCTAGGTTTAAGAATCTCATTACCATCATAGATTACATTATGAGCAGCTCTAGCCTTTTTAACAACCTCAGGATTAGGTTCCACAACTAGGGGAATGCTATGCTTATGGCTTAAAACCCTATGCTTAGTGATCAAGTGAGCAGTCTGAATGGTATTACCTTGTACGTACAACTTATTTTCCAGCTTGTTTTTCAAAGTTTTTAGATTGGAAAAATCATTCAAAAGTTTTGATTCCTTAGCATTGAATTCTTGCTTAAGCATTTTAACATTTTCTTGAAGTTCTTGTTTTTGCTTAGCAGTTTTAGAAAGCTTTTCTTGTAAGGAGTTTAACTCTTGTTTTAATACTTCTTCTCTAAAATTACTATTTCTAATAATTGTACGCATTTGGTCATCTATTTCCTGCTCATGGGTAGTTAACTCAAAATTAGCACGTTGTTCATAAATAGCAACTTGTTCTTTATAGGCATTCAGTTTAGAGATAACAGAATCATCAGGGGCACACGCAGTGTATTCATCAAAAACATAATCATCATTGACTACAGAAAATGCATTACTTGGTACGATCTCACTTTCACTTTTCTTCACATATTGATCATATGGGACAATATTACTATTACCCACATCTTCAATATATGATTCATAAGTTTCAAGAGACTGTACTTTATTATGCATCTTTTGCTCATCAACATCATCATATAGTTTTAATACCTCTGAAATGATTTTGTCTTTGGATGGACCAGCTTGTTGTGGTGGAGAGACCTTTGGAGAGACCATAGGTGAGATGCTAGCAATGAAGATTGTTTGGGCAGTAGGTTTATCATCGACATCAGAGTCAAATGCATCACAGTCAGCAACTTGAAATGCATTTTGATGATTATGACCTATCTCTGAATTGGTGTTCATCAACATCAGCATCATAGGTTCGGGCATTTCCCTCGGCAAGGAACAACAACTCCTCTTCATCCAAAGCTGGTCCATTATCCTGAGCTTGCACAAGCAGCATCTTGTCTCTGAAGTATTCTGCATTCTGTGGACGTTTTGGAGATGTGCAATTCATAGCAATATGTCCCTCACCACCATAGTTGTAGCATTTAATTAGCTTTGCTTGACCTTGATTCCCATTATTTCCCCTATTCTGATTTACCACATATCCTCTACCAACTCCAGCATTCCCATAACCTGCTCCAACCATCCCTTGTTTGTATCGTCTTCCTTGAAGTGGTTGCCCCATAACCTTTCCATCTCTGACAACAACATGATTGTGTAGATTTGATGCAGTTCTGATCTCATTGTTAGTGTGAAGACTGTTGGTATGTGGGCTAAGGGTCAAGTTTTGTTTAACTATAAGATCCAGTTGATTAATGAAGTGTCCCATAACAACATCAGCATCGGCTTTCTTGAACCTTGGATCAGGAATGAGTTTGTGATTACCATTACCCGTGGGAATGACTTGAGAGGCTTTGGTAGTAATACCAACATTGGTGTAGAAGGCAGTTGAGTCATTTGACGAACTGGTTTCTCCCTGCTTAGATTTGAACTGCTCAAGAATCCTTTTTTCAAACATAGCATGTCTCTCATTCTGAAGAAGGAAGGCATATAGTTCCTCATAGTTTGTGTCCTTCAATCCTTTGGTTAGCTTCACAAAGGTGACAAACTTGTGCCATTCGGGATTCATGTTGTTCACAAACTTTGAGTTCAATTGAATGTTTGGCATAGTCATTCTGATATTCCTCATATCATTTACAAGCTTGTGGAATCTTACGTAGTATTCATAGATGCTCTCATCAGGTTTCATCTTGAAGTGCTCAAACTCATCATAAAATTGTGATTCTCTGTCTTCCTTGGTTAATTCAGAACCTGAGAGAAGCATCTTGACATTATCCCAAACTGCCTTGGCTTCGGTGTTGTGATTGATCAGCTTGTAGATGTCTTTTGGAAGACCTTGTAGTATGATGTTTGAGGCCCTGATATCAGCATCAAATCTCTTTTTCTCCTTATCATTGAGCTCATCATACGTCTTTGGTCTGTCCAATCCAAAGATCATGGTTCCATCTGCAGGAGTATCAATTATGTCTCTTGTAGTCTCAATCTGATATGGTCCTTCATCAATGGATTTGAGAATGTTGACCCCATTTTCCTTTCCAAGGCAGTACAATCTGATTCGTTGAGCCCAAGAGTCGTAGTCAGTTCTGTCAAGCATGGGTGGACGAGTATCGAACCAGCGCTTGAACATCCTCAGCAACAGTGGAGATGATTGTAGATACGTTGGTAGACATATTAACAGATTACACGGGATTTTATAACTCTATGATTAAACCGGGAAATAGATTCTTTCACGGGATTTTACTAAATCAAGAGAAAACCGTATTACTAACAGAAGTCAACCAAGTCGCTAAGAGTTATTGAACCAAGTCGCTAGATACAAGTCGCTAAAGCACCAAGTCGCTACACAGTCAAGTCGCTAAAGAGCAACTCGCTAAGGTCCAAGTCGCTAACACCAAGTCGCTAAGAATTATGACACCAAGTCGTTAAGCACCAAGTCGCTAGACACAATTAAGTTGCTAAAGAACAACTCGCTAAGATCCAAGTCGCTAGTATCAAGTCGCTAACAATTTGCACTACAACTCGCTAACAATTCCTAAAGCAAGTCGCTAACTTCACCAAGTCGCTAGCCGTAGTGGAGAATCCACTAACTTGTACTATTTGTCGGCTTGTCTCAATAGACAAGTCGCTAGGATCAAGTCGCTAACAACTAACACTGTAACTTGCTAACTTTTACTGAAGCAAGTTGCTACGATGAAAATCACAACGAGAACCAAGTCGCTAGCAAGAAAAACTTCAAAAACACACTTTTCAATCCAAAACAAGCTCAACCACAGTGATTCAAGCTTACCAAATCAAAACCCAAGCACTTACAATGATTCTAAACACAAAAGTACACCCAAAATTCAAACTTTAACACTAGAAATGATCCAAATGATGCAAAAACCACAAAACTTTTTCAAACTCAGAAACCACCTAAAACCACTAGAAATCCAAGGATATGTAAGAGAGATGATCAAACCATGGCTCTTGATACCAATTGTTAGATATTGGATTTCACAAACACACTAAACCAATGATCAAAGAGGCGTATAAAAGAGGCTTTAGAGAGAGAAAGAGTAAGAGGTTTGAGAACTTAGTGAGAGAAAATGAAAGTATTATTATGAGCTCCAACTCTCTACCTTGGGAGGTAGAGAGTATTTATAGTTCTTACATAAATCGCCACCTACGGGCTGTGGATCAGGCATACAGTGGGTAAAGACCCGTCCATCCTCCATGGTGTTACTTAACTAAATACTTGTTGGGTTTTTGGTTCCTTGAATCATGAATTACTTTAAGTCTTTGGAACCACGGACAGGTTTGATATAACCACGGACAGAAGTATGTAACCACTGACAAAGACAACCACGGCTAGTAGTAATGTGTAACCACGGATGATATATTGTAACCACTGCTAGTGTTTTGTATAGTCGGTTAGTTTATTGTATTAAGATAAATATGGAAAAGATATTTATCTTGTAGGTTACGTATTGTATTATGTAAAGGACTCCTTAGTCTATAAAAGGAGGTCCTAGGTTAGATTAGAAAGACATAAGTTATATATCTAAAGGTCGATACACTTCAAGGTTGAAAAACCCTAATACTGTAAGAGTATTCGTATTAATAAATAATATTGAGGTGTTGAATGTTAACTGTTCTTCTTCTTAAGGTTAAGTGTTAAATTCCGCATAATACTTAATAAGTTGTTATTCTAAGTCAGTTTCTATATTAGATCGTTTGCTCAACTAGGATCAACAAGTGGCATCAGAGCCTGTGATCTAGAAACTGTAATCAAGAAGAGGTTAAGTTAAGTTTTGTTCAAGGAAGATAAGATGTCTGACGAAACTCACATGGTGACTGCTTCAAAGGTACCCATGCTCAAGCATGGTGAGTATCAAATCTGGAGAATGCGAATGAGGCAATACATTCGAATGATTGATTATGCTCTCTAGGATGTCGTTGAAAAGGGAGACACTCTTCCTAAGAAGGGTGAGGATGGCAAAGAAATTACCATTGTTAGTGAAATTGATAAGGCTAAGAGAAAGGTGGAGATCAAGGCTCACAGTATTCTCTCCATGGGAATACCTAATGACTATGCTTTGGACTTTGAACAATATGAGTCGCTAAAGAGTTCTGGATGCTCTTGAGACAAGGTTTGCTGGCAATGAAGCTACTAAGAAGTACACGATGAATATGCTCAAGCATCAATTTGAAACCTTCACTTTGCTCTCGTGGAGAAAAGATTGATGGCACATACAATAGACTTCAAAACTTATCAGCCAACAAGTCGTAGATTATAAGGTTCTTTAAGAAGATATTAATTTGAAGTTCATTAGGAATCTATCATCTGAATGGGCTATTCATACAATTGTGTGGAGGAATAAGGAGGACTTTCCTAAGATGACTCGGGATAATCTCTTCAACAACTTGAAGGTTTATGAGTCTGAGAATAACTTTGCTAATGCGTCTTCGGCTAATCAAAACATTGCTTTTGTATCCAATAATCACAAGAGCCCACAAGATGTATCCACTGCTGCCTATGGTATAACCACGGCTATTGCAAACAATACCACTGTTAGTGATAATGTCGTGATAGTGCAATTTGTGCTTTTCTGGCTGATTTAACTACTAGTGTTACTGTGTTGAATCAAGATCTGGATCAAATTGATCCTGATGATCGGGAAGAGATTAATCTTCAATGGCAAATGGCAATGTTGACTCTCCAAGCAAGGAAGTTTCTCAGAGGAGGACTGGAAGACAAGTTAAGTATGATGGTCAAAGGAGAGCGGGGTTCGACAAAAGCAAGATGGAGTGCTTTAACCGCAAGAAGAAGGGTCACTTTGCAAGGGAATGTCGAGCTCCTAAGAGGATTGAAGGTGTTAAGAAGATCACGAAGAGTCCGCTCCTTCTTCAGCATTGGTGGCTCAAGATGGTCTTGGTGATTATGATTGGAGTGATCAGATTGAAGAAGGACCCAATGCGCTTTTCTTTGCTAGTGAAGCTTTTCAAAAGAGCATAACTTTGCTCTTATGGCTTATGCTTCATCTTCTGGTTCGGATTCTGAGGTATCTAATGAGTCTACTTGTTCTTTTAAATCTTGTAATGATAACTTAGAATCTCAAAAGGCTATCACTGAGAGTATGAGGAAAGAAGTAGAAAGACTAACTATGGATAACTTAGGTTATAGAGTTGGTCTAGAGAGTGTGGAAGATAAGCTTAGATACTGTATTAAATGTGAGTTTGAGTATGTAGATAAGATCAATATATTAGGTGGTGAAATTGATCTTAAAAATAGAGATTAAAATGCTTAAAGAGAAACTTGAACTAGCAGAAAGTGAAAAACAAAAGGCCCTAGATGAAAAAGAAAAACATGTTGTTAGGGTAGCTAAAACACAATTTGCTTCTGATCTGGTTCATAAATATATAGAGAGTCATCTAATGAAAAGGGGTTCTGGGATAGGATACAACAATATGCCACCACCCACTCTTATGCAACATGCACCACCTACTAAAGAACTGTCATTTAGTAGTGAATTCAGTTTTAACAAACATGTTGAAGGAATAAGTAAGACTGAGACACCTAAGATAAGTTCTGATACGTCATCTGATGCTCCCATCATTGAAGATAGGGAATCAGATTCTGAGGAAGATAGTAAAGTATCAACACGTACCGAAAAGTTAGAACCTCTTAGGAAAGTTGATACTAGACAAGCTAACCTTGTACCTAGATTTGGAGCTCAAATAACTAAGAAAGTGGTAGAATACAAGGAAGTACCTAGGGAACAAATGAAACGATATATACCTAGGGGCAATCAGAGAAACTTTAATGGTCTCATATCTAATAGGTTAGGTAATGAGTTTCAATGTGTCAAGAAAGCTTGTTATATTTGTGGTAGTTTTGAGCACTTACAGAGAAATTGTTATAAAAATAGACCACAAGTGTGGAATCATTGGAGGAGGGTAAATCACCAAAACTTTTCAAAGAAAACAAACCCTCATCCTAATAAACACATGATTCCAACAGCAGTGTTAATGAGGAATGGGACTACAAAATCAATTGTCACTGCCTCTCCCAAATGGGTTCCAACCACTGCTAAGCAAAGTGTAAACACGGCTAAGCAAAATCAAACCACCGATAAGCCAAAATCACCACAGGATAAAGAAGTTTTAAAAATTCCAAAGGTGATAACTGATACAGTGGTTGGAAATCATTTTATGCTTTGTAAGGCCTGCTAGTTGGCAATGGATACCTAAGACCAAGGTTTTACATCATGTCAACTGTGCATCAATGGACCTAAACAAATTTGATTATATTGATGCAAGGAGACCCAAGTCAGATTGGCTTGGGTCCACAAAAGGAACTAATCTGTTTAATTTCATGTGTAGGGCAATCTACAAGATGAGCTAAAAGACAAAGGAGTTTTTGATAGTGGTTGCTCTGGGCACATGACTTGGGATGGGAGCAACCGGAAGATTTTGAAGCTCTTGATGGAGGATATGTGGCATTTGGCAATGATCCAAAGGGAGGAAAGATACTTGGAAGAGACACAATCAGAACAGGAATTTGGACTTTGAAAAAGTCTACTTGTACAGAGGACTTAAGTACAATTTATTCAGTGTTTCTCAAATGTGTGATAAGAAAAACTGGGTACTTTTGGTGAAACCGAGTGTGTGGTGGTGTTGTCTCCTGAGTTTAAGATGCCCGATGAGAAGTTTATACAACTTAGGGTACCTAGGAAGGAAAATATATATTGTTTTGATCTTAAAGATGTAATTCCTAATAGGTCCTTAACTTGTTTATTTGCTAAAGCATCAGTGGATGAGTCTAAGTTATGGCATAGAAGATTAGGTCACCTCAATTACAAAACAATCAATAAACCGGTTAAAGGGAACTTAGTGAGAGGGTTACCTTCTAAGGTTTTGAGTGTAAGGAACTGTGTGTGGCTTGTCAAAAAGGAAAACAACATAGAGCTTCTTGTAAGTCCAAAGCTGTCAACACTATTTCACAACCATCGTTTATGCTTCATATGGACTTATTTGGACCTACTTTTGTCAAGAGTTTGAACCATAAGCATTATTGCCTAGTTATCACTGATGATTATAGTAGATTTTCTTGGGTTTACTTTTTGGTACGCTAAGAGTGAAACTACTGAAGTTCTCAAGAGTTTCATTACTAAGATAGAAAATCTAGTAAATCATACTGTTAAGATAATCAGATGTGATAATGGAACCGAGTTTAAGAATGCTGTGATGAATCAGTTTTGTGTAGATAAAGGTATAGAAAGACAGTTTAGTGTTGCTAGAACACCACAACAAAATGGTGTCGCTGAAAGGAAAAATAGAACACTAATTGAGGCTGCTAGGACTATGTTGTCAGAATCTAAGTTACCAACTACCTTTTGAGGTAGGCACTGCATGTTATGTGCAGAATAGGAGTAAGGTAGTGAAGCCTCATAACAAGACCCCTATGAGCATTTACATGATAGGAAGCAAATGATTGCATTCCTAAAACCTTTTGGGTGTCCTGTTACTATCTTGAATACCATAGACTACCTAGGAAAATTTCAAGAAAAAGCTGATGATGGATACTTTTTAGGCTACTCTTCAAATAGTAAAGCCTTTAGAGTATACAATAGGAGGACTAGAATTGTTGAAGAAAATCTACATGTTCAATTCAGTGAAAAGACTCCTAGTGTTGAGACCAAAGGACCGATCGGTTGTTTATCATTGATATGCTAACCAAATCTATGAATTATGAGCCTATCATTGCAGGAACTTCCACTAATGTTGATGCGGTACTCAAAAGAATTATGGTGAAGAAGCAATTTCTAAGGAAGCTGATTCTCCTCAAGAGTTCTATCTGTTTGAAAAATGGAAAGCTAGTACAGTCTCACCCATCATTGATAAGCAAAGTCCCACTGATGATGATGTCTTGAATACTGGAGGCAATGGTGATCATCCTCAAGATAAGGATGAGTTATTGAAAGATAATTCAGTGTTGGTAGAAGAAATTGAAAAGAAGAAAAAGCAGTCTGCAAGCACGATAAGCCAAACATAAACGGATAGAGTTAATACAACCAATGTTAAGCCAACAACTTCTACCAATGACATTACAAGTGAAATCCCACTGTAGTACTGAACGCGATAGTAGTACTTTCTTTGGACCATATGCAAAGCCACTACATGGTGAAGAGGAGTATCCACATGATCCCGATATGCCTGCTTTGATTGAAATTGATACTCCTACCGATGATGAAGACATGGATGATTTCTTCAATGCTGATTTAACTAATTTGGAACATGTCATTCATGAAAGTCCTGTTACCTCAACAAGGATACACAAGATTCATCCCAAGGAACAAATACTTGGAAATTTGAATACTCCAGTTCAAACAAGAAGCAAGGTTAAGAACACTGAACCCTTTCCACGAACATGGGTTCTTTGCAAGATCACTCTCAAAAGAAACAGTCATAAAGATGCAAAATTGCCATGTTGCTTGTTTCTGTCTCAAAAGCAGCCAAAGAGAGTTGAAGAAGCATTATCTGAAGAAGGATGGGTAGAATCAATGCAAGAGGAGCTTCTTCAGTTCAAACTTCAAGAGGTTTGGACATTGGTAGAACTTCCTAATGGTAAGAGGGCAATTGGGACAAAATGGGTGTTCAGAAACAAAAGGGATGAACAGGTATTTGTGAGGAACAAGTCATGGTTGGTTGCTCAAGGATACACACAAACTGAAGGCTTGGATTATGATGAAGTGTTTGCTCCAGTTGCAAGAATTGAGGCTATTCGATTGTTTTTAGCTGATGCTTCATTCAAAAATTTTGTTGTGTATCAAATGGATGTTAAAAGTTCATTTTTGTATGGCACAATTGATGAGGAGGTTTATGTTTGTCAACCTCCTGGTTTTGAAGATCCCGATCATCGACAAGGTCTGAGGGTGAGAAGGCTATGTATGGTTTGCATCAAGCTACTAGGGCATGGTATGAGTGCCTGTCCACTTATTTGATGGACAATGGGTTTCAAAGAGGACTGATTGATAAAACTTTGTTCATAAGGAAGCACAAAGATGATATTTTATTGGTTCGGTTTATGTATGACATCATCTTTGGCTCAACCAATAAAGAGCTATGCAAATATTTTGAAAAGCTTATGCATGATAAGTTTCAGATGAGTTCTATGGGAGAACTCACTTTCTTTTAGACTCTGAGGTTCAACAAAGGATTGATGGTATCTTCATGAGTCAAGATAAGTATGTAGCAGATGTTTTGAAGAAGTTTGGGTTTCAGGATGTGAAAAGTGCTAGTACACCAATGGAGACTCGAAACCATTGCTACGATGATGGAAGTACAAAAGTTGATCAGAAGTTGTACAGGTCCATGATTGGATCTTTGATGTATCTCCTGCATCTAGGCCGGATATTATGTTCTCAGTATGTGTGTGTGCAAGATTTCAAGTCACACCTAATTCATCACACATGAATCTTGTTAAGAGAATTTTTAGGTATCTTAAGGGTCATCCTAAATTGGGCCTTTGGTACTCAAAGGATTCTCCTTTGGACTTGGTGGCCTACACAGATAGTGACTATCTTTGGTGCTAGTTTTGATAGAAGTCTACAACTGGAGGATGTCGGTTTTTGGGAAGCAGACTTATTTCATGGCAGTGTAAAAAGCAAACTATTGTGGCAAATTCTACAACTGGCTGAATATGTGGGCTGCGCTAGTTCTTGTGGTCAATTCTATGGATTCAGAACCAATTTCTGGACTTTGGGTACAATTTTATGCATACTAAGATTTACATTGATAATAACATTACAATATGCATCATTAAAAATCCTGTTTTACATTCTAGAACTAAACATATTGAGATAAGACATCATTTTATTAGAGATTTTAATGAGAAAAGGTTGATTCAAATGGTAAAATCCATACGATTTCAATGTTGATCTTCTCACTAAAGCTTTTGATGTGGGGAGGTTTCAATATCTTGTTGTTAGTATTGGAATGATTAATCTCTAAATTCTCAAATTGTTTTGTACCGGTTTGTATAAGTATTGGACTGTTATTATGTAATCTTAGTTTTGCTATTTTGTTTCTAACCCTGATAGTTTGTTTCTAACCAGCGATAGTTTGGTTCAAACCACTGCTAGTTATCATGTTTTTCACTAACCATTTTGCATATACACGAATGATCATTATAGAAGTAAAAGAAGTCTTGATGCAAAGTGTTCATTCATTCATTAGAGAAACGTTTCTTACGACTTACAGTACAATCAACATCAAATGCAACTACAAGAACAAAGCTATACATGATCTACTAATCCTAATCTAGTTCATATCATCTATTCCAACATCTAACAGGCAGTTGGATATGCATGATCGCCACATTTTTCACACTAGATCTTTGGATATCGTTCGTGAATTCTTGCATAACCACCCATTCCTTATCTCGATGGTCGGAGATGCATGACTACTATGAAGAGGATGCTAAGGATCAAAATGGAAAGGATGGATAGATGAAAACGTTGATGATGACGATGACCACAGTAGATGAAGCACGAAGGACATAGTCATATCATACTACATCTCTTTGGTTTCACCGAAAAGCATCATTCCATTTTCCTTTTCCTTCCCTACGATATGTGAAGAAGCACCCAACTGGTGCTAGTAGACCAAGAACCACCTCTCTGTTGTTTGGGAGTGGTGGATTTCTTGCTCGTGGTCTTGTTTGGGGTTGAGATGCTGAAGGTTGGAAGTATGAAGATCTCTTCTTTGAGGAATCATCAGAGTCCTCAGATGCATTACTTGGATTCACAACACTGTCATCTTCAGATGATGGAAGAAATGGGGATTTTAATGGTCTTGATACTTGTGGAGGCAAGTAGAACTGCCATGGGTTATCATCTTCACTTGATGATGAAGATGATGATGAGGATGAGGAGGATGTTAGATTGACTACTTCTGGTTTATTCCAACTAGGGTTCCACATTGTGATTGCAGTTGATTGGAGACTTTGAAGTAATTAGGGTTTTGATATTGATTGGTGTGTGTGTTATGTAAGATTTGGGTTCTTTTAAAGTAGGGTTTAGGGTTATGGAAGTAAATAAAGGCGGGGTTTAATGTGGTTGAGAAGTTAATGAGATTCTTGGGAGTTGGACAAATATTAGTTCTAGAAGTTGACCATATTGACTTACCTGTTCAAATCACGGATAGGTCTTTTGGAACCACTTTTGGCTCTTACTAACCACTGACAACAATAACCTTATACTATGTGTTGGTTTTGTGTTTTGTCTTACAGTATGAAGGTCTTGTGTGCATAAGGCTGGTGTGTGTTGCTTGTGTTTGTTAAAATAAAAAAAAAAAAATTGTGTTATCCTTCATATTTTTGTAAGTTCTTACTTATTGTAACACATTTACTTCTATATCTCTTGGTCATTTGGAAGAAATGATCCAATGTATCCTGCGATGGTATGTTGCAACATGGATAGTAGTTAGAACCGCGGATAGCATGGAGTCTAGTTTTGGATAGTCTGAGGGCTGCGGTAACTTTTGCAAAAGTATATTATTTCCCCAAATCACGGATGGATCATTTATTTGATCTTCAAACCACTTCTATTGGAACTCTCACTAACCCTAATCACTTATCTTTGCATAATTCAAAAAAACCCACATCATAACCTTCATTTATCACAATGGCTGACAAGTATTCTACTTCACATAACCTTGTTGCTATTCTCACAAAGAATGATCGATCTGAAGGGTTTCATCAAATGATTGATTTCCTTGTTCACATCTATTCACTATGCCTTAACTGTCACACCAACCATATCTAAAGCCTGCATACATCAGTTCTGGAGGAATGCTAAGCTTGAAAAGGTTGATGGAGTAGAAGTGTTTAGCACTGTTGGGATGAGAGGCTATTTCTGTTTTTGAGGAGATCATTAGGATGTTTTAAGCTTGTGATGCTAATGGTGTTGATAATCTTTCAGATGTTGAGATTGTTAATGGTTTGGAAAGATTGGGTTATACCCACAGAGGTGATAAGGTACAGTATTTTAAGAGTTTCTTTTCAAAACAATGGAAGTTTCTTATTCACACCTTATTGATGTGTATGAGTAATAAGACCACAAGTTTTAATGACTTTCCTTCAAAAATTGCTACTGCTATTATTTGTATGTTGATGGGAAGAAAGTTCAATTGATCTAGGATGATCTATGAGGGGCTAGTTCAAAACATTAGGAAAAAGGGTAAATACTATTTGTATCCTAGGTTTGTTCAGTTGATTGTGGAAAGTCAAATAGGGGAGCTGTTGAGCATACTCATGAGTATGAAGTAAATTATATGCTTTCTAAGGTTTTTTGCACATATGAGGAATCAGCCACAAAATGTAAACATTATAGATGTTCCTTTATTTCCTCATATGATTACTTTGTCCACTGATCATGAGTTTGATGAGGATTCTGCACCACCTAAAACCACTGCTCATGCAAATCTAATCCCTGATAGAATACCTGTAACTGCTGATAGTGTATCTCAACCCATTTCTAGTCAATCTCAAACCACTGATACAACCATTGTTTTCACTAGGAGATTGAAGGGCACTGAGCTACCTCAGGCTAGTGCTAGTGGTGTTGCTCATGAGGCTGCACAGGTGATGAAGGTGACATGATTGGAAGGGCTTCCACTATGATACCGCTTAGATGCTGGTCAGAATAGTGGAAACATAAATAAGACCCAACCATTGGCAACTTCTAATGTGGAGAGTTCCTTGGAACTTAACACAGGTGGAGGAATCCCTAGCCACTTGGCTAATACAGGGTGCATAGATGTTCAGGCTCGGTCTGATGCTATGTTTTCTATATCCAAGGATTCACCTCTCGGAGCAGTTAACACAGCTCGAAGTGATGAGGATAGGTTGGAACCTGAACGTGAATTGACGGATTCTGAGTTTGTACATGCTGACTTTTCCAATGAACCACCTCTCGGACCAGTTCACACAGGTCGACGTGGGGAGGATATTCTTGAACGCTTAAATGAATTGACGGCTCAATGTACTAAGATGGAGGAGACGATCTCTAATTTCAAGGAATTGGCTGGGGTTCATAAAAAGGATATTCGGCGCTTGAAGCACAGGGTTTTGGTTTTGGAGAAGATAAAAAGGCCTGGGCTTGCTGCTTTGAGGAAGCTACGGAAAAATAAGGTGGACTCCTCTCCAGCTCTGAATATGGAGGATGTATCCAAACAGGGGAGGAGTGAAGGCAAGAATTCAGGGGAGGATGTTAATGTATCTATGGAAGAAGATGTTGATAGTGGAGATCAAACATTTTGGTATCTGATAAAGATGGGAATGAGGCAGTTCTTGAAAATGTGAAGAAAATTGTAGAAGATGTAGTACAGAACACAAACACTGATGGTATGTCTGAAACCACGATTAGTACACTTCTAACCACTGATGCTGTAACAGACATGGCAACTATAACCACTACAAATATACCTACTACAATCATACCCACTGCTATTATAACCACTTCCACTATTGTCACAACTCTCTCTGTATCACAACCTAAGTATAAAGAAGTTGAGAAAGAAGTTGCTAGTACATTGATAAATCTAAGCAAAACTTCATCTATTTCTACACCTGTGATATCTGTTCAAACTACTGCAACTAAACCCAAACCCAGAGGAAAAATTTTAGTTATTGGTGAAACTATGAAGAAGAAGGTGGTTCAATCTGATGCTGGAAAAGGTAAAGGGGTTGCAGTACCAGAGTTGAAGTTTAAATCTAAAGCAGAACAAGAAGCTTATGATGCAGAGTTTGTTAAAAATATGGTTGCTGAAGAACAAGAAGCCTTAGAGAAAAGAAAGCAGAAAGAAGAGGAAGCTAGTCAGAGAATGTTAGCTATATGGTATGAATCTCAAAACTTTCTTCAAGCTTCTCAACAAATAAATGATGAATATACGGCACAAGAATGGAATTTGTTGGATGATAAGGAAAAAGCTAGGCTTTTAAGTGAATGGGCAAGAAAGGTTGGTAATGAAAGGAAGCAAGTTATAAGAAAGAAACCTCTTTCAATGGCACAGATGAGAAATGTATTAATGAACATTATTAAGAATTCAGGCATTCACATTTCTGAAAATCTTAGTAAATGTTCATTTGAAAGAATTCTTGAGATTTATGAAAGATGTATGAAGATTAATCATGATGATTACTGTCCAATGAATTCTGAGAAGGAAGAAGAGTGGATTAAGAAGCATAATGAGTGGATGCAAAGTAAAAGAAAGAGAAAATCTAAGATTCAGGAGACATCTGATTCCAAAAGATTTAAAGAAGTTGCAGATGTTAATCAAATTATTTCTTATGAGTTTATGCTTAATGATGGAAGTGAAGGAGTTTGAAAAATTCAAAGACTCAACAATGAAGTTTATGAGTATAATAAATTTTCACAAATGCTTCAGTATTTTGAAAGGGATGATTTGATGGATCTTTGGAGACTTTACAAGAATAAGTTTGGTGAAGTTCATCCAACTGATTATCATGAGAGACTAGTCTATTATAATTTGAAGATTTTATTTGAACCAACTCATGATGAACCTGAATGGAAAGGACTCTACAATGGTACTGTAACAAGATGGTTTTTATATCAAACTTGTGGAGTTCATGTTTTAACTGTTTCTGGAAAAATTATTCACATGCTTGTAGAAGGTGAATATCCTCAGTTGAATAAGTATCCAAAAATTATTGTTCAGATGTTGAACCCTGGTATTATCAAGATGATGTTACCCTATGATGGTCAAGCATATGATTTGTTGAAGAAATATGAGAAAATTCTTAAATCTCATAAGTGTTTGGCTACATCCTCCATTTCAGATGTTTTGAGCTTAAAGGAAACTTGAGAATTCTGTTGGAATGTATCAAGTTTAGGGGAGGATTGTTGGGTTTTTGGTTCCTTGAATCATGAATTACTTTAAGTACTGGAACCACGGACAGGTTTGATATAACCACGGACAGAAGTATGTAACCACTGACAAAGACAACCACGGCTAGTAGTAATGTGTAACCACGGATGATATATTGTAACCACTGCTAGTGTTTTGTATAGTCGGTTAGTTTATTGTATTAAGATAAATATGGAAAAGATATTTATCTTGTAGGTTACGTATTGTATTATGTAAAGGACTCCTTAGTCTATAAAAGGAGGTCCTAGGTTAGATTAGAAAGACATAAGTTATATATCTAAAGGTCGATACACTTCAAGGTTGAAAAACCCTAAAACTGTAAGAATATTCGTATTAATAAATAATATTGAGGTGTTGAATGTTAACTGTTCTTCTTCTTAAGGTTAAGTGTTAAATTCCGCATAATACTTAATAAGTTGTTATTCTAAGTCAGTTTCTATATTAGATCGTTTGCTCAACTGGGATCAACAATACTACTTAACATTAAATAATCTATGAGAGGGAGGTGACCGGACTTTTAATGACACAATAAGAGGGAGAGCAATTTTGTTGAATACAAAGCCATAGTCAGATAATTGGGATCTCATCCATAGGATTTTAGCACAACAAGATGACATAGCTATGTATTCAGCCTCTGTAGAGGATATAGAAGTACTCATTTGTTTCTTTGAAGACCAGCTCACAAGCTTATCACCCAAAAACTGAGCACCTCCAGACGTACTTCGACGAGTATCTTGACATCCTGCATGGTCAGCATCTACATAGGCTGTTAGTGACATACCGGTGTCCTTCGGGTACCAAAGTCCCAAGTTGATGGTTCCTTGGAGATACCGAAAGACCCGTTTAACCGCTTCAAGGTGCTTTTTGGTAGTCTTAGCCTGGTATCTAGCACACATGCATACAGCGAACAAAATATCAGGTCTACTGGCTGTGAGGTACATCAGGGATCCAATCATACTTCGATATTTTGTTTGATCTACCATGATCCCTGAGTGGTCCTCATCCAGTTTGGTACGTTCTACCATGGGAGCGTCAACGGTGTCACAAGTGTCAAATCCAAATTTCTTTAAAATTTCATTTGCATATTTAGATTGATTAATAAAAATGCCTCTAGGACTTTGTGAAATTTGCAATCCCAAGAAAAATGACATTTGTCCCATCATAGACATTTAAAATTTGGAGCCCATCTCCTTAGAAAAATGGTCACATTCATTGTGAACAGTCGAGGCAAAGATAATATCATCAACATAGATTTGAATGTGAATTAAATATTTGCCTGAATTTCTGGTGAACAATGTTGGATCAACTGCTCCTTTGCTGAATCCAGTAGATAGAAGAAAATTTGATAGCTTATCATACCATGCCCTTGGAGCTTGCTTCAAGCCGTAAAGAGCCTTCTTCAAGCGATAGACATGAGTAGGATGCTCTGGATTCACAAAACCTTCAGGTTGGCTAACGTATACAACTTCTTTAAGATCTCCGTTAAGGAAAGCCGTCTTTACATCCATCTAATATACTACCATGTTCTTACTTGCATCATTAGCCAAGAAGATTCTGATTGCCTCGATACGAGCAACTGGAGCAAATGATTCTTCAAAGTCAATACCCTCCTTTTGACGGTATCCTTTTGCAACCAATCGAGCCTTGTTCTTTAAAACATCACCATTCTCATCAAGTTTTACTTTGAAGATCCACTTTAGAGCAATGATCAAAGCACTGTCAGAAGCAGGTACTAATTCCCATACATCTAGTTGATCAAACTCATGAATTTCTTCTTGCATGGCATTGAACCAGCTGTCTTCATTCATGGCAGTTTTAACGTCTTTTGGTTCGACCTTCGATAGTACGGAGTTGAAGACGCACCATAAGGCATCAGTTGCAAGTTGTTTGCGAGTGGATACTGGATGAGAGGGATTTCTAATGATGTTATCCAATGGGTGATCATGTGTCCATTTTCTAAGGTGTTCGTGTGGTTGTTGTTGAGGAACTGAAGTAGCAGAGTCGATTTCTCCTGATGAAGATGGTTCAGATGATGATTCAGGAGCAAATATGTTTTCAAAGGGGGCATCTTCAGGAGTAGCAAAGGGATTCTCTCCATCAAGGGTGCCAAAAACAATTCCATGATGTACACTCGATGATTGATGATTTGTTGATGAGACAGAGTGATCAGCAGCAGATGCTTCTTGACTTAAAGACTTAGAAACTGAAGGGTTAACTTCATTGACAAGGATAGAAGCAGCCTCTGTTGATGGAATTGACAGATCATTAGCCATTGGCTCATAGTGTTCATCAAAAATTGGATCAAACAGTTTCTTCAAGTCATCTTCTGAAGGAGGTACATAGGGAGTTGCTGGCAAAGAATCGTATACAAGAGTAGAACTGATGGGACTACTTGATGATGCGGGTCCAGAACTGGGTTGTCCAGGAGCCATTTGACCGGTTAGCTCATTGAACGTAACGTGAATTGTTTCCATGATATTTCGGGTTCTTTTGTTTTAGATTCGGTATCCTTTTCTAGTTGGTGCATATCCTACAAATACTCCAATGTTCGCTTTAGCTTTAAGTTTGCCTAAGTCTTGGCCCTCATTAGTTGGATAACACAATGCACCAAACACACGAAGGAATGAGAGATTAGGTTTTCGATTGTGGACAAGTTCATATGGAGTTTTTCCATGAGCAGTGTGAATTAGGGATCTATTTTGAGTGTAGCATGCAGTGGCAATGGCTTCAGCCAAGGAAAACATTGGAACCTTTGAGTAAATCAACATTGTTCTTGCGGCTTCCACAAGAGTTCGATTTCGTCTTTCAACTACACCGTTCTGTTGAGGAGTTCGTGGAACACTTCTTTGATGACTGATTCCAACACTTTCATAAAACTCACTAAGTTCTTTATTGAAAAACTCAGTTCCATTGTCTGTTCGGATGATTCTGACAGTTTTATTAAGTCGAACCTGCAGCTGTTTGATACGTTTAATGATGATATCTAGAGTTTCCACCTTTGTCCTTAAGAACTTAACCCAAGTAAATCGAGAGTAATCATCAACCACAACTAACACATATTTCTTCCCAAAAATATTCTGCACTCTCATGGGTCCACATAAATCCATGTGGATGGTATGAAGAACTTCAATAACTGAGTTTGTAGGTTTGGGTTTGTGGGCATACTTCTTGCTTTTTCCCAATTGGCATGCTGAACAAAGATGATCCTTTTCATGCTTTAGTGTAGGCAAGCCTATAACTAAGTCCTTCCTGGAGAGATCATTTATGGTGCCGAAGTTTAAGTGATTGAGACGACGATGCCATAACCATGACTTTGTTTTAGAAGCCTTTGACAACAAGCAGATTGGAGAAGACTTCATCATATCTTCGATAGAGATGGTGTATAGATTTGAACCACGTGTTCCTCTTAAGAGTTCTTTACCATCAAGTTCTTTAACGAAACAGGTATGTTTTCTGAAGGCCACTTCTAGATCAGAATCACAGAATTGACCGATAGGGAATAAGTTATGACCAAGACCTTCAACGTAATATACCCTGGAGATAACACTATCACCAACAACATAGTCTCCATAACCCATAATTTCACCGAAATGATCATTCCCGAATCTAACAGTCCCGATAAATTTACTCACAAAGTTCATAAGCCGTGACCGGTCTCCAGTCATATGCTTGGAACAACCTGAGTCCAGGTACCATAGAACGATTTGAACGATCTGCAATTGAACACAGACAAGAATGGATAACTGGATAATTGGGATCCTCATGCAATAATGGGTTCCATTTGCTTAGTAACAGTGGTTCGAACACCCACATCAGAAGTAGAAACAATGGAATCATCAGGGATAGATGCAATGCTAGTGTTCATATTTGTCCTACTCAAAGTATGTTCACTTCTTAAAGGAATAGTTCTACCAGTGGGCATCCATTTCCTAATGGGCATTGATCTAGATAATTTAGGGCACATCTTATTAAGATTGAATTTGCGGCCAGTACAATTGGGTAGTGAAGACTCTTAAATAAAGAAAAGCGCTTCGTGGGAGGCAAACCATTAGGAAATGGATAATTTATGGCACATCTTATTAATTTAAGAGTCTTGTACAATTGGATAGTGAAGAAGCCGATTCCAACTAGGCAAGACCCCGATGATCCTAGTGTTAGTTGCAATTTTCTTGGTAGAGTTAAGGGATTGCCCGTTTATGTAGGTAGTTTCACGTTTCCTACGGACTTCATAATTGTGGATGATATTAGCACCGCCATAGACCCTAGCTTGTCCCACATTATTCTAGGAAAACCTTTCTTAGAAAACACCGGGATGACCTATGATCCTTCATTAGGAATAGTGCGATTCAAGGATGAGAACGACGACATAGCTTACCAAATGCCGTTCAAGATTGAGAAGTTCTCATCACTCTCTAATGATGAAAAGGAACTTAAACTATCGGTCTACTATAGGAATGAGGAGGATAAAGAAAAAGGAGTAGATTATGTTATGGCTAAGATTTTCGGATTCTATAAGGATTGTTTGAACCTAGGACCGAAATATAGGACCGAATGGGGAGAAGACGAACTCTTAGAGAAGTGCATCATAGGGCACCTCTACAACATGGAATCCCCCGATAGAGACCGTCATGAGGAAGAAGATGACGGTAATGAAGTCACGTGAGGGCACGACTACGAGTCTAGCTACAAGACTCTTAAATAAAGAAAAGCGCTTCGTGGGAGGCAACCCATGCTTAATTGTTTGCTTGTTAGTGTCATATATCTTTTACTAATTGAATATTCTCATGTTTAAATTTGTAAAAATGCTTTATTTTGTTTTTAACCTCGTCTTAATTGCATATAAAGGTATTTTACATAAAGGATAAGTGTAGGGAGGATTACACACGTTTTCAAAAGAAACGTAAACATGAGAATAACAATCAATTAAAAGATATATATGTGTGTTTGTTCGAGTCAAATGCTTGTATCGAGTCATAATGGATGTTTTGCAGTAAATTTTTCCAGATTCTAAAGATGTAAATTTTCCAGAATTTTTTTCAGAAAATCGCAGACCGCTTTGTCAGGATAACCTGACGGCGTCAGATTGCAAACCGACGGCGTCAGGAAGGTGTAAAAACATCAGATTACTTTTTTCTCGTTTTCTGAGCTACTTATAATATTTTGGAATTTTCCAGATCTTAATTTTCCAGAAACTATGTAAACATCCATTCCACAAGCATTATATCCTAGTTTAGTAGAGTCTTATATATATCATTACCGCCAATTTTACGTGAAGGTTTCGTTTGTTTTCTTCAAATGTGCAGGTTTCATTTATCAAGAAGAAGAAAAAAAAGATTGGAAGGAGCTTTTCACGCCCACATTCTTCTTGGAAAGGATTTAACCACTACTTCACATACTGATCCTACCGAGCTAATCAGGGGACTATTAGTTTCTTTCGTTTTTCATTACCTTCCATTATCATAACTTTGATACTTTCGGGGAACATTGGGGACAATGTTCAGTTTAAGTGTAGGAGGGAAAATAAAACGGGAACTTTGAAACTATGCTTATCCTTGAATATTTACTTTGTCCAAGTGTATTTGTGTAATAAACCATGAGAAAATGTCGGTTAGGGTAATTTTGGCACCAAATTTTTAATTTTTCATGACATATAGGAGTGGGCCATTAGTTTTAACAAAAACGTCTCACGGATAGGAAGTTGCATGACTAGCACAAAAACCCTTTACCACCTAAATTCCACCCAAAATGTGAGGATCGCCCTTAGATTAGTAGGAATTAAAGCATTCATCTTTAATGCTTAGAGTGTGAACCGGTAGTATATTAGATTCTAGAACTTGTTTTGTGATGCATTCCGAGATCGCTAGTAAGACTACACTTGTGTAGTTAGGAATAACTAAATGACAAGAGGCATTAGGATAACCCTTGTTTGATACCCGTAATATAATTACTTTTTCCACATCGGTTGAGTAATTACCCCATACCCTTTGCGTTGTACTCATCTTTAGTACACGATACCCCTAGTTAACCCCTCAGAGCCTATCCTTTTCGCGGTTCTCGTGATGTTTCGGTTTTTCCGGAATATCAATGAAGAGCATTGTTTACACCCCACCCCCAAATATACACCCAAATCGCCTTAGCCTACCCTATATGCACTCACTTTTAGTGCATTATTGTTATCACCCTAAACCCTTAGTTCAATTATCTGGTTGCTTGCATGAGTTGCTAAGTCGAGTCATATCCTTTGTACACAGTTTTGGGACGATTGGGACTCATGGGAAAAAGTTAAAGTTTATAAAATGATTGAAAGGGAACGTTAAATTCCCTTATTTGCGTAATAACATACCCCAAGTGTTTTTGATCTTTTCAATTCGGGTCAAATTAGTGTTAGAGTAATAAAAACTCAAGTGTAGGGATGTGCCTATAAATCCCTATCATTTTGATGTTACCGCAGAGGATGGTAGAGTAAAAGTGTATGAAAAAAAAATAATAATAATAAAAATAAAATTCGAAAAAAAAATAGAAAAAAGAGAAAAGAAAAAAATAGAGTGTTAAAAAAAAAAAAACAAAACAAAACATACGGGCTACCATCCTACATCTATCCTTTAAATTTATGTTTGTTTGTTTCAGTTAGCTAGAGTCTAGAGTGTCGAGTCTTGGCTTAGCAACGCCATTCTTCGTATGCATTTAACATAGAGATTTTTGACTTGCCACCAATAAAAAGCCAATCCCACCAAACCCTTTGTTTCCCTACCGTAAGCCTAACGTTACAACCCTTTAAAGACCTCTTTGATAGTCTTTCCTAGGTGCTTACGCCAAAGCGATGGAGGTTTGATCTATTCTCAAGCCTATGGTAATCTATGTACTAGGACCGGTTAATGAGTATTTATCTTCCATTTCCAACTTGTTATATTTCATATACACCCGAGAGAGATGTGAGTATCCAAACACCCCATGTGAGGTGCTAGTATGTAATTTCCGTGCTTGTTATGACTTTTGCGGGGCTTATATGTGTTGTGGACTGTTTTAAACCAATGCTTCATGACCCCTAACTTATAAATTAATTGGCTAAAAGCACATTTTCTTGAGGACAAGCAAATACCAAGTGTAGGGATATTTGATAAGGTTTTAAAATGTACCTTTTTGAGGGGTCATTTAATCCCTTATTTGATCACTTTTGTATCCGTTATTACTTAATATCGTTCCTTTTCACTTTTTAGGTCTCTTGAAGGCAAATTGCTGTAATGGCACTTATTTGGACGAAAAGGTGCAAATATATGAAGAAAATAGCCAAAGTCAAGAATCGAGACACTCAGGCTGCTGAAAACATAAGGTGACGGCGTCATGCTTATCTGCGACGCCGTCGGAGGATTTTGTGACGGGACAGAAGCCAAAACTCTTATTTTCAAGTGACGACGTCAAGTTATAAAAGAGTAGGCTGTCGCAACTCAGACGGCCTAGATTCAATCCAGACGGCATCACAAGCACAAGGTGACGCCGTCGCAAGTCTAACGTGGCCAAGACGAAACCCTAATGACGGCGATACGACGGCGTCACAAAACATAAGGTGACACCGTCGCATGTGTAATCTTATATATAGAATCCGAATTTTTCAGTATTTATGTGTAGTCTTTGGAGTAAAACCTAAATCGAACCAAGGATGTCTTGTACAGTATTTTAGGGTTCCAAACCCTATCTTACATCAAGATAAGTGCTTTACTTCATTAATACAATTATGTCTTTGATTATTTGTGTGTATGCTTGCATGTTCTCCATGTCCGCTAATTTACTTGTGTGTTTGCTTAGGAATATGAAACTTAATTATTGAATATTGATTGGTTGTCTCTTATCTTAGTTTGTTAATGATCTAGTAATGCGATAGGTCATTCGTTGTGTACTTAATGCTTGATTAAATCTTTGTGAACCTTAGAATATAACTCCTTGAGTAGTTGTAAGCTAAACCATCCAAAGAGTGCCTTAGAGTAAGAGTTTATTATCCCTAGTGGGTTTTGTAGACGAGACCCTTTGGTAAGTTCAAAGAGTTAGGGAGAAACGCATACCCTACAACTTTAGACACACAACGCAACTAAGAATAAGGACGTGACAATTCAACCACCAATAGGAGATAATTAAGGAGTAGTAAAACCTAAGTAAACACATCTTTAAACTATCATACGAGCATACAATAATTAGACATAGACTACATACACCTTAGATTAGATAATTAGATAAGTAGAGTAATCGGTAGAAATACCAACCCCTAAATCCAAACCCCGAGATTCGTACCTTTCAATTTCCTAAAAAACATAAAAAGATAAAAAATAATCTTCCTCAACCCCAACCTTAGCGTAGTAACTTCTCACTAGCATTCCTATTCACCTAGAGAACGATATCAATACCCGTGGCTTACCCTAATTACTATACTACAACGATTAGGTTCACTGCCTAGGGTGTTATAAAACTTGCTCGAAGAAAAGGAAGTTCCTTTGACCCCGAACGACGCGTGTAGCTTTATCAAGTTTTTGGCGCCGCTGCCGGGGAATAGAATAGCTAGTTAGTAGTCCACCTCGTTTAGGTTTCTTTGCTTGATTCCTATCAAGTAAAATTTTCTCATTCTTAGCTTTCTCGTAGTCTATCCCCATTCTTCGTGACCTTTGTTCGTAATCCCATCACTTTTCATCATGGAAGGTGATAACCAACCACCATTCATCAACCTACCACCAAATGACCCGCCAAGAGCCCGTACTCTTGGTGAATACTCGAGACCAGGCCACCTAGGCTATAGGAACACCATTGAGCTTCCCGAACAGGCCCAAACTACGGCCCTACGATCTGACACCATCAGGTTGGTGCAAAACGGATGTGCATTCCATGGACTTCGCTCCGAAGATCCAAATCAGCATCTAAGGGATTTCCTTAAAATTGTCAATTCCATCGACCTTGATGCTACTACTGGGGAGACCACGCTACCAAGCGTCTCTACAATTTTCTACGGACCAAGCTAGTAATTGCTTGAGCGACTTCCCGCCGGTTCCATCTCAAGTTGGGATGATCTCACCTCTCGCTTCCTTGCTCAATTTTTCCCAACGGGGAGAACCACTAAGCTTAGGAATGACATCTTGATGTTCCAACAACGCCAAAATGAATCTCTCTACGAAGCATGGACTCGATTCAAGGACTTACTTCATAAAGTCCCTCATCACGGCATTGATCTTTGGCTTCAAGTCCAAATCTTTTATGATCATGTCAACTTCCCCACCAAGCGATCCATTGACCAAGCGGCCGGTGGAAAACTTAGTGATCTCACCGCTGAAGAATCATGGGGTATAATAGAGGACCTTGCTCTCTATGACAACGAAAGTTGGAATGACCCCCGTGAGTTGCCCAAAACCGTTAAGGCAATCTCCTTGCCTCCCATTGACTCACAATATTCCGACCGTAGGATGATCGAACTTGAAGATCAAGTTAAATTCCTAATGAGTTCCTACGAAAATCCTAAGTCTTCACGCCATGTGAACAAAGTTTCTTCCTCGTGTGAGCCGTTTTATGATCCTCATAACACGCGCACTTGCACCCAATCCCCCGAACATGATTCCGTTGACTACGCATCCTCGCGTACTAATGGAACGGGAGAAAGATTCTACAATACCCGACCTAGGAATTTCAATGAAAACCGAGAAGCATGGAAGGGCAAGCCCGACTTCTATTGGGGACAAACCAAGGAATTCACTTCCAATGATTTTTCATGGCCCCCATCCCACGGTCCTAACCAACAAAACATCGAAGGGATGTTGCAAAACCTAGTTGCAACCCAAGAAGCCCAAATAGCTAAGCTCTCTGACCGCTTTAACCAACCACAAGCCGAAATGGATAGGAAGATAGACAACCTTTTGAAAGCCATGACCAATAGTGATAGGAAGGTTAATGCTATCTCAACTCCGAGCCTTCTGGTGTAGAGATTAAGGACCCAAGTAAGTTAGCTAAGCATATCCAATTCGTCAATACCATCGCCTTAGTGAAACCTAATAGAACCAATGATGAAGAGGACCATACATGTGAGACTAATGAAACAACCGAGGAAGTAGGTGAAGTAGATAATGACTATTTCAATAAGTTTCCTACGGAAGAAGAGCTAACTCGCCACCATCACTTAGTACGTGACCTCCATCACATGTATGTTAGGAAAAGCCCTAGAATCAAGTTTGGGAACCCTTGGAATCTTAAAATACCATGTTGCATAGGACACCTTTTCATGGCAAAGGCATACATTGACCGCAAATCCCCAATCAACATAATGACTAGCACCAACTACAATTGGGTAGTGAAGAAGCCGATTCCAACTAGGCAAGACCCCGATGATCCTAGTGTTAGTTGCAATTTTCTTGGTAGAGTTAAGGGATTGCCCGTTTATGTAGGTAGTTTCACGTTTCCTATAGACTTCATAATTGTGGATGATATTAGCACGACCATAGACCCTAGCTTGTCCCACGTTATTCTAGGAAAACCTTTAATAGAAAACACCGGGATGACCTATGATCCTTCATTAGGAATAGTGCGATTCAAGGATGAGAAAGACGACATAGCTTACCAAATGCCGTTCAAGATTGAGAAGTTCTCATCACTCTCTAATGATGAAAAGGAACTTAAACTATCGGTCTACTATAGGAATGAGGAGGATAAAGAAAAAGGAGTAGATTATGTTATGGCTAAGATTTTCGGATTCTATAAGGATTGTTTAAACCTAGGACCGAAATATAGGACCGAATCGGGAGAAGAAGAACTCTTAGAGAAGTGCATCATAGGGCACTTCTACAACATGGAATCCCCCGATAGAGACCGTCGTGAGGAAGAAGATGACGGTAATGAAGTCACGTGAGGGCACGACTACGAGTCTAGCTACAAGACTCTTAAATAAAGAAAAGCGCTTCGTGGGAGGCAACCCATGCTTAATTGTTTGCTTGTTAGTGTCATATATCTTTTATTAATTGAATATTCTCATGTTTAAATTTGTAAAAATGCTTTATTTTGTTTTTAACCTCGTCTTAATTTCATATAAAGGTATTTTACATAAAGGATAAGTGTAGGGAGGATTACACACGTTTTCAAAAGAAACGTAAACATGAGAATAACAATTCATTAAAAGATATATATGTGTGTTTGTTCGAGTCAAATGCTTGTATCGAGTCATAATGGATGTTTTGCAGAAATGTTTCCAGATTCTAAAGATGTAAATTTTCCAGAATTTTTTTCAGAAAATCGCAGACCAGTTTTTGTCAGGATAACCTGACTGCGTAAGGATTGCAACCTGAAGGTGTCAGGAAGGAGTAAAAACATCAGATTACTATTTTCTCGTTTTCTGAGCTACTTATAAATTTTTGGAATTTTTCAGATCTTAATTTTCCAGAAATTATGTAAACATCCATTCCACAAGCATTATATCCTAGTTTAGTAGAGTCTTATATATATCATTACCGCCGATTTTACGCGAAGGTTTTATTTGTTTTCTTCAAATGTGCAGGTTTCATTTATCAAGAAGAAGAAAAAAAAGATTGGAAGCAGCTTTTCATGCACACATTCTTCTTGGAAAGGATTTAACCACTACTTCACATACGGATCCTACCGAGCTAATCAGGGGAGTATTAGTTTCTTTCGTTTTTCATTACCTTCCATTGTCATAACTTTGATACTTTCGGGGAACATTGGGGACAATGTTCAGTTTAAGTGTAGGGAGGGAAAATAAAACGGGAACTTTGAAACTATGCTTATCCTTGATTATTTGCTTTGTCCAAGTGTATTTGTGTAATAAACCATGAGAAAATGTCGGTTAGGGTAATTTTGGCACCAAATTTTTAATTTTTCATGACATATAGGAGTGGGGCATTAGTTTTAACAAAAGCGTCTCACGGATAGGAAGTTGCATGACTAGCACAAAAACCCTTTACCACCTAAATTCCACCCAAAATGTGAGGATCGCCCTTAGATTAGTAGGAATTAAAGCATTCATCTTTAATTCTTAGAGTGTGAACCGATAGTATATTAGATTCTAGAACTTGTTTTGTGATGCATTCCGAGATCGCTAGTAAGACTACACTTGTGTAGTTAGGAATAACTAAATGATAAGAGGCATTAGGATAACCCTTGTTTGATACCCGTAATATAATTACTTCTTCCACATCGGTTGAGTAATTTCCCCACACCCTTTGCGTTGTACTCATCTTTAGTACACGATACCCTAGTTAACCCCTCAGAGCCTATCCTTTTCGCGGTTCTCGTGATGTTTCGGTTTTCCCGAATATCAATGAAGAGCATTGTTTACACCCCACCCCCAAATATACACCCAAATCGCCTTAGCCTACCCTATATGCACTCACTTTTAGTGCATTATTGTTATCACCCTAAACCCTTAGTTTAATTATCTGGTTGCTTGCATGAGTTGCTAAGTCGAGTCATATCCTTTGTACACAGTTTTGGGACGATTGGGACTCATGGGAAAAAGTTAAAGTTTATAAAATGATTGAAAGGGAACGTTAAATTCCCTTATTTGCGTAATAACATACCCCAAGTGTTTTTGATCTTTTCAATTCGGGTCAAATTAGTGTTAGAGTAATAAAAACTCAAGTGTAGGGATGTGCCTATAAATCCCTATCATTTTGATGTTACCGTAGAGGATGGTAGAGTAAAAGTGTATGAAAAAAAAAATAACAATAATAATAATAAAATTCGAAAAAAAAATAGAAAAAAGAGAAAAGAAAAAAATAGAGTGTTAAAAAAAACAAAAAACAAAACATACGGGCTAACATCCTACATCTATCCTTTAAATTTATTTTTGTTTATTTCACTTAGCTAGAGTCTAGAGCGTCGAGTCTTGGCTTAGCAACGCCATTCTTCGTATGCATTTAACATAGAGATTTTTGACTTGCCACCACTAAAAAGCCTATCCCACCAAACCCTTTTTTTCCCTACCGTAAGCCTAACGTTACAACCCTTTAAAGTCCTCTTTGATAGTCTTTCCTAGGTGTTTACGCCCAAGCGATGGAGGTTTGATCTATTCTCAAGCCTATGGTAATCTATGTACTAGGACCAGTTAATGAGTGTTTATCTTCGATTTCCAACTTGTTATATTTCATATACACCCGAGAGAGATGTGAGTATCCAAACACCCTATGTGAGGTGCTAGTATGTAGTTTCCGTGCTTGTTATGACTTTTGCGGGGCTTATATGTGTTGTGGATTGTTTTAAACCAATGCTTCATGACCCCTAACTTATAAATTAATTGGCTAAAAGCACATTTGCTTGAGGACAAGCAAATACCAAGTGTAGGGATATTTGATAAGGTTTTAAAATGTACCTTTTTTAGGGGTCATTTAATCCCTTATTTGATCACTTTTGTATCTGTTATTACTTAATATCGTTCCTTTTTACTTTTTAGGTCTCTTGAAGGCAAATTGCTGTAATGGCACTTATTTGGACAAAAAGGTGCAAATATACGAAGAAAATGGCCAAAGTCAAGAATCGAGACACTCAGGCTGCTGGAAACATAAGGTGCCGGCGTCACTGCTTATCTGCGACGCCGTCGGAGGATTTTGTGACGGGACAGAAGCCAAAACTCTTATTTTCAAGTGACGACGTCAAGTTATAAAAGAGTAGGCCGTCGCAACTCAGACGGCCTAGATTCAATCCAGACGGCATCACAAGCACAAGGTGACGCCGTCGCAAGTCTAACGTGGCCAAAACGAAACCCTAATGACAGCGATCCGACGGCGTCACAAAACATAAGGTGACACCGTCGCATGTGTAATCTTATATATAGAATCCAAATTTTTCAGTATTTATGTGTAGTCTTTTGGAGTAAAAACCTAAATCGAACCAAGGCTGTTTTTTAGGGTTCCAAACCCTATCTTACATCAAGATAAGTGCTTTACTTCATTAATACAATTATGTCTTTGATTATTTGTGTGTATGCTTGCATGTTCTCCATGTCCGGCTAATTTACTTTTGTGTTTGCTTAGGGAATATGAAACTTAATTATTGAATATTGATTGGTTGTCTCTTATCTTAGTTTGTTAATGATCTAGTAATGCGATAGGTCATTCGTTGTGTACTTAATGCTTGATTAAATCTTTGTGAACCTTAGAATATAACTCTTGAGTAGTTGTAAGCTAAACCATCCAAAGAGTGCCTTAGAGTAAGAGTTTATTATCCCTAGTGGGTTTTGTAGACGAGACCCTTTGGTAAGTTCAAAGAGTTAGGGAGAAACGCATACCCTACAACTTTAGACACACAACGCAACTAAGAATAAGGACGTGACAATTCAACCACCAATAGGAGATAATTAAGGAGTAGTAAAACCTAAGTAAACACATCTTTAAACTATCATACGAGCACACAATAATTAGACATAGACTACATACACCTTAGATTAGATAATTAGATAAGTAGAGTAATTGGTAGAAATACCAACCCCCAAATCCAAACCCCGAGATTCGTACCTTTCAATTTCCTAAAAAACATAAAAAGATAAAAAATAATCTTCCTCAACCCCAACCTTAGCGTAGTAACTTCTCACTAGCATTCCTATTCCCCTAGAGAACGATATCAATACCTGTGGCTTACCCTAATTACTACACTACAACGATTAGGTTCACTGCCTAGGGTGTTATAAAACTTGCTCGAAGAAAAGGAAGTTCCTTTGACCCCGAACGATGCGTGTAGCGTTATCACCAATGTTTTCTAACCTTCTTTTGTCATTGCTTTCTAGCCTTCTTAGCTTGATTTTTTGTATTCACTATCTTAACAGGGCATTTAGCAGCATGAATCAACTCATTCACACCACATTCATGATTAGTAACAGAAACCAAACAATCATCATTACATGTTTTGCCAAAAGTAGCCAAATTCGAATTAGTTACAGTAAACTTATAGCTAATACTAGAATCAACACGATTCATTTTAATCAACTAAAACTTAATGTTCCTAGGGTGGTCTTCTACTTTCTTCCATTGCACATTCTTAGCTTGCGAGGTCCTATCTTGCTTTGTATTGCCTGAAGGCTTTGACCCGCTTGCCTTTGTGTCACTGATTACTCCTGTAGAGGGAATTTTGGGAACATTAGTTGGTTGGGCTACCTTGTGCATTACATGTTTAGAAGTGCTAGGATCTGAGCTAGTTGAAGGCACATTAAAATTCACTTCCTTAATGCTAGGCATAGAACAGGGCATCACAGCTTTACCTTTCTCACCTAAGGATTTAGGACAAGTTGCTTTTAAACATTCTAGTAGCTCCTGAGATCGTTTGGCCTGAATGCAAGCAAACCTAATTTCTCTATCAAGTGGCATATTTATGAAATCCTCTTCTACAATCTTACGGAGACATTCTAGACTATCCTTAAGGTGAGCGAGATAGTTATGAAATGCAAGTTCGTTACTTCTAAGATGAGGAGGAATGTATTTAACAGTCACAGTATATTTGCAGTCTGCAGATGACTTTGATGCAACATTCTCATTAAAGACAAGTGGCATTTTCCTTTTTTCCTGACTCCTTAGATTCTCAATTTCCTTTTGTAAAGACGTTATTATTTCGTTGTTTTCGTCACGAGTGACTTTCACTGAATCATATGACTCTTTAAAGTGTTGTTTCACCTTTTCATTTTCTTCTAGAAAACTCTCATTTTCCTTTTGTAGAACATTAACCAAGTTTTGAAGATGAAAACTCTGAGAACTTTGAGAATCTAAAGGAGGAGGCATTTGGGAGCCAGTCACATTGTTCTTTTCACCCTTTAATTGTGAAATTTGGGTTCTCATTTTTCTGATCGTGTTACAATGAGCTCGAATTTGTTCATCACGTTTGCTAATTTCAAAAAATGCATCAAATTCAGGAGCATCCAAGGATGTCTTGATATTTGAGGTTTTAACATTTTCTTTTAGATGTTGATATTTTAATTGCAAAGCAAGATGCTCAACTTCCAATTTAGAAAACTATTTCACCAGATTATCATGATCATCCTGTTCAAATTTCTCATTCAATTTAGAGTTAGTTTTCTCAAGCTCAATGACACGATCATAGGAGACTTTCAGAGCAACAGATAATTCATGAAATTGAGATGCATTAATTGAACAATTTGTGGCAGTGTAAAACACATCTTGAGTAATACATTCAGAAATCAGATTCTCATTTAAGGTATGCAAGTTCTTCCTCTCAATCTCATTATATTTTAATTCTCGCTCATAGTCATTGACCTCAACTATCATTGCATCAAATTCCTTTTCCATTTCTTTAATATCTGAATCCATCCCCTTTTTAAGACTATCAAATTGACCTTTTAATTGTTTAAAGAAAGGTATGACCTCAGTTAAATAACATTCTTTAGTTTGCTCAAAACCCCTCTCCCCTTCAGTAATCCCAGTAGGTGTGATTCTTTTCTTACATGTCTTCTCAAAATCAACAAATAATTGATAAATGACATACTGACTGATTAAGGTCTTGCTCTTAGTGGGAATAGATCTAGGTACTAAATGCATTGGTGTATTGGGGGGATATACAGGTGAAGCATTCTCCTACAAGGGGGATTCTGTTCAACAAACTCATCAGCTTTTTTCATGTCCATATCCTTTTTCCATAACACTTGTTCAGGGGTCAGCTGTGTTTGAGGTCTAAATTTGTTAAATGAAATCCAATTATCCTTAGCATAGTTGGGTGTTTTATAACTGATTTTCTTTTCTATGCATGAAGGGCTCTTAAGTTTTTCATCCAAATTCTTTCTAGTGACTTCTTCTAACTTCCTATCTTCCTCAGTATTCACAACGCAACTAGGTTTCTGTCTAGGCTTAAGGATTTCATTGCCATCATATATTACTTTCTGTGCCTCTCTAGCTTTCTTACAAACCTCAGGGTTTGGTTCATCAACTAATGCGACACTATGTTTGTCACTTAGAACTCTATGCTTAGTGATCATGTGAATAGTCTGAATGGTGTTTCCTTGTACGTACAATTTGTTTTCAAGTTTATTTTTCAAAGTTTTTAGGTTGGAAAATTCATTTAAAAGTTTTGATTCCTTAGCATTAAATTCCTGCTTAAGCACTTTCACATTTTCTTGAAGTTCTTGTTTTTGCTTAGCCGTTTTATTAAGCTTTTCTTTTAAGGAATCTAGCTCTTGTTTTAGTATTTCTTCCCTAAAGTTACTTTTCTAATCATTGTACGCATTTGGTCATCCATTTCCTGCTCACGAGTGGTTAACTCAAACTTAGCGCGTTGTTCATAAATGGCAACTTGTTCTTTATAGGCATTAAGTTCAGAGATAATAGAATCATCAGGGGCACATGGAGTGAATTCATTAAAAACATAGTCATCATTGACTGCAGAAGATGCATCACTTCGTTCAATCACATTTTCACTTTGGATCACATATTGATCATATGGGACAATATTACTATTACCCATATTAACAATATCTGTTTCACAAGTTTCATGTGATTGCACTTTATCATGAATCTTTAGCTCATCAACTTCATCATATAATTTTAATACCTCTGAGATGATTGATTCTTTGGATGGACCAGCTTGCTTAGATGATGAGACCTTTGGAGAGACCATTGGAGAAATGCTAGCCATGAAGATTGTCTGGGCAGTAGGTTCATCATTGACATCAGAGTCATATGCATCACAATCGGCAACTTGAAAGGCATTTTGATTATTGTGACCAATATCCTGAATTGGCTGCTCATCCACATCTGCATCATATGTCTTAGCATTCCCCTCTGCAAGAAATAGCAACTCTTATTCATCTAAAACTACACCATTGTCCTGAGCTTGCACAAGCAACATCTTGTCTCTAAAGTATTCTACATTTTGAGGGCGTTTTGGAGATGTGCAGTTCCTTGCAATGTGTCCATCACCACCACAGTTGTAGCACTTGACTCACTTCACTTGTCCCTGATTGGCATTTCTCCCACGATTCTAATTAGCTACATACCCTCCACCTACTCCACCTCTTCCCTGTTCATACTGCCTACCTTGAACTGGTTGCACCATAACTTTTCCATCTCTGACAACAGCATGATTGTGTAAATTGGATGCAGTTTTGATCTCATTGTTAGTGTGAAGACAATTGGTATGTGGATTGAGGGTCAAGTTTTGTTTAACCATAAGAGCCAGTTGATTGATGAAGTGTCCCATGACTGCATCAGCATCAGCTTGCTTAAATCTCGGATCGGGAATGAGTTTGTGATTACCATTACCCTTGGGTATGACTTGAGACGCTTTTGGTGGTAATTCGAACATTTTTGTAAAAGGCTGTTGAATCATTTGAAGAACTTGTTTCTCTCTGTTTAGTTTTGAACTAATCAAGAATCCTTCGTTCAAACATAGCATGTCTCTCATTCTGAAGAAGGAAGGCATACAGTTGCTCATAGTTGGTTTTCTTCAATCCTTTGGTTAGCTTCACAGAGGTGACAGATTTGTGCCTTTCGGGATTCATGTTGTTCACAAACTTTGAGTTCAGTTGAATATTTGGCATGGTCATTTTGATATTCCTCATGTCATTCACAAGCTTGTGGAATCTCACGTAATATTCATAGATACTTTCTTCTGGTTTCATCTTAAAGTGCTCAAATTCATCATACAGCTGTGATTCTCTGTCTTCCTTAGTTAATTCAGACCCCGAGAGAAGCATCTTGACATTATCCCAAACCGCCTTGGCTTCATTTTTGTGATTGATAAGCTTGTAGATATCTTTTGGAAGACCTTGAAGTATAATGTTTGAAGCACCGATATCAGCATCGAATCTCTTTTTCTCCTTATCATTGAGCTCATCATACATCTTTGGTCTGTCCAATCCAAAGATCATTGTTCCATCTGCAGCAGTATCAATTATGTCTCTTGTGGTTTCTATCTGATAAGGTCCTTCATTAATTGATTTGAGAATGTTGACCCCATTTTCTTTTCCCAAACAGTACAACCTGATTCTTTGAGCCCATGAGTCATAATCAGTTCTGTCAAGCATAGGTGGACGAGTATCTGATCCAGCTGCTTGAATGTCCTCAGCTACAGAAGAAACGATAGTAGGCACGTTGTTTGAAATGATTACAAGTTCTACGGGATTTTACTATTATTTGATTAAACCGGGAAATCGATTCTTTCACGGAATTTTACTAAACCAAAAGAACAACCGTAAAAATGTAGCACGAAGAAGTGACAATTCTCGAAAGACAAGTAGCTAAACAGTCAACTCGCTTTGGTATCAACTCGCTAAACAGTCAACTCGCTTAAAAGACAAGTCGCTTAAAACTCAAGTCGCTTAAAGAAACAACTCGCTTAATAGCCAAGTCGCATACAGAGACAACTCGCTTAACCACCAAGTCGCTTAAACCAACTCGCTAACAATACAACTCGCTTAATAGCCAAGTCGCTTTAAAACTCAAGTCGCTTAAAGAAACAACTCGCTTAATAGCCAAGTCGCATATACCAACTCGCTGCTAATACAACTCGCTTAATAGCCAAGTCGCTTATACCAACTCGCTTTCAATAACAAAGCAACTCCCTTCCAAGAAATGCAACACCGTGGCGCAACTCGCTTCGTACACTTTTCAAACACAACCACTTTATCAATCAAAAACAACCAAACCACAATGATTTAAGCCTTCCAATTCAAAACCTAAACACATATGATGATCCTAAACACAAAAATACAATCAAAATTCAAACTTTAACACAATAAATTGTCCAAATGATTCAAACTCTCCTAAACACTTATAACCCCAAAGACCTTATGAAATCCACTAAAACAAAGACAATGAAAGATGAGTGATCTAACCATGGCTCTTGATACCAATTGTAAGATATAGTATTTCACAAACACATTAAACCACAAACCATATGGGGCGTTCACAATGTTTAGAGAGAGAAAGTAAGAGAGAGAAAAGGAAGAGAGTTGGGAACTAAGTGAAACAAAGAAAAATGGTATTGAAAGCTCCAACCCTCTACCTTGGGAGGTAGAGGGTATTTATAGTGTCTTACAATAAACGCCTCCTACAGGCTGTGGATCAGGCATACAGTGGGTATAGACCCGTCCGTCCTCCATGGTTTTACTTAACTAACTACTTACAAATATAAAATAACTGCGACTACGAGCTTTCTAATGATTACATATACTTGAAGTGACCGACACTTTAATGACTGAATTTTCTAATTCCTAACAACCTTGCAGTTATTATTTCCGGCGAGCAAATGTTTTCTGGTGATACATATTTTGTGCCAATCTTTTATATAATAAAGGAATTACATTATTTCGAAGTGATTTTGTCAATTCATTCTTATTGGAAAAACAATTGAGCCAATAGGAGAGCTCGATTTCGCCACATAAGCAAAATCGTGTGATGTGATTGGTTAATAAAAGTCAAAATTAAATTGATTTTGGTCAAACTTTCATAAATTTTGTGGAGAAATTTGGTTGATAGAAAAACACATAAAAATATAGGTGTCAAATTTGTGAAAACAAAAACTAAAGAAAAATATGTAATTAACAAAACTTTAGTGGTTGAATTTTTAAAAATTATAATAGAGTTAAGTAATATTATAAGCCTCCATGTTTTTTAATAACTTTGGATTATAAACAAATACCCCTTATACTTTATACCATTTATACTTTATATCTTAAAAAATACAATGTATATGTTGTTTTAAAATAAATACATATAAATTTGCATAAGATTATAAATATCAAATTTTTTTACTATATAAGTTCAATAAATACTTATTTATTTCATTTTTTAAAAGTTTAACCTATATGGACGCTAAATTACTAAAAAAGGGAACATAATTATCAAATTGTAAGTACGGGTTACTTTAATATAAAAATAAATATACGCGGTTGTACTTTTAAAAATGACTCATGTAATTCTTAGTTATTCATATAAGGATATCTAGAAACACATTTTTAAAAAACTTTAAGAAGTAAATTTTAACTTTGTCAACGCTCATTATGTGCTATTAAACTTGCATCATGTGTACAACATAATATCAGTAGTGAAATTTAAATAACAACATCAACATCTTTGTGTAACAACCCGCATTTTCAGGTTACTTTTTATTTTTTTGAAAAGTTACTATTCACTTTTACTATTCACTTTCAATATTCATCCCGTAAAATTTTTAATTTAGTTTACTATCATGACAAGATAATTGAAACTCGACAAATCGTCCTGACGACGTACGTTGAATCCATACAGAACCGATTTCACAAAACCGTGTATGAGAATTACTTTAGAGTTTCAACATCATTCAGGCATCCCGATATGTCCATAAAATACTATAAACATTAGAAATATGTACTTCTACCATTTTACGACAATTTCACAAGTTGTGGAATTTTACGTTCTCCAGTTCTGCGTTTTACGTGAAATACGCTTTTTTGACCCGCGTTTCCAGCTTTAAACAGCGTTTTAGCACCCAATGAGACTTACCACTCATTTTATATTTTTATAAGGAGTATGATGATGAGTTTCATCATTCCTGAAAGTTTTATACTTTTACGATACCCGGTTTTATGTTTCGTGACTTAACGACTTACAGTTAGCGATTAATGGGACCAAAACCCACACCGTAAAAGCAAGATAACATCCAAACTTCATCTAGTCATCCTAGATAAGACCATGGATAAAATTCATGGCTAGTTAGAGGCCATGTTGGCTTGATATAAAGCCTTTATGAGTTTTGATCATTACATGTGTTATACTTCCAAGCTAAGCTTCCTTAAAGTCCAAGCTTAGCTTGCAAGCTAAGGTGATTCACCACTCTTGCACCTACTCAACACCCTATAAACCCCCCCCCCTCCCCTCCATGTAAATGCCACACACACAACACAAAAATACTTCCAATTTGCTAAATCCTTTCAAGAGTTACTCAAGAAACACAAGTCTTTTATCAATTTCAAATCACTTGTTAAGCTTTGAATGATCCAAGTTATAATTTCTTCCTTCCATTGGTGATCTCCAAGCCACACAAGAAGTGTTTCTAGTAGAAGACTTCAAGTGCTTTCCCAAGTCATCTCAACTTAGTATCAAGAGGTTGAAGAATTTGGAAGCTAGGGTTTCTAGTTCTTGTTCTTGATCTTTGATTTTCCTTTCTTAAGTTGAAAGCCAAGAGTTGTAAGAATACTAACTACCACTCTTGCTCAACATCAATTACATACTTCTTATACTTTATTTATGCTATATATGGTCTTTATATTGATTTCATGATGTACAAAAATCTTTAAAACAAGATATGAGAACTATAAGTTAACTTAAAATAAGTAAAAAAGAAAAATAGTAACATATATTAGACACTTACTTACTATTAAAGAGGGTTTTACAAGGAAAACATAGCAATTTGAATCACCCAAAACGAGTATACAAGTCAAAAGTTACGGCCAAAAGAAGTTAGCTAAACCAAAACGCCAAAACTGCCTATTTGCTTACTGCCCAAAATCCGAATTTTTTTGAGGCCCTTCTGGTCTGCTTCATCAAAAAGTTAAAGTACGAAAGTTGTCCAGAGCGATGTTTTACATCTACCAGTAGAAAACCCGGCCTAAAATGACCAAACAATAGCATTTTTTTGCCTCAAATTGTAAAATAGTTTTTAGAGTCAAAGTTTGGTTTTCCAGAAGTTAAATAATATAGAAACCATGTTGTTATCAAGGCTAATTACATACTAAGTTAACAAACTTCATTCAAATTATTTTTCCTAAGCTTAATCAACCTTCAGGATAATGCTTTCACATGTGAAACTATACTTGTAATAACCAACTTTACAATTTAGAAACTTGTAAACTTTTCTTTAAACACTTATGATATAACTTGTGACAACACTTGCAATAACCATTATGATTTCCAAATCATAACTAAACAACCTTGTAACTTGTGTTTTGCAAACCATATGAACATTTTCGACACTTATGATATACAACCAAAACATATGTTTTTATGTATTAAGTAGTTCATTTGGGTAAACGGATCGACGAGTTGCTGGATTTTCGAATTAAAATGTCCTAGCTCCTTGAACGTTTACTACATGACCTCTGAATTGTGATGGCCTGAACGTTAGTAAGATATATATAAACTAAACATGTTTTCACAACTAGACCATTTCTATAAACGACATACACAACTACCATGTACTACATCATGATCAATATAAGGACATATATAGGCGCGTTTATGTTTTCTTGGACATTATTCCAAACTTAAGTCGCAACATCCTATTTTAGGTTTGCACATAGAGGTTTCCCGGCTTATCCATCATATTCGTTGGAGTACTAATCATCATCAAACTCACGGTGAGTTCATAGCCTCACTTTCTATTACTTAATTGTTTTTCAAACCCTTGGGGGGGATACATGCTATTTTTAAACTGAACAAATTGCTTTGAAAATGTTTGCTATACCTAAATGTATTATTTGCACTAAGTACTACTATAGCCAAACTTAAGTCCCTATTATCATGAACCATTAATCACTTACGGGTGAACGCGAATAATATGGATAGATCTATCGGGATTGACGAATCCCCTTTTTTTGACCAAGTCTGGTAAACAATCGCACTCTATTTGAAGAACCATAGGTTTATTGGCAAATTACCTATTAGGGCAACTGTTACTATTATATCAATTTCTATTAACAAGCTGTTAACGTTTTTAGTGTCATGAGCTTAGTGCAATAATATCTGTTTTGTTTTCTAAACTATGAGTGTGAGTCTATAGCTCATACTACAAATATATTGTGTTCAATAATCAAACTAAACTCTATGAAATTCACTCAACCTTTGTGTTGACGATTTAAGCATGTATCTCCGGTCCATAATGAACGAAGCTGGCACAGAGGAGCAAGGATACTAAAGAAGACTATAAATTTTATTATCATTCGAAAACCCATTTAATGTATTTTGTAAACTTGGAACCATTCTTTTTTTGTAAACTATGATATTTATATAAATCAAGTGATAAATGTTTTAAAACGACTCCATTAGAGTTCGTTTTCTATTGTTATAACTGTTGTGCCATGAAGTAACACCTAGTTTAAATTTTGCTGCGTATCACGAAATTGGGGGTGTTACAGATTGGTATCAGAGCCTTAGTTATAGAGAAACGGCTCTAATTGAGATCTAAACTATAACTGCTTTTCCACAAAAACGTTTTATAGCCTTTCGCTCTTCGTGCCTTCCATCCACCAGACGATTATGTGAATTTTAGGCATGTTACGCTACATGAAAATACTAGTATATTGATATATACACACTTGACATACATTCAATCATTCTATATAAATGATGTACTAAACATATCTGCGTATGCCTATTCTAGGGCATTTCGGCACAACCACATTCTCCCAAAGCATGTTCCTACTCCAAAATTTTATGTCCAAGACATTGTAATTTATACAATGGACTCGTCTATTGTCCAAGACATTGTAATTTATACAATGGTCTTGTCTATTGTCTAAGACATTGTAATTTATAAAATCGTCTCGTCTATTTTCCAAGACATTGTAGGATGAAATGGTCTCGTCTATTTTCCAAGACATTATAAGATACAATGGTCTCATCTAATTTCCAAGACATTGTAAAATGCAATGGTCTCTGAAACTATTCCATCACCTCATCAATATCATTTCATATGATATCGAAACCCGTCACAGTCTATCAATTTCCCTAATGGAAATAAAAGAAATGAGATTTCTAAAGGACAAACTGATTCATCAACTACACAAGCTGAAGTTCAGTAACTTTCTCTACATTCATCAAGTTCTATTATGTAATCTTCATTGTTAAAAGTTCATGAACCTGACCAATTATGGATTGTTTTAGAATCATGTAAAACTTCCTTTCCACATGTATCTACCCATACTATCTTCTATAAAATGGAATGTTAAAACATAGGTTACAAGTCTTGTATGGGCGGGACTTGCAACTGCATGGTTTGATATCGCCTTTTCTTAGTGGACATTTTTTTCAAAAGCTATGGACATATCACGAGTATACTGATTTGTTAAAAATCAATAATAAGAAGAGAATGTGTGGTATACGGGTAACTCAAACGTGTTAGGTCTGAGCACCGAGATCGTTCCGAACGAGGGTTGAATGGAATTTCCAACTCACGTCCCGATTTTTGTGATTTGAATGGTGAAAAAGGATTAATATGATGTTATTTAAACTACGGGGCAAGGGAAGCAATAAAGGGAAATTACACTACGGGAAATCCTAAATACGCAAATTATACTAAAATGCATTAAATGAAACGTAAATAAAATGCAACTACGTCTATTCTAAGTCCTAAAAATGATCTAAAATTATTTTCTAACTAAAAATGATATTTAGAAAATTAACTAAGAATTAAAACTAATTTTTTTTAGGATTTTTCTAGAATTTTTTTAGATTTAAAAACTAACTTTTAAAACTAATTTAAAATACTAAAAATTATAAAAATAAAGGGGAAAAATATGAAACTATTTTTATAAAATCTAAAATATCCTAAGAGAATTTTCAAAACTATTTTTTTATTTTTCTGATTATTTTTCTATTTTCTACAAATTTGAAACTATTTAAACCTAATTTAAATTGTGAAAAATACCAAATAAAAGGAAAAAAATAGGGAAAAATATTTTTTATGCTTTTTATATTTTTCTTAAACTGTGAAAATTTAAAAATTATTTTTTTGAACTTTTTCTTAATTATTTGCAATAAAAGCTATTTAAAAATACCTAAAATCTAATTTAAATTGAGAAAAATAGCAAGCAGTGACCAAAAATTATGAAAAACTCAGGAAAGTTCTAAAATATTAATCCAAATCTATGAAAAATAAGAAATCATAAGCTTATGTGTGAGATATGAGGGCTGTAGTGTAAACTAATATGAAATAAGCTAATTAAAATAAGCTAATAAGCACTATAATCTACCAAACTACTACAGAAGCTGAGTTATGCTAAAATAAGCTAATTCCAACTTATTCCACCAAATCCTATCAAGCTACAAGCTCTGACTTAAGAATTATGCAAACTGACTAGTTAAACCAATTAGCTCTTTACCCCTACTGTTTGAGCTACTCCACAGGCTTATTCAATAAGCCAAACTAATAACCACATGTGCAGTCCTCAAGACCACCTACCAAAGAATTATTGTACCAAATTTCAAGCAAATTTAAGCCAAAATGAACAAGTAATGGTTGCTGCAAAACACCTGTGCACAACTCAGTTAATGTTGAGTGTGCACAGGGGAGATTAGCTTCTAAAGAAGAGCTGTTTTAGAGCTTATCAGGGTTTCTAAACATTTTACAAAAATGAGATATCAAAAGCTGACCAACTGAACTTGAAAAGCCCAAAGTTTCAAACACTCTTACTCAAAAAGGAATCAATGATTCATCCACAAAGTTTGGTGAAAAACTAGTTTTGACAGTTTTGACTATTTTAGACAGTAATGAAAAGTTGACCAAAACGAGTTTTGATTCAAAATGATGAACTGATCTAGATGAGAAATGATGAAATTCAACTATTGCAAGCTAGCTTATCACTTTATACACTTATATGCTAAATATCATTAACTAATTCCAAAAGAAAATGAAATAAGGACAGTTAACTTGTGATTTGACTTTTTGAGTGTGTGGATGCAATAATAAAGCTAAAGTGATATAAGTGACTGAAATAGAGACTGAGTAAGCAGTTTCCAAGCACAAACCAAAGCTTAATCACAAATTCCCAAACTGATCCAAACACTAATTTCAAAACAGTTATGCAATCTATTCTATCAAATCCTGGTTAAATCACAATAACAAGATAATTCAAACTACATAACAGATTCAGTGCACTAAACAAAGCTAATATGACAGCAATAATCAAAACTATAACAGATCTAATAGAAATAATAACTGCTACTTTTTATTAAGCTAGTAATGAGATTAAGGCTAAACTTACAAGATGTCCAGCCACTATGGCTTGCAAATCAGCAAAAGTACCACTAATCCTAAACCATTTAACATCAAATCAACCCAGATCCATTACTAGTTCAGCAATTCAAACCCACTTCTGCAGCTTTGACTTTCATTGACCAATAAGAATTTGAGTTTGAAACAAAAGTAAACTCACAATAAGCTATCACAAGCTTATATGAACCTAATGAAACAGTAGCTAAGTGTGAATCAATCCACAAAATAGATTGATATGTTTTTTTTTATTTTTTAATGATTTTATCTGATTTTTTTGTATTTTTGAGTTAATGAAGAAATTAGCTAAAAACAGATTTATACTAATGAAATAAGCATTTAAACAAGGATAATAAGCAGATTTAAAAGCATAAACAATTGAACAATTACTTGAGAATTAAAAACTGAATTTAATTAATCTAAGAATTTGAGTACAAAGAGTAAATTACAAAGGCTTATCAAAACTTAAAACATTAAAATGAAAATACAACTAACTATGCTACTGAAGAATTAAAGAAGAAGATATCAGCATTGTGAACGAATGAAGGCATTATATAGCTGAGCTTGAGGTCATGAGGCTCTTAGAAGGATCTAGAAATCCCAACTTTGTGCTTCTTTGAGTCATTTACAGCCTTTAGATCATATCCCAAATGCCTCTAATCCATTTCCACCTTAGGATCAAAATTTCCACGTATCTACAACCAATGGGAGAGCAGGGATTGGACTTGAGCACACGGATAGCTGACCTGGCACCCCACATGTGTCAGGCGTGTCAGAAGAAAGTACAATAATACCCTTAATTACGGTAATTTTGACCAATTGACCATTGAGGTAATTAGGGTTTATAGACCTGGGTAAATTGGGGGTAAAAAGGGCGGGGGTGGTTTTGTTTGATAATCTTGACCGGGTATTGGGCGTTGACTCGGGTAAAATGGCGGGTAAATGGGTTGGATAACCGGGTATAGGGTTGGCTGGGTTGGGATAGTTATTGGACCGGGTTTATATTTTGGGCCGTGGATTTAGTTATTGGACTTAGGACTAGATAAATGATCCAAGTAATATTAAAGGACCAAAAGTGTAAATCTGAAAATGTTCATCAAGGACCATTCTTGTCATTCTTAAATAATCCAAGGGCTGATTTTGTAATTCCAGAAACTTGAGGGATCACTTTTGCCAATAACTGAAAGTTCAGGGACCATTTCTGACAATTCTTTTAAACTTGATTATTTCTTCCAAAAATCATCCTCAGAGAATAAAATCTTCCAAAATGCACAATCCCGACCTTCCGGCTCAGCTTAAGCTCTCTTAATCTCTCGTGCTCGGATTTACGTCTGATTTGGCTTCTTTTTGTGTGTTTTTACATATCCGTACCTGCACAAGCATAAACTCAAGAAAACCACAAATATTAGCAATAAACGGCTCTTTCTTGGTTATTTTGGGTCAGTTTTGATAATGAAAAGATATGTGTTTAAGCACATATCAAAATACCCCAGACGAAACCATTGTCGTGTCCCCACACAATGCAATCAACTCACGCTTCTAAAACCAAGGATTTCAATCTCTTTCTACTAAACCTATGAAGAAGTAGCAAAGATTCCTCAAAAGAGATTAAGAAAGCCTTAATTCTAAAAACGCCCCGTTTACCTTTTAATTCACAAGTAGATATTACGATTAAGCACATTCCGGTTATGAGTGACGGTTAGTTGAACTTTCATGTCGATCAATAACTCCAACATTTTTCAAACGACACGTTAGGATCACGGAGTAGAAAACACAACACAGCGTGAAGTGACCATACGGATAGAATACATCGTCCCTGATTTTTCACAAGTCCCCAAACTAAGCGTAAAATCGAAATCATTGTTACATAAGACTCTAGATGCTAACACTACCCATGGAAGTTACTTGTGTAATTACCTTTTGCTCCCATTTTCCTATTTGCCTCTAGATTTTTCTATTTTTGTGAGAAATGAATTTCTTCAAGTTTCTCATTTCGATAACTTTTATTCCGATAAAGATATAAAGCTAAGTCGCTAATTAGTTATCCATCTTCCCTCGAAAACCATTGCACACAAGAATGAGGTCCACATCAAGGTCCTAATTTCACACGATTTAGGGAGAATATCCTTTTTATGGCGACCGAGACAACTCATCTACGAGTCCAGAGACAGAAGCTTTATTTAGACATCTCCCGGATCCGAAGTTTGGCTTAACACTATTTCAGCACATTTGCATTTTTGCAATTCGGCCCTTGGTCTTTTCAACCACTAACTCAACGGGATTACCGTTTTATCAGAAGTCTTATTATGACTTTGGATTTTCCTCTGCCTTTATAGAAGTCTATGACAACTTTTATAGCTTTGGATTTTTTAATTTTAAAACATTTGGGCTTTATTTCATGTTAATTTTTGTGCCAAACTCCAAACCCTACGTCTTTTATAACAATAGAAACAATAGCAGCAAACTATCAGGAATCAGTTGTCTATTACACCGTAACACTGACAGTACCTCGATGTGTACCCAATTATCATGGGCAAAGATTCTCTAAAGAAAACAAAGAACTAACTATCGCCAAAAACTCAACATCTCTAATTATTATTAACAGATATGGGGTGAAACAATTTTGTGGGAACAAAAAGCCATAAGTACCTTCGATGGGCTCTAAAGAGAACCAACTACTCCACGTTTAGCATCTAAACTCATAGTAACTCTATCATTTCTCGATCTCCGCAAATTTAAAATCCTAAATAATGAGATCCGCGGATACTTAGCCGATAATTTTTAGATTATCTATGGTTAAGGGAACAAGCTAGGGCTCAACACGCCCGGTCAAGTCAGAATTCTATTCCTACTCTCACCAGCAGAAAGTCAACAAGGTGTCAAAACATATATTAACTTAGCAAATGCTTTGTCAAATGAAATCAAGTTATGCATATTTAAAATCACTCAGGGAAACTTGCAAAATCTTGGCCTTGTGAGCTAGAATTCGCTTTTTATAGCTTCTTATCTAAGAGACTAGCAAACTTTTCAATCAAAAAGACTTAACAAAAGCTTAAAAAATTTTTAAATTGTCTCATATATAGCACAATTTTTCATTTTCTAAGGAAAAACGGGGTTGCGAGAGTACATGACAAAAATAAGCAAGTGCGGTCAAATCAAATCGAAGATTACCCTATCCCAGACTAGAACGAAACATTGTCCTCAATGTTTAAAGCAAGGGTATCAACGAAAATCTAAAAGCCGTTTATTAAGTATGCTCAAAGATAAACGTTAGTCGGTAAGATTTTGGATATCGGATTTCCATCAGCAACGATCATGAAACTCGAGTAGAGAAAATGCCAAACTTCGAGCACGAGAGTCTTCATATCGGGAAAATCCTACACAACATCACAAACAACCAAACACGAGAAATCGAAGAGGCTAACCCCTTCACGTCACTTATTAGAAAATAGAAAGAAAATAGAGATAAGCATGGGGTGCCTCCCACGAAGCGCTATTGTTTTTGGTTACCGAGTCGCTAGCCTGACTCGTCCCCGAATTCATTTGTCCTTGGGGAAGAAAGTGGTAGAGATACCAGGGTCAAAAACGGTGTCCTCATTCCCGAATGAATGAGACTGGGTGGGTTGGGTGGAGAATAAAATGGGTGGATAAGGCATATGATGTAAGAAGGATCCATCATCCGGTGGTTTAGCGGGTGGACGAAAGGATGACGGATAGAAATGAGAAAACTCCAAGAAAGACGGGAGCTCATGGTAAAAGATAAGATGTTTAGGCTCACAAATGAAGGCATCCAAGAAAGGATCCTTATATCCAGAAATGATTTTAACAAAAGGCTCATTAATGCATATCCCGGGTTTAAAGATCTTGTCTTCACATTTCGGCTCAACGGGATAAAGGATCGTAGACTCATCAGAGAAAGGGGAGTCAATAAAACCATCAAGAACAACCATATCCTCATTAGGATCATTCACAATATCCTCAATACCCGGTGGTATTGGGTTATCAAAAGTGAGAGATGAATCAGCATTCTCAATGATCGGGTCATTCGTAGAATTATCGGAAATATCGTTCAAAACCTTGCTCATATCAACCTCGAAGTAGAATCGCTCAAGAATCGAAGGATAAACATCAGCAATAGTGGGATTGCCACTAATCTCTTCATCAAATCGGAAAGTCTCAAGCTCGGGAGAGAAATCACTATCTTTAACGGAGATAGGAGGCGAACTCGAATTATCGTTTAAGGCTTCAATCTTAGAAATGAGAAGATGGACATTCGACAATGTTTCACGTAATGCTTCATCCTCGATCTGAATATTATCTAGCTCAATATCTACAACTTCCGGCTCAAAATCGTTTTCTTCTTCTATGTTAACGGGCTCGGAATGTAAATCGTCGACAAAATCGATGTCTCCATAAGAATCATCATCGGAATCGGAATCGGGGAACATCTCATCGTGATCATTCGAAATATCAAGAGAAGGCTCATCACAAATATCAACAACAACCCCAGACTCTCTTGAGATTGGGATAAGGATCTCAACATTAGACACTTCCGTTTCCGGAATAGTACTAAGATGCTCATCCCCCATTATGAGATAATCAACGGGTTCAGCAATGTCCGTAGAAATATGATCATCGACCTCTTCCAAAACGACGTCACTTCTCTCAACCGGCGTGAGTGAAGGGGAAGGGTCGGAAATTAAAGGCTCAGAAACGGAAGTGGGATTGCCACTCGGAGGAGTATAATCGTCATCAGAATCAGAATCGTAATAATAGGTAGTTGGACGATGTTGGATCACTTTCGCGGCTTCTTCAACTAATAATTCACGATAGGTCTTTTGAGGAGGATCTTCTTTTCCGTGGGTAATTTTATCAAGAAGATTCTTAAGATCACTCATCATTTCCAGAAATTTTTGATTAAATTCTTCAGGTTGTGGTTGAATTTCTTGGTATTGTGGAGGTGGGTTATAAGGATAATCGTAATTGTTACAAGGAACTTGCTCGTAAACAATCGGATTCTGCGTCTGACAATCGGAATGAACGTGCAGACCTCCACAATACTCACAACAGTATGATTGTTGTGACGAATAAGGGTAAGGTTCATAACCAAAGGTTGAGTTGTTAAATTGAACTTGACATTGAAAACCTTGGTGAGGACCACCACAGTACTCACAAGAGTATGATTCCGGCTCATGGTACAGAGGTTGGTTAGGAAAATCGGTTGTCTCATAGTTAGGATTGTGGTGAAACTCGGTTCCAGATTTTCCATTGCTACAAGCGGGACAATTCCCACCATATTCGGGTCCTCTGCACCATATGCACAAGAGCTGATAAATCGAAGAATTATCCGGATAAGATTTAGCTATTTCCACCATTTCCGTGATAGGCTCTGATTCTTGAACGGGAGTCATCTCGGGCTCAGAAACATATTCCATTTCCCTCACCGGAGGGAGTAGGAATCAAGGGTTCTCCAATTAGATTCTTCCACCATGCTTTTATATCATCATCATTATGAAGAGTTCCCTTTTGTTCTAGACGTGCATAAAGACGGGCGAGGTCTGGATTTGGATTAATAAAATTCTGGAATATATTACAAAATCCATCTCGACAATTATTTCCGCACCAATCACATATAAATTTCAAACATCGATATTGATTTTCTTCCATACGGCTTTGGCAATGAAGGCAACGACGATAAAACATATCTCGGGTTGTGGCGGATGGTCAGAAATACTTTTAGAGTCATCGAGAGATTGTTTGTCGGCTAAGTTGCACCAATAGCAAGATTTTTTAGAACCGGGGTGTCCACATCGCTCACATACACATTCTGGATTCAAACAACAATACTGTTCTTCTTCCATACGGCCTTTGCAATGGAAACAATGACGATAATTGATTGTTTCCATGGGAATTGAACATATAGAGGGTTAAGGAGAAAGAATTATCGGGTTTAGAGGATAAAAGAAGAATATTTTTGGGTTTTTTTAAAACAAATTTTGAAAAGGAAAATCTTATTGGGTTTTTATAATTTTGAAAACACAATCTTTTTGTAACCTTCACGTCAACCGGTGCTCGGTAGCTCTCAAAAGTACGCGCAGCGGAGCGGGAACGAAGAGTGGATCGTTCTTCAGTCTGCAATTTAATGTCAAGACTTTCCTTATGCCCCGTGTATAGGTTGTACCTTCAAGGTGAGCCGACGTAACAATTAACGTTCGGGTTTCTTCTGTTGGTTTTTTTAATTTTTTATGGTTTTTGGAAACACTCTAGGAAGAATGTTTAGGTTTTTTAGATGTTTTTGGATTTTTGAAAAATATATTTACAAAAACGACGGTAACTTCACTCGGGGAAGGATCTTCAAATGCACGCGATTCGAGACGGAATACGAAAACTCGCTACAAGCCTTCCCCGGCAGCGGCGCCAAAAATTGATTTGTTAAAAATCAATAATAAGAAGAGAATGTGTAGTATACGGGTAACTCAAACGTGTTAGGTCTGAGCACCGAGATCGTTCCGAACGAGGGTTGAATGGAATTTCCAACTCACGTCCCGATTTTTATGATTTGAATGGTGAAAAGGGATTAATATGATGTTATTTAAACTACGGGGCAAGGGAAGCAATAAAGGGAAATTACACTACGGGAAATCCTAAATACGCAAATTATACTAAAATGCATTAAATGAAACGTAAATAAAATGCAACTACGTCTATTCTAAGTCCTAAAAATGATCTAAAATTATTTTCTAACTAAAAATGATATTTAGAAAATTAACTAAGAATTAAAACTAATTTTTTTTAGGATTTTTCTAGAATTTTTTTAGATTTAAAAACTAACTTTTAAAACTAATTTAAAATACTAAAAATTATAAAAATAAAGGGGAAAAATATGAAACTATTTTTATAAAATCTAAAATATCCTAAGAGAATTTTCAAAACTATTTTTTATTTTTCTGATTATTTTCTATTTTCTACAACTTTGAAACTTTTTAAACCTAATTTAAATTGTGAAAAATACCAAATAAAAGGAAAAAATAGGAAAAATATTTTTATGCTTTTTATATTTTTCTTAAACTGTGAAAATTGAAAAATTATTTTTTGAACTTTTTCTTAATTATTTGCAATAAAAGCTATTTAAAAATACCTAAAATCTAATTTAAATTGAGAAAAATAGCAAGCAGTGACCAAAAATTATGAAAAACTCAGGAAAGTTCTAAAATATTAATCTAAATCTATGAAAAATAAGAAATCATAAGCTTATGTGTGAGATATGAGGGCTGTAGTGTAAACTAATATGAAATAAGCTAATTAAAATAAGCTAATAAGCACTATAATCTACCAAACTACTACAGAAGCTGAGTTATGCTAAAATAAGCTAATTCCAACTTATTCCACCTAATCCTATCAAGCTACAAGCTCTGACTTAAGAATTATGCAAACTGACTAGTTAAACCAATTAGCTCTTTACCCCTACTGTTTGAGCTACTCCACAGGCTTATTCAATAAGCCAAACTAATAACAGAGATGTGTGGTTCTCAAGACCACCTACCAAAGAATTATTGTACCAAATTTCAAGCAAAGTTAAGCCAAAATGAACAAGTAATGGTTGTTGCAAAAAACACACTGCACAACTCGGTTAATGTTGAGTGTGCACAGGGGAGATTAGCTTCTAAAGAAGAGCTGTTTTAGAGCTTATCAGGGTTTCTAAACATTTTACAAAAATGAGATATCAAAAGCTGACCAACTGAACTTGAAAAGCCCAAAGTTTCAAACACTCTTACTCAAAAAGGAATCAATGATTCATCCACAAAGTTTGGTGAAAAACTAGTTTTGACAGTTTTGACTATTTTAGACAGTAATGAAAAGTTGACCAAAACGAGTTTTGATTCAAAATGATGAACTGATCTAGATGAGAAATGATGAAATTCAACTATTGCAAGCTAGCTTATCACTTTATACACTTATATGCTAAATATCATTAACTGATTCCAAAAGAAAATGAAATAAGGACAGTTAACTTGTGATTTGACTTTTTGAGTGTGTGGATGCAATAATAAAGCTTAATCACAAATTCCCAAACTGATCCAAAAACTAATTTCAAAACAGTTATGCAATCTATTCTATCAAATCCTAGTTAAATCACAATAACAAGATAATTCAAACTACATAACAGATTCAGTGCACTAAACAAAGCTAATATGACAGCAATAATCAAAACTATAACAGATCTAATAGAAATAATAACTGCTACTTTTTATTAAGCTAGTAATGAGATTAAGGCTAAACTTACAAGATGTCCAGCCACTATGGCTTGCAAATCAGCAAAAGTACCACTAATCCTAAACCATTTAACATCAAATCAACCCAGATCCATTACTAGTTCAGCAATTCAAACCCACTTCTGTAGCTTTGACTTTCATTGACCAATAAGAATTTGAGTTTGAAACAAAAGTAAGCTCACAATAAGCTATCAAAAGCTTATATGAACCTAATGAAACAGTAGCTAAGTGTGAATCAATCCACAAAACAGATTGATATGTTTTTTTATTTTTTAATGATTTTATCTGATTTTTTTGTATTTTTGAGTTAATGAAGAAATTAGCTAAAAACAGATTTATACTAATGAAATAAGCATTTAAACAAGGATAATAAGCAGATTTAAAAGCATAAACAATTGAACAATTACTTGAGAATTAAAAACTGAATTTAATTAATCTAAGAATTTGAGTACAAAGAGTAAATTACAAAGGCTTATCAAAACTTAAAACATTAAAATGAAAATACAACTAACTATGCTACTGAAGAATTAAAGAAGAAGATATCAGCATTGTGAACGAATGAAGGCATTATATAGCTGAGCTTGAGGTCATGAGGCTCTTGGAAGGATCTAGAAATCCCAACTTTGTGCTTCTTTTGTCATTTAAGCCTTTAGATCATATCCCAAATGCCTCTAATCCATTTCCACCTTAGGATCAAAATTTCCACGTATCTACAACCAATGGGAGAGCAGGGATTGGACTTGAGCACACGGATAGCTGACACGGCACCCACATGTGTCAGGTGTGTTAGAAGAAAGTACAATAATACCCTTAATTACGGTAATTTTGACCAATTGACCATTGAGGTAATTAGGGTTTATAGACCTGGGTAAATTGGGGGTAAAAAGGGCGGGGGTGGTTTTGTTTGATAATCTTGACCGGGTATTGGGCGTTGACTCGGGTAAAATGGCGGGTAAATGGGTTGGATAACCGGGTATAGGGTTGGCTGGGTTGGGATAGTTATTGGACCGGGTTTATATTTTGGGCCGTGGATTTAGTTATTGGACTTAGGACTAGATAAATGATCCAAGTAATATTAAAGGACCAAAAGTGTAAATCTGAAAATGTTCATCAAGGACCATTCTTGTCATTCTTAAATAATCCAAGGGCTGATTTTGTAATTCCAGAAACTTGAGGGATCACTTTTGCCAATAACTGAAAGTTCAGGGACCATTTATGACAATTCTTTTAAACTTGATTATTTCTTCCAAAAATCATCCTCAGAGAATAAAATCTTCCAAAATGCACAATCCCGACCTTCCGGCTCAGCTAAAGCTCTCTTCCAAAATGCACAATCCCGACCTTCCGACCTTCCGGCTTCTTTTTGTGTGTTTTTACATATCCGTACCTGCACAAGCATAAACTCAAGAAAACCACAAATATTAGCAATAAACGGCTCTTTCTTGGTTATTTTGGGTCAGTTTTGATAATGAAAAGATATGTGTTTAAGCACATATCATATACCTAATTTAGGCATTTGAAAAATTTATCGAACCTCGGCTAAATAGAGTCTAGTCACCTACATTTAACCTAAGGACAGTGGAACATAGTCTGACTAACTATGTTCGACTTAAATTTTTCAAACACTAGGAATAGTTATACAAGGGTTATATTCAGGTTAATTTCATACTTAAACTCGATAAACGACCATAATTCATTAAAAAGATCTAGAGACATGATAGTGTCTTACCACTCAGCGAGATCTTAACACTTATTTATACTACCTGATTTCATTCTTGAAAATTTTCATTTATGAAATGATCCTAACTACTATCTTGGGATAGTCATCAAACCTTCTCGTCATTTCTGAGAAGTACTAGCCTGATTAGGTTTCAAGGCTATCATTCCGCCATAATCCTTTACAATCCACTTATGATTTTAAAGCAAACTTAACATCTCTACCTAAGAATAATGGTAAGCGTACACTACACTCTTCTAATCTTCAACATATCACATCATTATCTAAACCCCATTATAAGTCAGTATGTAAAACTTCACAGTATCACGTTTCTTTCAAACACTAGTAGACATAAACACTATACGATATAGCCTTCATCTCGAAACTACCGAAGACATGATCAACTTTGGAAATGGTTTGGATAACCACTTGCCACTAGCAAGACTTTCCTACAACGAGAATTATCACATCATTATAAACTGTTTCACATCAACAATATCTTACACCTTTTATTATGTAAGATATAGGATTTCACAAACACATCAAACCAAATACATAAGGGGCGTATACAAAATGTTTATAGAGAGAAAGTTCTAGAGAGAGAAAGGGAAGAGAGTTGGGAACTATGTGCAACAAAGAAAAATGATATTGAAGCTCCAACCCTCTACCTTGGGAGGTAGAGGGTATTTATAGTGTCTTACAATAAACGCCTCCTACGGGCTGTGGATCAGGCGTACATTGGGTAAAGACCTGTCCGTCCTCCACGGTTTTACTTAACTAACTACTTACTAACATTATATAACTACGACTACGAGCTTTCTAATGATTACATATACTTGAGGTGACCGACACTTTAATGACTGAATTTTCTCTTTCCTAACAATCTCCCCCTAAGGGAGGTCACTTCAATTTACACAGAATACGAACAGATATTACATTAAGATTGTTTTTGAATTCTTGCTTAAGTTCTTTGCTCAGTAGCTCGTAGTCTTTGATTCTTCATGTTCCGCATGTTTGGATAATTCAACTGGAGGTCTTTAACTGATCCACGTGATGATGAGTTTTGAGCCAGCTTTGAGATCACCAGCTTGCATAAATTTCTGACTCTTCCATTGTGGTGTTGACATTATGTGACGTTGTGACAGTGGACCGACATGCTCACATTCTGGATCATGATTTCTTCTTATCAGAGTAGCGGAAGCTTTAGATGATTCATGATATTTGCAGCAGCGTAGCAGAAACATGGAGTGAGAACATCAGAGTCATTGATGCACTAATCATGATTTCTTATGAAATGAATGTGTTGTGTGAGCATGCGGCTATGGATTGACCTCTCCATTCTGATCAGCTGCAAGGATCGGGTGTACCTGCATACAACAGTTAACAATAAAGCGCACGAAAGTGTCTTTGATCACTTTCGTTTAATTGAGGTACACGGCCCACGGTTCCCCGTTGATCAGTACAAGTATGCTATGATCGTTATAATTTGAAGAATCTCCTTGACAGGGTTTCAGGTGCTCCAGCTTGTTCTCAAACCGGATCGTCTCAAAGAAGACAACACGGAGTGAGTGAACCAGCGAATTTGAGATTCACTGATTGATGAAAAGAGATTTGAAAAACAATCGAGTATTGCTCAAAATAAAGTGTTTTTGCAATACAACTAAGGTTTTAAATAAAATCAATTATCAATCATAAATACCTTTCATTTTTGAAATATTAATACACAGTCGATGTGCTAGAGAAAAGAGTTTTAAGCACAACGATCGGTTTTCAAAGGTATCCGTTAATCCATAACCTGAACCAGGATTGATTCAAACATTTGAATCGCCCCATTGTTTCTGTTCAGTTGTCACATGGTTGATCTATTAGATAGATCTCACATGCCACCTACCAAGAGCTTGTTTGATGTTGGCTCTAGAAGGCTTTCCATCTTCATTGTGAATATGATAGCATATCACTCAGATGTTCTGACAAAACCACAAGGATAATGCGTAGGACTCTAAAAGTATATTCTCTCTATCCACATTGTGTGAAACAGAGAGTCTTCATTGATTTTGTCCTTAATGAGATTTATTGATGATCTCATGGCTCTAGACTCAATTGTGCACATTTGGTTCCTGTGCCGGATACTAGGGAGAGGGTCTCCTTCTTCAATATCAACCATCTCTAAGAGAAAGTCGATAGATAATGTCGGTTCCCCTGTGAGAGTGAAACAAGTCCTTTTAAAAGGAACTTGAGTAGTTTGGGAAGATGTAGTGCAGTGCGTCACTGGGTCCATGACGTCTTGTCTTCAATACCAGTGTTACCTTAGTAAACACCAGTAGCATATGTATTGAACCCGGTTTCTGCCCTAAGGTTGAAATAATGGAGGGCTATTTCTTTTCACCCTTTTATCATTCATTTCTTTTTCATTCTTCAACCCCTTCAGTGCTTACCGAGACTTCATTACTAGAACTTTGTTGGGTTTATTCCAGTTCTAGCTCTATCTCAGTCCGCACTCTTCCCATATATCACTTTTCTCCTTTTTTTCATTATACCTAAGGACTCTACACTATCTAGTGGATTGTCCCTGGGTAGATCTCTCCGGCTCTGGCGAGATCGTGGAAATGAATACCTAACCTAACCATCCTTATAACACCATTCATAAAATAAATTGGTCGGTCTTTTGGTATTGTTCATCAGCCATTGGAACCAATTGAAAACCATTTGAAAATCAATCCAAGTACTTGTGATATATTATCAAAGCATTTTGTACCTGAATCGTTTTTGATATTTTAGAAAATGGCTCCCCCTCAACATGTGCATCATATGTTTGAAATCAGTTTGGCACATGGAGGAAAGAGGAAGAATTCACTTCTTTTGATAAATATTTTCTAAGAATATCGACATCACTTTCCCGATCAAAATTAGTGATTCTCATACAGTTAAAGATATTTTCAGGAAAGAATGTGGTTTTCAATAAAAATTGCTCCCCCTCAATATGTGCATCAAGATTTGAATGAGTTTTGCACATATTAGGGAAAACCTGCACACGTTTCAATCCTTTTTGGTTTAAAATAGATGCTCCCCCTTAACACGTGCATGGAAAATTTGAAATCGTTTGGCACATGAATGGAGGAGAGTTTGTTAAACACTTATAAAACCAATTATCGGGTTATCAGTTTAAATCCAATTTAAATCACAAATTCTCCCCCGATCACAATCTTCAAATCATTTGAGATTTGTGATCTTTATAGATTTAAATTGTTTTTGAAAGCTTTTGAGAAGAATTGTGACTTGCTTATGAAAACATTTAACCGATAAGGATCAATTCTGAGACTTTAAATTCCACGGATTAATCATGCTTTGATTATCTAATGAAACATAACAATAGCCAAGGTCTGGAACCACTTGTGTAAAACATTGTTCAATTTGATTATCAAAAATAGACCTTGCTCGTTTACATGCCAATTGTTTGAAAAATACACTTTTTAATTCGATTGACATCATTCTCCCCCTCAATCAATGACACAAGTTGTTGATTGAGAGATAGAGATTTTGACAAATGATAAGCACAGATGATTTTCAAAAATAATAGAGTACGAGGTATTTTCAAAGCAATTTTGTTTTCATTAGATGACAAATATTTTTCAGAAGAATCATCAGACGGAAAAAATATTTGGAAAGAACACATTTGTCCTTTTGGTGACAAACATTTGTTTTAAGAATCAGAGCATGAGATTTGAAAAAAGATTAAGCATGGCTCTGCTCTTTACTATTAAAACGGGTTACTGCCTGAAATGACAATAAACCACCATTTTTCTCCGCCTCATTATTTATTATTTTTTTTAAAGCAATTTATGTATATTCGTAGAGCATCTAAAAACCCGTGACATTCTTTGAATGTCAACACAAAGTCCATAGATGATATCGAATAACAAAAAAAAAAAAAAACATGACAAAATAACAATATTTTTTTGGTAATTTTCAAGATCTTCTAATTTTTATGGATTTTTTAAAATTTTATATTTTTATATTTTCTTTTGTAGGTTTTGAAATTTTGTATTTTGCTTTTTGAATAAATATACACAAGAGATAGATGAAGAAAAAGACCCATTTTTACTCCTCGTCTTCCTCTTGAAGACGTTTGAGTGTTTCCGGTTGTAGGCTCTTTAAACCAAGTCGTGGAAGGATAAACTCAAAACGTTCTCTAGGAAGAGCTTTGTAAAGATGTCACGCTAACGGTATTCAGTCCTCAAAAATAAAGTTCCACCACACCTTTTTCCACTTGTTCCCGAATGAAATGATGTCGAATGTCAATGTGCTTTGCTCTTGAATGTTGAACGTTGTTGCAAGAGAGAGCAATGGCACTTTTGTTATCACAATACAAAGGGATTTTGTTGAATTCAAAGCCATAGTCAGATAATTAGGATGTCAACCTAGGATTTGAGCACAACAAGATGACATGGCTATGTATTCAGCCTCTGTAGAGGATATAGAAGTGCTCATTTGTTTCTTTAAAGACCAACTCACAAGCTTATCACCTAAAAATTGAGCACCTCCAGACGTACTTCGACGTGTATCTTGACACCCTGCATGGTCTGCATCTGCATATGCTTTTAGTGACATACCGGTGTCCCGGTACCAAAGACCCATGTTGATGGTTCCTTGGAGATACCAAAAGACCCGTTTAACTACTTCAAGGTGCTTTTTGGTTGGCTTAGCCTGGTATCTAGCACACATGCATACAACGAACAGAATATCAGGTCAACTGCGCTGCGAGGTACATCGGGATCCAATCATACTTCGATATTTCGTTTGATCTACCATGATCCCCAGTGGTCCTCATCGTTTGGTACGTTCCACCATGGGAGTGTGAACGGTGTCACAAGTGTCAAATCCAAATTTCTTCAAAATTTCATTTGCATATTTAGATTGATTAATAAAAATGCCTCCGGACTTTGTGAAATTTGCAATCCCAAGAAAAATGACATTTGTCCCATCATAGACATTTGAAATTTGGAGCCCATCTCCTTAGAAAAACGGTCTCATTCATTGGGGTCAATCGAGGCAAAGATAATATCATCAACATAGATTTGAACGTGAATTAAATGTTTGCACGACTTTACGGTGAACAATGTGGATCAACTGCTCCTTTCTTTGAATCCACTAGATAGAAGAAAATTTGATAGCGTATCATACCATGCCCTTGGAGCTTGCTTCAAACTGTAAAGAGCCTTCTTCAAGCGATAGACATGAGTAGGATGCTCTGGATTCACAAAACCTTCAGGTTTGCTGACGTATACAACTTCTTAAAGATCTCCGTTAAGGAAAGCCGTATTTACATCCATCTGATAGACTACCATGTTCTTACTTGCAGCATTAGCCAAGAAGATTCTGATTGCCTCTATACGAGAAACTAGAGAAAATGATTCTTCAAAGTCAATACCCTCCGCTTGACGATATCCTTTTGCAACCAATCGAGCCTTGTTCTTTAACACATCACCATGCTCATCAAGTTTTACTTTGAAGATCCACTTTAGAGCAATGATCATAGCACAGTCAGGAGTAGGTACTAATTCCCATACATCTAGTCGATCGAACTCATGAATTTCTTCTTGCATGGAATTGAACCAGCTGTCTTCATTCATGGCAGTTTTAACATCTTTTGGTTCGACCTTGGATAGTACGGAGTTTAAGAAGCACCATAAGGCATCAGTTGCAAGTTGTTTGCGAGTGGATACTGGACGAGAGGGATTTCCAATGATGTTGTCCAATGGGTGACCATGTGTTCATTTTATAAGGTGTTCGTGTGGTTGTTGTTGAGGAACTGAAGTAGCAGAGTCGATTTCTACTGATGAAGATAGTTCTGATGATGATTCAGGAGCAAATATGTTTTCAAAGGGGGCATCTTCAGGAGTAGCAGAGGGATTCTCTCCATCAAGGGTGCCAGAAACATTTCCATGATGTACACTCGATGATTTATGATTTGTTGATGAGACAGGGTGATCAACAGCATGCGCTTCTTGACTTAACGACATAGAAACCGGGGATAACTTCATTGGCAGGGGATAGGAGCAGCCTCTGTTGATGGAATTCATAGATCATTAACAATTGGCTCATAGTGTTCATCAAACATTGGATCAAACAGTTTCTTCAAGTCATCTTCTGAAGGAGGTACATAAGGAGTTGCTGGCGAAGAATCATATACAAGAGTAGAACTGATGGGACTACTTGATGATGCGGATCCAGAACTGGTTGTCCAGGAGCCATTTCACCAGTCAGCTCATCGAACGTAACGTGAATTGTTTCCATGATATTTCGGGTTCTTTTGTTGTAGATTCGGTATCCTTTTCTGCTTGGTGCATATCCTACAAATACTCCAATGTCCGCTTTAGCTCTAAGTTTGCCTAATTCTTGGACCTCATTAGTTGGATAACACAATGCACCAAACACACGAAGGAATGAAAGATTAGGTTTTCGATTGTGGACAAGTTCATATGGAGTTTTTCCATGAGAAGTGTGAATAAGGGATCGATTTTGAGTGTAGCATGCAGTGGCAATGGCTTCAGCCCAGAGAAACATTGGAACCTTTGAGTAAATCAGCGTTGTTCTAGCGGCTTCCACAAGAGATCGATTTCGTCTTTCAACTACACCGTTCTGTTGAGGAGTTCGTGGAACACTTCTTTGATGACTGATTCCAACACTTTCATAAAATCACTAAGTTCTCTGTTAACAAACTCAGTTCCATTGTCTGTTCGGATGATTCTGACAGTTTTGTTAAGTCGAACCTGCAGCTGTTTGATAAGTTTGATGATGAGATCTGGAGTTTCATCCTTTGTCCTCAAGAACTTAACCCAAGTAAATCGAGAGTAATCATCAACCACAACTAACACATATTTCTTCCCGTAAATATTCTCCACTCTCATGGGTCCACATAAATCCATGTGAATGGTATGAAGAACTTCCGTAACTGAGTTTGTAGGTTTGGGTTTGTAGGCATACTTCTTGCTTTTTCACAATTGGCATGCTGAACAAAGATGATCCTTTTCATACTTTAGTCTCGGTAAGCCTATTACTAAGTCCTTTCTGGAAAGATCATTTATGGTGCCAAAGTTCAGGTGATTTAGACGACGATGCCATAACCATGACTTTGTTTTCGAAGCCTTTGGCAACAAGCAGATTGGAGAAGACTTCATCATATCTTCGATAGAGATGGTGTATAGATTTGAACCACATGTTCCTCTTAAAAGTTCTCTACCATCAAGTTCTCTAACGAAGCAAGTATGTTTTCTGAAGGCCACTTCTAGATCAGAATCACAGAATTGACCCGTGAGAATAAGTTATGACCAAGACCTTCAACGTAATATACCAGGTTAATACTATCACTGAAAACATAGTCTCATAACCCATAATTGCACGAAATGATCATTCCCGAATCTACAGTTACGATGAATTTACTCACGAAGTTCATGAGCCGTGAACGGTCTCCAGTCATATGCTTGGAACAGCCTGAGTCCAGGTACCACAGAACGATTTGAACGATCTACAATTGAACACAGACAAGAATGGATAACTGGATAATTGGGATCCCCATGAAAGAATGGGTTCCATTTGGTTAGTAACAGTGATTGGAACACCCACATCGAAGTAGAAACAATGGAATCATCAGGGATAGATGCAATACTAGTGTCTGTATTTTATCTACTCAAAGTATGTTCACTTCTTAAAGGAATAGTTCTACCAGTAGGCATCCATTTCCTAATGGGCATTGATCTAGATAATTTAGGGCACATCTCATTAAGATTTAATTTGCGGCCAGTAGGTATCCACTGATAACCTATGTTACTAAATTTCCTTTCTTTGGGTTTCCAATGTTTTCTAACCTTCTTTCGCCATTGCTTTCTAGCCTTCTTAGCTTGATTTTTTGTATTCACTATCTTAACAGAGCATTTAACAGCATTAATCAACTCATTCACACCACATTCATGATGAGTAACAGAAACCAAACAATCATCATTACATGTTTTGCCAAAAGTAGCAGAATTCGAATTAATTACAGTACGCTTATAGCTAATACTAGAATCAACACGATTCATTTTATTCAACTCAAACTTAATGTTCCTAGGGTGGTATTCTACTTTCTTCCATTGCACATTCTTAGCTTGCGAGGTCCTATCTTGCTTTGTATTTCCTGAAGGCTTTGACCAGCTTACCTTTGTGTCACGATTACTCTATAGAGGAATTATGGGAACATTAGTTGGTTGAGCTACCTTGTGCATTCCTGAACTAGACGTGCAGGGATCTGAACTAATTGAAGGCACTCTAGAGTTAACTTTCTTAACATTGGGCATAGAAGTGTTGGGATCTGAGCTGCTCGACAGCATATTAAAATTCACTTTCTTAATGCTAGGCATAGAACAAGGCATCACAGCTTTACCTTTCTCACAAAAAGATTTAGGACATGTTGCTCTTAAACATTCTAACAGCTCCTGAGATCGTTTTTCCTGAATGCAAGCAAACCTAATTTGTCTATTAAGTGGCTTATTTATGAAATCCTCTTCTACAATCTCTCGGAGACATTCTAGACTATCCTTAAGGTAAGCGAAATAGTTATGAAACACAAGTTCGTTATTTCTAAGATGAGGAGGAATGTATTTAACAGTCACAGTATATTTAGAGTCTGCAGATGACTTTGATGCAACATTCTCATTAAAGACAAGTGGCATTTTCCCTTTTACCTGACTCCTCAGATTCTTAATTTCCTTTTGTAAAGACGCTATTATTTCGTTGTTTTTGTCACGAGTGACTTTGATTGAATCATATAACTCTTTTAAGTGTTGTTTCACCTTTTCATTTTCTTCTAGAAAACTCTCATTTTCCTTTTGTAGAGCATTAACCAAGTTTTGAAGATGAAAACTCTGAGAGCTCTGAGAATCTAAAGGAGGAGGCATTTGGGTGCCTATCACATTGTTCTTTTCACCCTTTAATTGTGAAATTTGGGTTCTCATTTTTTTGATCGTGTTACAATGAGCTCGAATCTGTTTATCACGTTTGCTGATTTCAAAAACTGCATCAAATTCAAGAGCATCCAAGGATGTCTTGATATTTGAGGTTTTAACATTTTCTTTTAGATGTTGATATTTTAATTGCATAGCAAGATGATCAACTTCTATATTAGAAAACTGTTTCACCAGGTTATCATGATCATCCCGTTCAAATTTTTCATGCAATTTAGAGTTACTTTTCTCAAGCTCAATGACACGATCATGAGAGACTTTCAGAGCAACAGATAATTCATGAAATTGAGATGCATTAATTGAACAATTCGTAGCAGCGTAAAACAAATCTTGAGTGATACATTCAGAAATCAGATTCTCATTTAAGGTATGCAAGTTTTTCCTCTCAATCTCATTATATTTTATTTCTCGCTCATAGTCAATGACCCCAACTATCCTTGCATCAAATTCCTTTTCCATTTCTTTAATATCTGAATCCATCCCCTTTTTAAGACTCTCAAATTGACCTTTTAATTGTTTAAAGAAAGGCATGACCTCAGTTAAATAGCATTCTTTAGTTTGCTCAAAACCCCTCTCCCCTTCAGTTATCCCAGTAGGTGTAATCCTTTTCTTTCATGTCTTCTCAAAATCAACAAATAATTGATAAATGACATACTGACTGATTAAGGTCTTGCTCTTAGTGAGAATAGATCTAGGAACTAAATGCATTGGTGTATTTGGAGGATAGATAGTGGCAAGAAGCATTCTCCTACATGGGGGATTCTGTTCAACAAACTCATCATTTTTTTCATGTCCATATCCTTTTTCCAAAACAATTGTTCAGGGGTCAGCTGTGTTTGAGGTCTAAACTTGTTAAATGAAATCCAATTATCCTTAGCATAGTTGGGTGTTTTATAACTGATTTTCTTTTCTATTCATGAAGGGCTCTTAAATTTTTCATCCAATTTCTTTCTAGTGACTTCTTCTAACTGCTTATCTTCCTCAGTGTTCTCAGCACAACTAGGTTTCTGTCTAGGCTTAAGGATTTCATAGCCATCATAAATTATCTTCTGTGCTTCTCTAGCTTTCTTACAGGCCTCAGGGTTTGGTTCATCAACTAATGCAACACTATGTTTGTCACTTAGAACTCTATGCTTAGTGATCATGTGAGCAGTCTGAATGGTGTTTCCTTGTACGTACAATTTGTTTTCAAGTTTGTTTTTCAAAGTTTTTAGGTTGGAAAATTCATTTAAAAGTTTGATTCCTTAGCATTAAATTCTTGCTTAAGCACTTTCACATTTTCTTGAAGTTCTTGTTTTTGCTTAGCCGTTTATTAAGCTTTTCTTTCAAGGAATCTAGCTCTTGTTTTAGTATTTCTTCCCTAAAGCTACTTTTCTAATAATTGTGCGCATTTGGTCACCCATTTCCTGCTCCTGAGGGTTAACTCAAACTTAGCACGTTGTTCATAAATGGCAACTTGTTCTTTATAGGCATTAAGTTCGGAGATAACAGAATCATCAGGGGCACATGGAGTATATTCATCAAAAACATAGTCATCATTGACTGCAGAAGATGCATCACTTGGTTCAATCACACTTTCACTTTGGATCACATATTGATCATATGGGACAATATTACTATTACCCATATTAACAATATCTGTTTCACAAGTTTCATGTGATTGCACTTTATCATGTATCTTTTGCTCATCAACTTCATCATATAATTTTAATACCTCTGAGATGATTGATTCTTTGGATGGACCAGCTTGCTTAGATGATGAGACCTTTGGAGAAATGCTAGCCATGAAGATTGTGCAGGCGTAGGTTCATCAGATCATATGCATCACAATCGACAACTTGAAAGGCATTTTGATGATTGTGACCTATTTCCTGAATTGGCTGCTCATCACATCACGCATCATATGTCTTAGCATTTCCTTCTGCAAGAAATAACAACTCTTCTTCATCCAAAACTGCACCATTGTCTTGAGCTTGCACAAGCAACATCTTGTCTCTGAAGTATTCTGCATTTTGAGGCGTTTTGGAGATGTGCGATTGTAATGTGTCCATCACCACCACGGTTGTAGCACTTGATGGCTTCACTTGTCCTGTCACGATTGGCATTTCTCCTACGATTATGATTAGCCACATACCCTCCACCTACTCCACCTCTTCCCTGTTCATCTGCCTTCCTTGAACCTGGTTGCAAACATAACCTTTCCATCTCGGCAGTAGCTTGATTGTGTGGGTTGGATGCTTTGTTTGAGGTTATTGTTGGTGTGAGGAGTGGTATTCAGATTTTGACTAACCATGAGAGAAAGTTGATTGATGAAGTTTTCCATGATTGTGTTTGAGTCTGGAGGTTTATATGCTGGATCAGGAATGAGCTTGTATTTAGCGTTACCCGTAGGTATGACTTGAGAAGCTTTGGTGGTAATTCCAACATTTGTGTAAAAGGCTGTTGAATCATTTGAAGAACTTGTTTCTCCTTGTTTAGTTTTGAACTGTTCAAGAATCCTTCGTTCAAACATAGCATGTCTCTCATTATGAAGAAGGAAGGCATACAATTGCTCATAGTTGGTGTTCTTCAATCCTTTGGTTAGCTTCACAGAGGTGACAAATTTGTGCCGTTCGAGATTCATGTTGTTCAAAAACTTTGAATTCAGCTGAATATTTGGCATGGTCATTTTGATATTCGTCTTATCATTCACAAGCTTGTGGAATCTCACGTAATATTCATAGACACTTTCATCTGGTTTCATCTTAAAGTGCTTGAATTCATCATACATTTGTGATTCTCTGTCTTCCTTAGTTAATTCGAGCCGAGAGAAGCATCTTGACATTATCCCAAACCGCCTTGGCATCAGTGTTGTGATTGATAAGCTTGTAGATATCTTTTGGAAGACCATGAAGTATAATGTTTGAAGCCCTGATATCAGCATCGAATCTCTTTTTCTCCTTATCACTGAGCTCATCATACGTCTTTGGTCTGTCCAATCCAAAGATCATTGTTCCATCTGCAGCAGTATCAATTATGTCTCTTGTAGTCTCAATCGGATAAGGTCCTTCATCAATTGATTTGAGAATGTTGACCCCATTTTCCTTTCCCAAACAGTACAACTGATTCGTTAAGCCTAAGAGTCATAATCGTTTCTGTCAAGCATAGGTGGACGAGTATCTGATCCAGCTGCTTGAACATCGTCAGCAATAGAAGAAACGATAGTAGGCACGTTGTTGGACATGATTACACGTTTTCACGGATTTTACTATTCTTTGATTAAACCGGGAAATTGATTCTTTCACGGATTTTACTAAACCAAAAGAACAACCGTAAAAATGTAGCACGAAGAATTGACAAGATTCAAAAGACAAGTAGCTAAACAGTCAACTTGCTTTGGTATCAACTCGCTAAACTAAGCGGTCAACTCGAAGCTTAAAGACAAGTTAAACGCAAAACTCAAGTCGCAAAGAAACAACTCGCAATAGCCAAGTCGCATACACGACAACACGCTTAACCACCAAGTCGCAAACCAACTCAATGACAATACAACTCGCTCAATAGCCAAGTCGCTTTAAAACTCAAGTCGCTTAAAGAAACAACTCGCTTAATAGCCAAGTCACATATACCAATTCGCTGCTAATACAACTCGCTTAATAGCCAAGTCGCTTAAACCAACTCGCTTCGACTAACAAAGCAACTCGCTTCCAAGAAACTCAACGCTGTAGCTCAACTCGCTTCGTACAATATTTGAAAACAACCACTTTATCAATCAAAAACAGCTAAATCACAATGATTCAAGCCTTCCAATTCAAAACCTAAACACATATGATGATCCTAAACACAAAAGTACAATCAAAATTCAAACTTTAACACTATAAATTGTCCAAATGATTCAAACTCTCCTAAACACTTATAACCCCAAAAACCTTATGAAATCCACCAAAACAAAGAGCATGAAAAATGAGTGATCAAACCTGTCTCTTGATACCAATTGTAAGATATAGGATTTCATAAACACATCAAACCAAATACATAAGGGGCGTATACAAAATTTTTAGAGAGAGAAAGGGAAGAGAGTTGGGAACTATGTGAAACAAAGAAAAATGGTATTGAAGCTCCAACCCTCTACCTTGGGAGGTAGAGGGTATTTATAGTGTCTTACAATAAATGCCTTCTATGGGCTGTAGATCAGGCATACATTGAGTAAAGACCCGTCCGTCCTCCAAGGTTTTACTTAACTAACTACTTACTAACATTATATATCTACGACTACGAGCTTTCTAATGATTACATATACTTGAGGTGACCGACACTTTAATGACTGAATTTTCTAATTCTTAACATATTACAACATTACCCTAACAACAACAAAACTATTCCATTGGAGGCACTATATAGACGAAAGTGTCATCCAACCATTTCTTGAACTAAGGTGTTCAGAGATCACCCACGAAACAACTAAGGAAACCATACAAATACAAATTCGGCAGCATGCTACACACTATCACTAGAAACAAAAATTACATGGATGTAAGGCGTTAAAATTTAACAAAAACTCCATGTTTTAAATTAAGGTTTTGTTGAAAGCCTCGATACAATAAGATATGATTCATTTAGAGAATCGGGAAAAGCCAAACTTGAGGTATATTTAACTCTATAAGATTTTAACAAAACCCTTTAAATTATCAACTTAAGCCACCACCAAAAACTTAGAATTGTATATAACACATTCTATAACTAGAAACTTGAGAACGCATAGATTAGAATTGGCGCACACACCCATTTTCTGGACAATTCAACATCGGATAATACCCTGAATTCCGGGACGAATTTCCATTAAGATGGTGAGACTGTAACAACCTGCATTTTCAGGTTACTTTTCTTTTTTTGAAAATTTACTATTCACTTCTACTATTCAATTTCACTATTCATACCGTAAACTTTTTATTTTAGTTTACTATCATGACAAGATAATTGAAACTCGACAAATCGTCCTGACGACGTACGTTGAATCCATACAGAACCGATTTCACAAAACCGTGTGCGAAATTACTTTAGGGTTTAAAAGTCATTCAGGCATCCCGATATGTCCATAAAACACTATAAACATTAGAAATATGTATTTCTACCATTTTACGATAATTTCACAAGTTTTGAAATTTTACATTTTCCAATTCGTGTTTTACGCCAAAATACGTTTTTGACCGCGTTTCCACTTTAAACAGTTTTTAGCACCCAATGAGACTTACCACTCATTTTATATCTTTATATGTAGTAAAATGATGAGTTTCATTATTCATGCAAGTTTCATATTTTTACGATACCCGCTTTTACGTTTCGTGACTTTACGACTTACAATTAGCGATTAACTGGACCAAAACCCACACCGTAAAAGCAAGACAACATCAAAACTTCATCTAGTCATCCTAGATAAGACCATGGACGAAATTCATGGCTAGTTAGAAGCCTTGTTGGCTTGAGATAAAGCCTCGACGAGTTTTGATCATGACATGTATTATACTTCCTAGCTAAGCTTCTTTAAAGTCCAAGCTTAGCTTGTAAGCTAAGGTGATTCACCACTCTTGCACCTCCTCAACACCCTATAAAAACCCCCTCCCCTCCATGTAAATGCTAAACCACACAACACAAACACATCCCATTTCTAAATCCTTTCAAGAGTTATTCAAGAAACACAAGTCTTTTATGAATTTCAAAGCTCTTGTTAAGCTTTGATTGATCCAAGTTATAATTCCTTCCTTCCATTGGTGATCTCCAAGCCACACAAGAAGTGTTTCTATTAGAATACTTCAAGTGATTTCCCAAGTCATCTCAACTTAGTATCAAGAGGTTTAAGAATTTGGAAGCTAGGGTTTCTAGTTCTTGTTCTTGACCTTTGATTTTCCTTTCTTAAGTTGAAAGCCAAAAATTGTAAGAATACTAACTACCACTCTTGCTCAACATCAATTAAATACTTCTTATACTTCATTTATGCTATATATGGTGTTTATATTGATTTCATGATGTACAAAAATCTTTAAAACAAGTTATGAGAACTATAAGTTAACTTAAAATAGGTAAACAAGAAAACTAGTGACATATATTGGGAAATACGACCAAAATAGTATGACTGATATAGACACTTACTTAATGTTAAAGAGGGTTTTACGAGGAAAACATAGCAATTTGAATCACCCAAAACAAGTATCTGAGTCAAAAGTTAAGGCCAAAAGAAGTTAGCTAAACCAAAACGCCAAAACTGCCTATTTGCTTACGCCTAAAATCCAATTTTTTTGGAGGCCCATTTTGTCCGTTTCATCAAATAGTTAAAACACAAAAATTTTCCGAAACGATGTTTTACATCTACCTTGAGGAAACCCGGCCTTAAAAGACCAAACGATAGCATTTTTCTGCCTCAAATTGTAAAACAGTTTTTAGGGTCAAAGTTTGGTTTTTCACAAGTTAAAGAATATAGAAACCATGTTTTTATCAAGGCTAATTACATACTAAGTTAACAAACTTCATTCAAATTAATTTATCTAAGCAATCAACCTTCGGATAGTGCTTTCACATGTCAAACTATACTTGTAATAACCAACTTTACAATTTAGAAACTTGTAAACTTTTCTTTAAACACTTATGATATAAATTGTGACGACACTTGCAATAACCATTATGATTTCCTAATCATAACCAAACAACCTTGTAACTTGTGTTTTGCAAGCCATATGAACATTTTCGACACTTATGATATACAACCAAAACATATGTTTTATCTATTAAGTTCTACAACACTAGGGAACTTCATGTGAGAGCTTCATTTGGGTAAACGGATCGACGAGTTCTTTGGATTTACAATTAAAGTGTCCTAGCTCCTTGAACGTTTACTACATGACCTCTGAATTGTGATGGCCCGTGGTAGTGATATATATAAATAAACACGTTTTCACAAGTAGACCATTTCTATAAACGACATACACAACTACCATGTACTACATCATGATCAATATAAGGACATATATAGGCTCGTTTATGTTTTTTTGGACATTATTCCAAACTTAAGTCGCAACATCCAATTTTATGTTTGCACATAGAGGTTTCCCGGCTTATCTATCATATTCGTTAGAGTACTAATTATCATCAAACTCACAGTGAGTTCATAGCCCCACTTTCTATTACTTAATTGTTTTACAAACCCTTGGGAGAGATACATGCTATTTTTTAACTTGAATACATCGCTTTGAAACGTATGTTATACACTGATGTATTATTTGCACTAAGTACCACTATTGCCAAATTTAAGTCCTTATTATCATGAACCATTAATCACTTGCGGGTGAACGCGAATAATGTTGATATATCTATCATCGACTAATCCCGTTTGTTTGACCAAGTCCGGTAAATAAACGCACTCTATTTGAAAAACCATAGGTTTATTGGCAAATTACCGATTAGGGAAACTATTACTATTTTATCAATTTCTATTGACAAGATGTTAACGTTTTTGGTGTCGTGAGCTTAGTGCAATAATATCTTTTTTGTTTTGTAAACTATGAGTGTGAATCTATAGCTCATACTACGAATATATTGTGTTCAATAATCAAACTAAAATCTATAAATTCACTCAACCTTTATGTTGACGATTTAAAGCATGTATCTACGTCCATAATGAACGAAGCTGGCAAGGAGGAGCAAGGATACTCAAGAAGGCTAAAATTTTTATTATCATTCGAAAACCCATTTAATGTATTTTGTAAACTTGGAACCATTTGGGACCTCTTTTTGTAAACTATGATATTTATATAAATCGAATGATAAAATTTTTAAAACGACTCCATTAGAGTTCGTTTTCTATTGTTATAACTGTTGTGCCATGAAGTAACACCCAGTTTGAATTCCGCTGCGTATCACGAAATTGGGGTTGTTACACTTTTTCAGCTAAATAAAATTAAATCTTGAGTTACCTAACAGAAATTTTTACAAATATTTTACCAAATTCTAATGCATATTAATGCATAATGAAAAACTCGGCATAAGTATTAGTTGTTCTTATATCACAATTTTTATGGGCAAATTCTTATATGTGTATATACTTAACTAAAATGTTAAAATAAATTTGATTTATGTATAAACTTCGTCGTTGCACAAAACACATAACTATATAAATATATGAAATTACATTTAAAAACACAATATTCATATAATATAGAATAATTTTTTTGTCAAAACCCCGTACATGAACGGGTTTTATAACTAGTAACTTAACGAATGATGATAATTCTAAATTAGTATAGCTTCAAGCAACACTAATGCACATTGTTTCATATATTAATAAATATAAAGGGGAAAAATAAAATATATCATAAGTAACATCTTATATGTTTACGTTAGAATATAGCATATTATAAATTAAGATTTAAGATCATTTGAGGACAAAAGATTATTTACATATCAAGGGATCAATCTCCACATCCATTTTATTTGATTTAATGGATAAAATTAATCTTAACAATTTAAAAACCACTTTTTTGTGAACAAGAATGAGGGAATGAAAAGTATTCTTCAATTGATTCATAATGTGGAGATACATGGGGTATATATAAGAAAAAGCGTAGGGTAACTCTAATTCTTGGTGGGCCATGGGCCTCTTATGGGCTATATGGACATATTAATAATATCCATAACACATCCTCGGATGTCCATACTATTAATACGCTTTAGAAATCGCCTCATTAAAAACCTTGCTAGGAAAACCCAGTGGGACAAAACCATGGTTGGGGAAAAAGGAAGTAGCATTATTATCTCCCTCTGATGACTACATATGTTGAACTCTTTTGAGTTTGCGCCTCCAATGTTGTGGTTCAATGTCCAAAATGTTGAGGTAGAATGAGATCATACGAAATTTTCACTTGAACGACTTGTTGAACAATAATATCAACATTCTTGTAAGTCATGTGCGAAAAAAGAACTTTGGAAAAATATGTTTTAATCTTTGTCGCGCTTGGAGGTTATTTTAAATACCAAGGCTTGCTTACATCTGAGATTTCCATCTCAACCATTAGAAAAAAAATCAATCGGTGGGAATTAAAAGCGTTTTATTATTTGCATGATTTTTATAATTTAAATATCTCTTAGAAATCCGTTAGTCGTTGGCAAAAATAATTATATCATCGCGTGCAGGCATTTAATTATCTTTCTATAGGCAGAAACTTTGATATACTTCGAAAAAGAAAAAATCGTTTTGCGTTTTTTCGTCTTTTTGTTTTTTCTTGAAAATGAAATTTACGCTTGAAATATCATATATGATTTAAA
>OU343225.1:239173943-239215899 GCA_910596185.1 Chrysanthemum makinoi | reverse complement strand
TTTTGCTGGAGGTGGGTTATAAGGATAATCGTAATTGTTACAAGGAACTTGCTCGTGAAACAATCGGATTCTCGTCTCGACAATCGGAATGAACGAAACGTGTATCCTCCCACAATACTCACAATAATATGATTGTTGTGACGAATAAGGGTAAGGTTCATAACCAAAGGTTGAGTTGTTAAATTGAACTTGACATTGAAAACCTTGGTGAGGACCACCACAGACTCACAAGAGTATGATTCCGGCTCATGGTACAGAGGTTGGTTAGGAAAATCTGTTGTCTCATAGTTAGGATTGTGGTGAAACTCGGTTCCAGATTTTCCATTGCTACAAGCGGGACAATTCCCACCATATTCGGGTCCTCTGCACCATATGCACAAGAGCTGATAAATCGAAGAATTATCCGATAAGATTTAGCTATTTCCACCATTTCGTGATAGGCTCGATTCTTGAACGGGAGTCATCTCGGGCTCAGAAACATATTCCATTTCACCTGGAGGGAGTAGGAATCAAGGGTTCTCCAATTAGATTCTTCCACCATGCTTTTATATCATCATCATTATGAAGAGTTCCCTTTTGTTCTAGACGTGCATAAAGACGGGCGAGGTCTGGATTTGGATTAATAAAATTCTGGAATATATTACAAAATCCATCTCGACAATTATTTCCGCACCAATCACATATAAATTTCAAACATCGATATTGATTTTCTTCCATACGGCTTTGGTAATGAAGGCAACGACGATAAGAACATATCTCGGGTTGTGGCGGATGGTCGAAATACTTTTAGAGTCATCGAGAGATTGTTTGTCGGCTAAGTTGCACCAATAGCAAGATTTTTTAGAACCGGGGTGTCCACATCGCTCACATACACATTCTGGATTCAAACAACAATACTGTTCTTCTTCCATACGGCCTTTGCAATGGAAACAATGACGATAATTGATTGTTTCCATGGGAATTGAACATATAGAGGGTTAAGGAGAAAGAATTATCGGGTTAGAGGATAAAAGAAGAATATTTTTGGGTTTTTAAAACAAATTTTGAAAAGGAAAATCTTATTGGGTTTTTATAATTTTGAAAACACAATCTTTTTGTAACCTTCACGTCAACCGGTGCTCGGTAGCTCTCAAAAGTACGCGCAGCGGAGCGGGAACGAAGAGTGGATCGTTCTTCAGTCTGCAATTTAATGTCAAGACTTTCCTTATGCCCCGTGTATAGGTTGTACCTTCAAGGTGAGCCGACGTAACAATTAACGTTCGGGTTTCTTCTGTTGGTTTTTTTAATTTTTTATGGTTTTTGGAAACACTCTAGGAAGAATGTTTAGGTTTTTTAGATGTTTTTGGATTTTTGAAAAATATATTTACAAAAACGACGGTAACTTCACTCGGGGAAGGATCTTCAAATGCACGCGATTCGAGACGGAATACGAAAACTCGCTACAAGCCTTCCCCGGCAGCGGCGCCAAAAATTGATTTGTTAAAAATCAATAATAAGAAGAGAATGTGTAGTATACGGGTAACTCAAATGTGTTAGGTTTGAGCACCGAGATCGTTCCGAACGAGGGTTGAATGGAATTTCCAACTCACGTCCCGATTTTCGGGATTTGAATGGTGAAAAAGGATTAATATGATGTTATTTAAACTACGGGGCAAGGGAAGCAATAAAGGGAAATTACACTACGGGAAATCCTAAATACGCAAATTATACTAAAATGCATTAAATGAAACGTAAATAAAATGCAACTACGTCTATTCTAAGTCCTAAAATGATCTAAAATTACTTTCTAACTAAAAATGATATTTAGAAAATTAACTAAGAATTAAAACTAATTTTTTTTAGGATTTTTCTAGAATTTTTTTAGATTTAAAAACTAACTTTTAAAACTAATTTAAAATACTAAAAATTATAAAAATAAAGGGGAAAAATATGAAACAATTTTTATAAAATCTAAAATATCCTAAGAGAATTTTCAAAACTATTTTTTTATTTTTCTGATTATTTTTCTATTTTCTACAACTTTGAAACTTTTTAAACCTAATTTAAATTGTGAAAAATACCAAATAAAAGGAAAAAAATAGGGAAAAATATTTTTTATGCTTTTTATATTTTTCTTAAACTGTGAAAATTGAAAAATTATTTTTTTGAACTTTTTCTTAATTATTTGCAATAAAAGCTATTTAAAAATACCTAAAATCTAATTTAAATTGAGAAAAATAGCAAGCAGTGACCAAAAATTATGAAAAACTCAGGAAAGTTCTAAAATATTAATCCAAATCTATGAAAAATAAGAAATCATAAGCTTATGTGTGAGATATGAGGGCTGTAGTGTAAACTAATATGAAATAAGCTAATTAAAATAAGCTAATAAGCACTATAATCTACCAAACTACTACAGAAGCTGAGTTATGCTAAAATAAGCTAATTCCAACTTATTCCACCAAATCCTATCAAGCCAAGCTCGACTTAAGAATTATGCAAACTGACTAGTTAAACCAATTAGCTCTTTACCCCTACTGTTTGAGCTACTCCACAGGCTTATTCAATAAGCCAAACTAATAACAGGATGTGGTTCTCAAGACCACCTACCAAAGAATTATTGTACCAAATTTCAAGCAAAGTTAAGCCAAAATGAACAAGTAATGGTTGTCTGCAAAAACCACACATGCACAACTCAGTTAATGTTGAGTGTGCACAGGGGAGATTAGCTTCTAAAGAAGAGCTGTTTTAGAGCTTATCAGGGTTTCTAAACATTTTACAAAATGAGATATCAAAAGGCGACCAACCGAACTTGAAAAGCCCAAAGTTTCAAAACACTTTACTCAAAAAGGAATCAATGATTCATCCACAAAGTTTGGTGAAAAACTAGTTTTGACAGTTTGACTATTTTAGACAAGTAATGAAAAGTTGACCAAAACGAGTTTTGATTCAAATGATGAACCGATCTAGATGAGAAATGATGAAATTCAACTATTGCAAGCTAGCTTATCACTTTATACACTTATATGCTAAATATCATTAACTAACTCCATCTCCAAAAGAAAAATGAAATAAGTGACGCTTAAGTTGTGATTAATTTTTGAAAGAGCGGATGCAATAATAAAAGCTTAATCACAAATTCCCAAACCGATCCAAAACTAATTTCAAAACAGTTATGCAATCTATTCTATCAAATCCTAGTTAAATCACAATAACAAGATAATTCAAACTACATAATGATTGCACTAAACAAAGCTAATATGACAGCAATAATCAAAACTATAACAGATCTAATAGAAATAATAACTGCTACTTTTTATTAAGCTAGTAATGAGATTAAGGCTAAACTTACAAGATGTCCAGCCACTATGGCTTGCAAATCAGCAAAAGTACCACTAATCCTAAACCATTTAACATCAAATCAACCCAGATCCATTACTAGTTCTGCAATTCAAACCCACTTCTGTAGCTTTGACTTTCATTGACCAATAAGAATTTGAGTTTGAAACAAAAGTAAGCTCACAATAAGCTATCAAAAGCTTATATGAACCTAATGAAACAGTAGCTAAGTGTGAATCAATCCACAAAACGCATTGATATGTTTTTTAATGATTTTATCTCGATTTTTTGTATTTTTTGAGTTAATGAAGAAATTAGCTAAAAACAGATTTATACTAATGAAATAAGCATTTAAACAAGGATAATAAGCAGATTTAAAAGCATAAACAATTGAACAATTACTTGAGAATTAAAAACTGAATTTAATTAATCTAAGAATTTGAGTACAAAGAGTAAATTACAAAGGCTTATCAAAACTTAAAACATTAAAATGAAAATACAACTAACTATGCTACTGAAGAATTAAAGAAGAAGATATCAGCATTGTGAACGAATGAAGGCATTATATAGCTGAGCTTGAGGTCATGAGGCTCTTGGAAGGATCTAGAAATCCATTTTGTGCTTTCTCTGAGTCATTTGCAGCCTTTAGATCAAATCCCAAACGCATCCAATCCATTTCCACCTTAGGATCAAAATTTCCACGATCTACAACCAATGGGAGAGCGGGGATTGGACTTGAGCACACGGATAGTCTGACCGCACCCACATGTGTCGCGGTCAAGAAAGTACAATAATACCCTTAATTACGGTAATTTTGACCAATTGACCATTGAGGTAATTAGGGTTTATAGACCGTAAATTGGGGTAAAAAGGGCGGGGTGGTTTTGTTTGATAATCTTGACCGGTATTGGCTGACTGTAAAATGGCGGGTAAATGGGTTGGATAACCGGGTATAGGGTTGGCTGGGTTGGGATAGTTATTGGACCGGGTTTATATTTTGGGGTGGATTTAGTTATGGACTTAGGACTAGATAAATGATCCAAGTAATATTAAAGGACCAAAAGTGTAAATCTGAAAATGTTCATCAAGGACCATTCTTGTCATTCTTAAATAATCCAAGGGCTGATTTTGTAATTCCGAAACTTGAGGATCACTTTTGCCAATAACTGAAAGTTCAGGGACCATTTATGACAATTCTTTTAAACTTGATTATTTCTTCCAAAAATCATCCTCAGAGAATAAAATCTTCCAAAATGCACAATCCCGACCTTCCCGCCTAAAGCTCTTTAATCTCTCGCGGCTCGATTTACGCCTCGATTTGGCTTTTTGTGTGTTTTTTTACATATCCGTACCTGCACAAGCATAAACTCAAGAAAACCACAAATATTAGCAATAAACAGCTCTTTCTTGGTTATTTTGGGTCAGTTTTGATAATGAAAAGATATGTGTTTAAGCACATATCATATACCTAATTTAGGCATTTGAAAAATTTATCGAACCTCGGCTAAATAGAGTCTAGTCACCTACATTTAACCTAAGGACAGTGGAACATAGTCTGACTAACTATGTTCGACTTAAATTTTTCAAACACTAGGAATAGTTATACAAGGGTTATATTCAGGTTAATTTCATACTTAAACTCGATAAACGACCATAATTCATTAAAAAGATCTAGAGACATGATAGTGTCTTACCACTCAGCGAGATCTTAACACTTATTTATACTACCTGATTTCATTCTTGAAAATTTTCATTTATGAAATGATCCTAACTACTATCTTGGGATAGTCATCAAACCTTCTCGTCATTTCTGAGAAGTACTAGCCTGATTAGGTTTCAAGGCTATCATTCCGCCATAATCCTTTACAATCCACTTATGATTTTAAAGCAAACTTAACATCTCTACCTAAGAATAATGGTAAGCGTACACTACACTCTTCTAATCTTCAACATATCACATCATTATCTAAACCCCATTATAAATCAGTATGTAAACTTCACAAAGATCACGTTTCTTTCAAACACTAGTAGACATAAACACTAAACGATATAGCCTTCATCTCGAAACTACCAAGACATGATCAATTGGAAATGGTTTGATAACCACTTGCCACTAGCAAGACTTTCCTACAACGAGAATTATCACATCATTATAAACTGTTTCACATCAACAATATCTTACACCTTTTATTATGTAAAGATATAGATTTCACAAACACATCAAAACCACAATACACATAAGGGGCGTATACAAAATGTTTATAGAGAGAAAGTTCTAGAGAGAGAAAGGGAAGAGAGTTGGGAACTATGTGCAACAAAGAAAAATGATATTGAAGCTCCAACCCTCTACCTTGGGAGGTAGAGGGTATTTATAGTGTCTTACAATAAATGCCTCCTACGGGCTGTGGATCAGGCGTACATTGGGTAAAGACCTGTCCGTCCTCCACGGTTTTACTTAACTAACTACTTACTAACATTATATAACTACGACTACGAGCTTTCTAATGATTACATATACTTGAGGTGACCGACACTTTAATGACTGAATTTTCTCTTTCCTAACAATCTCCCCCTAAGGGATGTCACTTCAATTTACAATAATCATGAACAGATATTAAGATTGTTTTTGAATTCTTGCTTAAGTTCTTTGCTCAGTAGCTCGTAGTCTTTGATTCTTCATGTTCCGCATGTTTGGATAATTCAACTGGAGGTCTTTAACTGATCCACGTGATGATGAGTTTTGAGCCAGCTTTGAGATCATCAGCTTGCATATAAATTTGACTCTTCCATTGTAGTGTTGACATTATGTGATGTTGTGATAGTGGACCGACATGCTCACATTCTGGATCATGATTTCTTCTATCGATAGCGGAAGCTTTAGATGATTCATGATATTTGCGCAGCCAGTAGCGAAACATGGAGTGAGAATATCAGAGTCATTGATGCACTAATCATGATTTCTTATGAAATGAATGTGTTGTGTGAGCATGCGGCTATGGATTGACCTCTCCATTTGATCACCGCAGGATCGGGTGTACCGCATACAACAAGCAACATATAAAGCGCATCGAAAGTGTCTTTGATCACTTTCGTTTAATTGAGGTACACGCCCACGGTTCCCGTTGATCAGTACAAGTACGCCTGTGATCGTTATAATTCAAGAATCTCCTTGACAGGTTTTCGTACTGCTCCAGCTGTTCTCAAACCGAACGTCTCAAAGAAGACAACACGGAGTGAGTGAACCAAATAATTTGAGATTCACTGATTGATGAAAAGAGATTTGAAAACAATCGAAAGTATTGCTCAAAATAAATGTTTTGCCAACCAAATCAATCCAAACCCTTGAAATATTAATACACAGTCGATGTGCTAGAGAAAAGAGTTTTAAGCACAACGATCGGTTTTCAAAGGTATCCGTTAATCCATAACCTGAACCAGGATTGATTCAAACATTTGAATCCCCATTGTTTCTCTCAGTTGTCACATGGTTGATCTATATGATAGATCTCACATGCCACCTACCAAGAGCTTGTTTGATGTTGGCTCTAGAAGGCTTTCCATCTTCATTGTGAATATGATAGCATATCACTCAGATGTTCTGACAAAACCACAAGGATAATGCGTAGGACTCTAAAAGTATATTCTCTCTATCCACATTGTGTGAAACAGAGAGTCTTCATTGATTTTGTCCTTAATGAGATTTATTGATGATCTCATGGCTCTAGACTCATTGTGCACATTTGTTCCTGTGCGGATACTTAGGAGAGGGTCTCCTTCTTCAATATCAACAATCTCTAAGAGAAAGTCGATAGATAATGTGGTTCCCTGTGAGAGTGAAACAAGTCCTTTTAAAAGGAACTTGAGTAGTTTGGGAAGATGTAGCAGTGCGTCCACTGGGTCCATGACGTCTTGTCTTCAATACAGTGTTACCTTAGTAAACACCAGTAGCATATGTATTGAACCCGGTTTCCGCCCTAAGGTTGAAATAATGGAGGGCTATTTCTTTTCACCCTTTTATCATTCATTTCTTTTCATTCTTCAACCCCTTCAGTGCTTACCGAGACTTCATAACTAGAACTTTGTTGGGTTTATTCCATTTCTAGCTCTATCTCAGTCCGCACTCTTCCCATATATCACTTTTCTCCTTTTTTTCATTATACCTAAGGACTCTACACTATCTAGTGGATTGTCCCTGGGTAGATCTCCGCTCTCTGGCGAGATCGTGGAAATGAATACCTAACCTAACCATCCTTATAACACCATTCATAAAATAAATTGGTCGGTCTTTTGGTATTGTTCATCAACCATTGGAACCAATTGAAAACCATTTGAAAATCAATCCAAGTACTTGTGATATATTATCAAAGCATTTTGTACCTAATCGTTTTGATATTTTAGAAAATGGCTCCCTCAACATGTGCATCATATGTTTGAAATCGTTTGGCACATGGAGGCAAGAAGAAGAATTCACTTCTTTTGATAAATATTTTCTAAGAATATCGACATCACTTTCCCGATCAAAATTAGTGATTCTCATACAGTTAAAGATATTTTCAGGAAAGAATGTGGTTTTCAATAAAAATTGCTCCCCCTCAATATGTGCATCAAGATTTGAATGAGTTTTGCACATATTAGGGAAAACCTACACACGTTTCAATCCTTTTTGGTTTAAAATAGATGCTCCCCCTTAACACGTGCATGGAAAATTTGAAATCGTTTGGCACATGAATGGAGGAGAGTTTGTTAAACACTTATAAAACCAATTATCGGTTATCATTTAAATCCAATTTAAATCACAAATTCTTCCCCGATCACAATCTTCAAATCATTTGAGATTTGTGATCTTTATAGATTTAAATTGTTTTTGAAAGCTTTTGAGAAGAATTGTGACTTGCTTATGAAAACATTTAACCGATAAGGATCAATTCTGAGACTTTAAATTCCACGGATTAATCATGCTTTGATTATCTAATGAAACATAACAATAGCCAAGGTCCTGAACCACTTGTGTAAAACATTGTTCAATTTGATTATCAAAAATAGACCTTGCTCGTTTACATGCCAATTGTTTGAAAAATACACTTTTAATTGATTGAATCATTCTCCCCCTCAATCAATGACACAAGTTGTTGATTGAGAGATAGAGATTTTGACAAATGATAAGCTCAGATGATTTTCAAAAATAATAGAGTACGAGGTATTTTCAAAGCAATTTTGTTTTCATTAGATGACAAATATTTTTCAAAAGAATCATCAGATGGAAAAAATATTTGGAAAGAACACATTTGTCCTTTTGGTGACAAACATTTGTTTTAAGAATCAGAGCATGAGATTTGAAAAAAGATTAAGCATGGCTCTGCTCTTTACTATTAAAACGGGTTACTGCCTGAAATGACAATAAACCACCATTTTTCTCCGCCTCATTATTTATTATTTTTTTTAAAGCAATTTATGTATATTCGAAGAGCATCTAAAAACCCGTGACATTCTTTGAATGTCAACACAAAGTCCATAGATGATATCAATAACAAAAAAAAAAAAAAACATGACAAAATAACAATATTTTTTTGGTAATTTTCAAGATCTTCTAATTTTTATGGATTTTTTAAAATTTTATATTTTTATATTTTCTTTTGTAGGTTTTGAAATTTTGTATTTTGCTTTTTGAATAAATATACACAAGAGATAGATGAAGAAAAAGACCCATTTTTACTCCTCGTCTTCCTCTTGAAGACGTTTGAGTGTTTCCGGTTGTAGGCTCTTTAAACCAAGTCGTGGAAGGATAAACTCAAAACGTTCTCTAGGAAGAGCTTTGTAAAGATGTCTGCTAACTGGTATTCAGTCCTCAAAAAATAAAGTTCCACCACACCTTTTTCCACTTGTTCCCGAATGAAATGATGTCGAATGTCAATGTGCTTTGCTCTTGAATGTTGAACGTTGTTGCAAGAGAGAGCAATGGCACTTTTGTTATCACAATACAAAGGGATTTTGTTGAATTCAAAGCCATAGTCAGATAATTAGGATGTCAACCTAGGATTTGAGCACAACAAGATGACATGGCTATGTATTCAGCCTCTGTAGAGGATATAGAAGTGCTCATTTGTTTCTTTAAAGACCAACTCACAAGCTTATCACCTAAAAATTGAGCACCTCCGCACGTATTTCGACGTGTATCTTGACACCCTGCATGGTCTCAGATCGCATATGCTGTTAGTGACATACCGGTGTCCTTCAGGTACCAAAGACCCATGTTGATGGTTCCTTGGAGATACCAAAGACCCGCTTAACTACTTCAAGGTGCTTTTTGGTTGGCTTAGCCTGGTATCTAGCACACATGCATACAAATGAATAGATATCGGTCAACTGGTCTGCGAGGTACATCAGGGATCCAATCATACTTCGATATTTCGTTTGATCTACCATGATCCCCGAGTGGTCCTCATCCAGTTTGGTACGTTCCACCATGGGAGTGTGAACGGTGTCACAAGTGTCAAATCCAAATTTCTTCAAAATTTCATTTGCATATTTAGATTGATTAATAAAAATGCCTCCGGGACTTTGTGAAATTTGCAATCCCAAGAAAAATGAGATTTGTCCCATCATAGACATTTGAAATTTGGAGCCCATCTCCTTAGAAAAACGGTCTCATTCATTGGGGTCAATCGAGGCAAAGATAATATCATCAACATAGATTTGAACGTGAATTAAATGTTTGCCTGACTTTCTGGTGAACAATGTCGGATCAACTGCTCCTTTGCTGAATCCACTAGATAGAAGAAAATTTGATAGCCTATCATACCATGCCCTTAGAGCTTGCTTCAAACCGTAAAGAGCCTTCTTCAAACGATAGACATGAGTAGGATTCTCTGGATTCACAAAACCTTCAGGTTTGCTGACGTATACAACTTCTTAAAGATCTCCGTTAAGGAAAGCCGTATTTACATCCATCTGATAGACTACCATGTTCTTACTTGCAGCATTAGCCAAGAAGATTCTGATTGCCTCTATACGAGAAACTAGAGAAAATGATTCTTCAAAGTCAATACCCTCCGCTTGACGGTATCCTTTTGCAACCAATCGAGCCTTGTTCTTTAACACATCACCATGCTCATCAAGTTTTACTTTGAAGATCCACTTTAGAGCAATGATCATAGCACGTGAGTAGGTACTAATTCCAATACATCTAGTCGATCAAACTCATGAATTTCTTCTTGCATGGAATTGAACCAACTGTCTTCATTCATGGCGGTTTTAACATCTTTTGGTTCGACCTTAGATAGTACGGAGTTGAAGAAGCACCATAAGGCATCGGTTGCAAGTTGTTTGCGAGTGGATACTGGACGAGAGGGATTTCCAATGATGTTGTCCAATGGGTGACCATGTGTTCATTTTATAAGGTGTTCGTGTGGTTGTTGTTGAGGAACCGAAGTAGCGAGTCGATTTCTCGATGAAGATAGTTCTGATGATGATTCAGGAGCAAATATGTTTTCAAAGGGGGCATCTTCAGGAGTAGCAGAGGGATTCTCTCCATCAAGGGTGCCAGAAACATTTCCATGATGTACACTCGATGATTTATGATTTGTTGATGAGACAGGGTGATCAACAGCATGCGCTTCTTGACTTAACGACATAGAAACTGAAGGGATAACTTCATTGACAGGGATAGGAGCAGCCTCTGTTGATGGAATTCATAGATCATTAACAATTGGCTCATAGTGTTCATCAAACATTGGATCAAACAGTTTCTTCAAGTCATCTTCTGAAGGAGGTACATAAGGAGTTGCTGGCGAAGAATCATATACAAGAGTAGAACTGATGGGACTACTTGATGATGCGGGTCCAGAACTGGTTGTCCAGGAGCCATTTCACCGGTCAGCTCATCGAACGTAACGTGAATTGTTTCCATGATATTTCGGGTTCTTTTGTTGTAGATTCGGTATCCTTTTCTGCTTGGTGCATATCCTACAAGTACTCCAATGTCCGCTTTAGCTCTAAGTTTGCCTAATTCTTGGACCTCATTAGTTGGATAACACAATGCACCAAACACACGAAGGAATGAAAGATTAGGTTTTCGATTGTGGACAAGTTCATATGGAGTTTTTCCATGAGAAGTGTGAATAAGGGATCGATTTTGAGTGTAGCATGCAGTGGCAATGGCTTCAGCCCAGAGAAACATTGGAACCTTTGAGTAAATCAGCGTTGTTCTAGCGGCTTCCACAAGAGATCGATTTCGTCTTTCAACTACACCGTTCTGTTGAGGAGTTCGTGGAACACTTCTTTGATGACTGATTCCAACACTTTCATAAAATCACTAAGTTCTCTGTTAACAAACTCAGTTCCATTGTCTGTTCGGATGATTCTGACAGTTTTGTTAAGTCGAACCTGCAGCTGTTTGATAAGTTTGATGATGAGATCTGGAGTTTCATCCTTTGTCCTCAAGAACTTAACCCAAGTAAATCGAGAGTAATCATCAACCACAACTAACACATATTTCTTCCCGTAAATATTCTGCACTCTCATGGGTCCACATAAATCCATGTGAATGGTATGAACAACTTCCATAACTGAGTTTGTAGGTTTGGGTTTGTAGGCATACTTCTTGCTTTTTCACAATTGGCATGCTGAACAAAGATGATCCTTTTCATACTTTAGTCTCGGTAAGCCTATTACTAAGTCCTTTCTGGAAAGATCATTTATGGTGCCAAAGTTCAGGTGATTTAGACGACGATGCCATAACCATGACTTTGTTTTTGAAGCCTTTGGCAACAAGCAGATTGGAGAAGACTTCATCATATCTTTGATAGAGATGGTGTATAGATTTGAACCACATGTTCCTCTTAAAATTTCTCTACCATCAAGTTCTCTAACGAAGCAAGTATGTTTTCTGAAGGCCACTTCTAGATCAGAATCACAGAATTGACCGACAGAGAATAAGTTATGACCAAGACCTTCAACGTAATATACCCTGGAGTTAATACTATCACTGAAAACATAGTCTTCATAACCCATAATTGCACCGAAATGATCATTCCCGAATCTAACAGTTACGATGAATTTACTCACAAAGTTCATGAGCCGTGACCGGTCTCCAGTCATATGCTTGGAACAGCCTGAGTCCAGGTACCACATAACGATTTGAACGATCTACAATTGAACACAGACAAGAATGGATAACTGGATAATTGGGATCCCCATGAAAGAATGGGTTCCATTTGGTTAGTAACGGGGATTGGAACACCCACATCAGAAGTAGAAACAATGGAATCATCAGGGATAGATGCAATACTAGTGTCTGTATTTTATCTACTCAAAGTATGTTCACTTCTTAAAGGAATAGTTCTACCAGTAGGCATCCATTTCCTAATGGGCATTGATCTAGATAATTTAGGGCACATCTCATTAAGATTTAATTTGCCGTAGGTATCCAATGATAACCTATGTTACTAAATTTCCTTTCTGTGGGTTTCCAATGTTTTCTAACCTTCTTTCGCCATTGCTTTCTAGCCTTCTTAGCTTGATTTTTGTATTCACTAACTTAACAGAGCATTTAACAGCATTAATCAACTCATTCACACCACATTCATGATGAGTAACAGAAACCAAACAATCATCATTACATGTTTTGCCAAAAGTAGCAGAATTAATTAATTACAAGACGCTTATAGCTAATAGTAGAATCAACACGATTCATTTTATTCAACTCAAACTTAATGTTCCTAGGGTGGTATTCTACTTTCTTCCATTGCACATTCTTAGCTTGCGAGGTCCTATCTTGCTTTGTATTTCCTGAAGGCTTTGACCAGCTTACCTTTGTGTCACTGATTACTCCTATAGAAGGAATTATGGGAACATTAGTTGGTTGAGCTACCTTGTGCATTCCTGAACTAGACGTGCAGGGATCTGAACTAATTGAAGGCACTCTAGAGTTAACTTTCTTAACATTGGGCATAGAAGTGTTGGGATCTGAATGCCGACAGATATTAAAATTCACTTTCTTAATGCTAGGCATAGAACAAGGCATCAGGCTTTACCTTTCTCACAAAAAGATTTGGGACATGTTGCTCGTAAACATTCTAACAGCTCCGAGATCGCTTTTTCCTGAATGCAAGCAAACCTAATTTGTCTATTAAGTGGCTTATTTATGAAATCCTCTTCTACAATCTCTCGGAGACATTCTAGACTATCCTTAAGGTGAGCGAAATAGTTATGAAACACAAGTTCGTTATTTCTAAGATGAGGAGGAATGTATTTAACAAATATATTTAGAGTCTGAAGATGACTTTGATGCAACATTCTCATTAAAGACAAGTGGCATTTTCCCTTTTACCTGACTCCTCAGATTCTTAATTTCCTTTTGTAAAGACGCTATTATTTCGTTGTTTTTGTCACGAGTGACTTTGATTGAATCATATAACTCTTTTAAGTGTTGTTTCACCTTTTCATTTTCTTCTAGAAAACTCTCATTTTCCTTTGTAGAGCATTAACCAAGTTTTGAAGATGAAAACTCTGAGAGCTCTGAGAATCTAAAGGAGGAGGCATTTGGGAGCCTATCACATTGTTCTTTTCACCCTTTAATTGTGAAATTTGGGTTCTCATTTTTTGATCGTGTTACAATGAGCTCGAATCATTATCACGCTTGATTTCAAAAGCATCAAATTCAAGAACATCCAAGGATGTCTTGATATTTGAGGTTTTAACATTTTCTTTTAGATGTTGATATTTTAATTGCATAGCAAGATGATCAACTTCTATATTAGAAAACTGTTTCACCAGGTTATCATGATCATCCCGTTCAAATTTTTCATGCAATTTAGAGTTACTTTTCTCAAGCTCAATGACACGATCATGGGAGACTTTCAGAGCAACAAATAATTCATGAAATTGAGATGCATTAATTGAACAATTCGTAGCAGCGTAAAACACATCTTGAGTGATACATTCGAAATCGATTCTCATTTAAGGTATGCAAGTTTTTCCTCTCAATCTCATTATATTTTATTTCTCGCTCATAGTCAATGACCCCAACTATCCTTGCATCAAATTCCTTTTCCATTTCTTTAATATCTAAATCCATCCCCTTTTAAGACTCTCAAATTGATCTTTTAGTTGTTTAAAGAAAGGCATGACCTCGGTTAAATAGCATTCTTTAGTTTGCTCAAAACCCTCTCCCCTTCGTTATCCCCAGTAGGTGTAATCCTTTTCTTTCATGTCTTCTCAAAATCAACAAATAATTGATAAATGACATACTGACTGATTAAGGTCTTGCTCTTAGTGAGAATAGATCTAGGAACTAAATGCATTGGTGTATTTGGAGGATAGATAGTGGCAAGAAGCATTCTCCTACATGGGGGATTCTGTTCAACAAACTCATCATTTTTTTCATGTCCATATCCTTTTTCCAAAACAATTGTTTAGGGGTCAGCTGTGTTTGAGGTCTAAACTTGTTAAATGAAATCCAATTATCCTTAGCATAGTTGGGTGTTTTATAACTGATTTTCTTTTCTATTCATGAAGGGCTCTTAAATTTTTCATCCAATTTCTTTCTAGTGACTTCTTCTAACTGCTTATCTTCCTCGTGTTCTCGCACAACTAGGTTTCTGTCTAGGCTTAAGGATTTCATAGCCATCATAAATTATCTTCTGTGCTTCTCTAGCTTTCTTACAGCCTCGTGGTTTGGTTCATCAACTAAGGCAACACTATGTTTGTCACTTAGAACTCTATGCTTAGTGATCATGTGAGTAGTCTGAATGGTGTTTCCTTGTACGTATAATTTGTTTTCAAGTTTGTTTTTCAAAGTTTTTAGGTTGGAAAATTCATTTAAAAGTTTGATTCCTTAGCATTAAATTCCTGCTTAAGCACTTTCACATTTTCTTGAAGTTCTTGTTTTTGCTTAGCCTTTTTATTAAGTTTTTCTTTTAAGGAATCTAGCTCTTGTTTTAGTATTTCTTCCCTAAAGCTACTTTTTCTAATAATTGTACGCATTTGGTCACCCATTTCCTGCTCACGAGGGGTTAACTCAAACTTAGCGCGTTGTTTATAAATGGCAACTTGTTCTTTATAGGCATTAAGTTCAGATAACAATCATCAGGGGCACATGGAGTGAATTCATCAAAAACATAGTCATCATTGACTTCAGAAGATGCATCACTTGGTTCAATCACACTTTCACTTTGGATCACATATTGATCATATGGGACAATATTACTATTACCCATATTAACAATATCTGTTTCACAAGTTTCATGTGATTGCACTTTATCATGTATCTTTTGCTCATCAACTTCATCATATAATTTTAATACCTCTGAGATGATTGATTCTTTGGATGGACCAGCTTGCTTAGATGATGAGACCTTTGGAGAAATGCTAGCCATGAAGATTGTCGCAGGCAAGAGGTTCATCAGAGTCATATGCATCACAATCGGCAACTTGAAAGGCATTTTGATGATTGTGACCTATTTCCTGAATTGGCTGCTCATCCACATCTGCATCATATGTCTTAGCATTCCCTTCTGCAAGAAATAACAACTCTTCTTCATCCAAAACTGCACCATTGTCTTGAGCTTGCACAAGCAACATCTTGTCTCAAGTATTCTCGCATTTTGAGGGTTTTGGAGATGTGCAGAATTGTAATGTGTCCATCACCACCACGCTTGTAGCACTTGACGGCTTCACTTGTCCCGATTGGCATTTCTCCGACGATTCTGATTAGCCACATACCTCCACCTACTCCACCTCTTCCCCTGTTCATACTGCCTTCCTTGAACTGGTTGCAGATAACCTTCCATCTCTGACAGAGCTTGATTGTGTGGGTTGGATGTCGTTTGAGGTTATTGTTGGTGTGAGGAGTGGTATTCAGATTTTGACTAACCATGAGAGAAAGTTGATTGATGAAGTTTTCCATGATTGTGTTTGAGTCCGAGGTTTATATGCTGGATCAGGAATGAGCTTGTATTTAGCGTTACCCGTAGGTATGACTTGAGAAGCTTTGGTGGTAATTCCAACATTTGTGTAAAAGGCTGTTGAATCATTTGAAGAACTTGTTTCTCCCTGTTTAGTTTTGAACTGTTCAAGAATCCTTCGTTCAAACATAGCATGTCTCTCATTCTGAAGAAGGAAGGCATACAATTGCTCATAGTTGGTGTTCTTCAATCCTTTGGTTAGCTTCACAGAGGTGACAAATTTGTGCCGTTCGAGATTCATGTTGTTCAAAAACTTTGAATTCAGCTGAATATTTGGCATGGTCATTTTGATATTCGTCTTATCATTCACAAGCTTGTGGAATCTCACGTAATATTCATAGACACTTTCATCTGGTTTCATCTTAAAGTGCTTGAATTCATCATACATTTGTGATTCTCTGTCTTCCTTAGTTAATTCAGAGCCCGAGAGAAGCATCTTGACATTATCCCAAACCGCCTTGGCTTCAGTGTTGTGATTGATAAGCTTATAGATATCTTTTGGAAGACCCTGAAGTATAATGTTTGAAACCCTGATATCAGCATCGAATCTCTTTTTCTCCTTATCACTGAGCTCATCATACGTCTTTGGTCTGTCCAATCCAAAGATCATTGTTCCATCTGCAGCAGTATCAATTATGTCTCTTGTAGTCTCAATCTGATAAGGTCCTTCATCAATTGATTTGAGAATGTTGACCCCATTTTCCTTTCCCAAACAGTACAACCTGATTCGTTAAGCCTAAGAGTCATAATCTGTTCTGTCAAGCATAGGTGGACGAGTATCTGATCCAGCTGCTTGAACGTCGTCAGCAATAGAAGAAACGATAGTAGGCACGTTGTTGGACATGATTACACGTTTTACGGGATTTTACTATTCTTTGATTAAACCGGGAAATTGATTCTTTCACGCGATTTTACTAAACCAAAAGAACAACCGTAAAAATGTAGCACGAAGAATTGACAAGTTTCAAAAGACAAGTAGCTAAACAGTCAACTTGCTTTGGTATCAACTCGCTAAACGGTCAACTCGCTTAAAAGACAAGTCGCTTAAAACTCAAGTCGCTTAAAGAAACAACTCGCTTAATAGCCAAGTCGCATACACAGACAACACGCTTAACCACCAAGTCGCTTAAACCAACTCGCTGACAATACAACTCGCTTAATAGCCAAGTCGCTTTAAAACTCAAGTCGCTTAAAGAAACAACTCGCTTAATAGCCAAGTCACATATACCAATTCGCTGCTAATACAACTCGCTTAATAGCCAAGTCGCTTAAACCAACTTGCTTCCACTAACAAAGCAACTCGCTTCCAAGAAACTCAACGCTGTAGCTCAACTCGCTTCGTACAATATTTGAAAACAACCACTTTATCAATCAAAAAACAGCTAAACCACAATGATTCAAGCCTTCCAATTCAAAACCTAAACACATATGATGATCCTAAACACAAAAGTACAATCAAAATTCAAACTTTAACACCATAAATTGTCCAAATGATTCAAACTCTCCTAAACACTTATAACCCCAAAAACCTTATGAAATCCACCAAAACAAAGAGCATGAAAGATGAGTGATCAAACTTGTCTCTTGATACCAATTGTAAGATATAGGATTTCATAAACACATCAAACCAAATACATAAGGGGCGTATACAAAATGTTTAGAGAGAGAAAGGGAAGAGAGTTGGGAACTATGTGAAACAAAGAAAAATGGTATTGAAGCTCCAACCCTCTACCTTGGGAGGTAGATGGTATTTATAATGTCTTACAATAAATGCCTTCTATGGGCTGTAGATCAGGCATACATTGAGTAAAGACCCGTCCGTCCTCCAAGGTTTTACTTAACTAACTACTTACTAACATTATATATCTACGACTACGAGCTTTCTAATGATTACATATACTTGAGGTGACCGACACTTTAATGACTGAATTTTCTAATTCTTAACATATTAACAACAGTTACCCTAACAACAACAAAACTATTCCATTGGAGGCACTATATAGACGAAAGTGTCAGTCAACCATTTGCTGAACTAAGGTGTTCAGAGATCACCCACGAAACAACTAAGGAAACCATACAAATACAAATTCGGCAGCATGCTACACACTATCACTAGAAACAAAAATTAAATGGATGTAAGGCGTTAAAATTTAACAAAAACTCCATGTTTTAAATTAAGGTTTTGTTGAAAGCCTCGATACAATAAGATATGATTCATTTAGAGAATCGGGAAAAGCCAAACTTGAGGTATATTTAACTCTATAAGATTTTAACAAAACCCTTTAAATTATCAACTTAAGCCACCACCAAAAACTTAGAATTGTATATAACACATTCTATAACTAGAAACTTGAGAACGCATAGATTAGAATTCGGCGCACACACCCACATTTTCCTGGACAATTCAACATCGGATAATACACACTGAATTCCGGGACGGAATTTCCATTAAGATGGTGAGACTGTAACAACCCGCATTTTCAGGTTACTTTTCTTTTTTTTTGAAAATTTACTATTCACTTTTACTATTCAATTTCACTATTCATACCGTAAACTTTTTATTTTAGTTTACTATCATGACAAGATAATTGAAACTCGACAAATCGTCCTGACGACGTACGTTGAATCCATACAGAACCGATTTCACAAAACCGTGTCTGAGAATTACTTTAGGGTTTAAACGTCATTCAGGCATCCCGATATGTCCATAAAACACTATAAACATTAGAAATATGTATTTCTACCATTTTACGATAATTTCACAAGTTTTGAAATTTTACATTTTCCAATTCTGTGTTTTACGCAAAATACGCGTTTTTGACCCGCGTTTCCAGCTTTAAACAGCGTTTTAGCACCCAATGAGACTTACCACTCATTTTATATCTTTATATGTAGTAAAATGATGAGTTTCATTATTCATGCAAGTTTCATATTTTTACGATACCCGCTTTTACGTTTCGTGACTTTACGACTTACAATTAGCGATTAACTGGACCAAAACCCACACCGTAAAAGCAAGACAACATCAAAACTTCATCTAGTCATCCTAGATAAGACCATGGACGAAATTCATGGCTAGTTAGAAGCCTTGTTGGCTTGAGATAAAGCCTCGACGAGTTTTGATCATGACATGTATTATACTTCCTAGCTAAGCTTCTTTAAAGTCCAAGCTTAGCTTGTAAGCTAAGGTGATTCACCACTCTTGCACCTCCTCAACACCCTATAAAAACCCCCTCCCCTCCATGTAAATGCTAAACCACACAACACAAACACACTTCCAATTTTCTAAATCCTTTCAAGAGTTATTCAAGAAACACAAGTCTTTTATGAATTTCAAAGCTCTTGTTAAGCTTTGATTGATCCAAGTTATAATTCCTTCCTTCCATTGGTGATCTCCAAGCCACACAAGAAGTGTTTCTATTAGAATACTTCAAGTGATTTCCCAAGTCATCTCAACTTAGTATCAAGAGGTTTAAGAATTTGGAAGCTAGGGTTTCTAGTTCTTGTTCTTGACCTTTGATTTTCCTTTCTTAAGTTGAAAGCCAAAAATTGTAAGAATACTAACTACCACTCTTGCTCAACATCAATTAAATACTTCTTATACTTCATTTATGCTATATATGGTGTTTATATTGATTTCATGATGTACAAAAATCTTTAAAACAAGTTATGAGAACTATAAGTTAACTTAAAATAGGTAAACAAGAAAACTAGTGACATATATTGGGAAATACGACCAAAATAGTATGACCCTGATATTAGACACTTACTTAATGTTAAAGAGGGTTTTACGAGGAAAACATAGCAATTTGAATCACCCAAAACGAGTATACGAGTCAAAAGTTAAGGCCAAAAGAAGTTAGCTAAACCAAAACGCCAAAACTGCCTATTTGCTTACTGCCTAAAATCCGAATTTTTTTGAGGCCCATTTTGTCCGTTTCATCAAATAGTTAAAACACAAAAATTTTCCGAAACGATGTTTTACATCTACCTTGAGGAAACCCGGCCTTAAAAGACCAAACGATAGCATTTTTCTGCCTCAAATTGTAAAACAGTTTTTAGGGTCAAAGTTTGGTTTTTCACAAGTTAAAGAATATAGAAACCATGTTTTTATCAAGGCTAATTACATACTAAGTTAACAAACTTCATTCAAATTAATTTATCTAAGCTTAATCAACCTTCAGGATAGTGCTTTCACATGTGAAACTATACTTGTAATAACCAACTTTACAATTTAGAAACTTGTAAACTTTTCTTTAAACACTTATGATATAAATTGTGACGACACTTGCAATAACCATTATGATTTCCTAATCATAACCAAACAACCTTGTAACTTGTGTTTTGCAAGCCATATGAACATTTTCGACACTTATGATATACAACCAAAACATATGTTTTATCTATTAAGTTCTACAACACTAGGGAACTTCATGTGAGAGCTTCATTTGGGTAAACGGATCGACGAGTTGCTGGATTTACGAATTAAAGTGTCCTAGCTCCTTGAACGTTTACTACATGACCTCTGAATTGTGATGGCCCGAACGGTAGTACGATATATATAAACTAAACACGTTTTCACAACTAGACCATTTCTATAAACGACATACACAACTACCATGTACTACATCATGATCAATATAAGGACATATATAGGCTCGTTTATGTTTTTTTGGACATTATTCCAAACTTAAGTCGCAACATCCAATTTTATGTTTGCACATAGAGGTTTCCCGGCTTATCTATCATATTCGTTAGAGTACTAATTATCATCAAACTCACAGTGAGTTCATAGCCCCACTTTCTATTACTTAATTGTTTTACAAACCCTTGGGGGGATACATGCTATTTTTAAACTGAATACATCGCTTTGAAACTGTATGTTATACCTGAATGTATTATTTGCACTAAGTACCACTATTGCCAAATTTAAGTCCTTATTATCATGAACCATTAATCACTTGCGGGTGAACGCGAATAATGTTGATATATCTATCGGGACTGACGAATCCCGTTTGTTTGACCAAGTCCGGTAAATAAACGCACTCTATTTGAAAAACCATAGGTTTATTGGCAAATTACCGATTAGGGAAACTATTACTATTTTATCAATTTCTATTGACAAGATGTTAACATTTTTGGTGTCGTGAGCTTAGTGCAATAATATCTTTTTTGTTTTGTAAACTATGAGTGTGAATCTATAGCTCATACTACGAATATATTGTGTTCAATAATCAAACTAAAATCTATAAATTCACTCAACCTTTATGTTGACGATTTAAGCATGTATCTCACGTCCATAATGAACGAAGCTGGCAAGGAGGAGCAAGGATACTCAAGAAGGCTAAAATTTTTATTATCATTCGAAAACCCATTTAATGTATTTTGTAAACTTGGAACCATTTGGGACCTCTTTTTGTAAACTATGATATTTATATAAATCGAATGATAAAATTTTTAAAACGACTCCATTAGAGTTCGTTTTCTATTGTTATAACTATTGTGCCATGAAGTAACACCCAGTTTGAATTCGCTGCATATCAATTTAATTGGGGTTGTTACACTTTTTCAGCTAAATAAAATTAAATCTTGAGTTACCTAACAGAAATTTTTACAAATATTTTACCAAATTCTAATGCATATTAATGCATAATGAAAAACTCGGCATAAGTATTAGTTGTTCTTATATCACAATTTTTATGGGCAAATTCTTATATGTGTATATACTTAACTAAAATGTTAAAATAAATTTGATTTATGTATAAACTTCGTCGTTGCACAAAACTCATAACTATATAAATATATGAAATTACATTTAAAAACACAATATTCAGTATTAATATAGAATAATTTTTTTGTCAAAACCCCGTACATGAACGGGTTTTATAACTAGTAACTTAACGAATGATGATAATTCTAAATTAGTATAGCTTCAAGCAACACTAATGCACATTGTTTCATATATTAATAAATATAAAGGGGAAAAATAAAATATATCATAAGTAACATCTTATATGTTTACGTTAGAATATAGCATATTATAAATTAAGATTTAAGATCATTTGAGGACAAAAGATTATTTACATACCAAGGGATCAATCTCCACCATCCAATTTTATTTGATTTAATGGATAAAATTAATCTTAACAATTTAAAAAACCCACTTTTGTTGTGAACAAGAATTGAGGGAATGAAAAGTATTCTTCAATTGATTCATAATGTCAGAGATACATGGGGTATATATAAGAAAAACTGTAGGGTAAAAACTCTAATTGCTAATTGGGCCATGGGCCTCTTATGGACTATATGGACATCGACTAATAATTATCCATAACACTTCCTCTTGGATGTCCATACTATTAATACGCTTTAGAAATGCTGCCTCATTAAAAACCTTGCTAGGAAAACCCAGTGGGACAAAACCATGGCTAAGGGAAAAAGAGTGCAGCGCAGTATATCTCCCTCTCTGATGACTACATATGTTGAACTCTTTGAGTTTGCGCACTCCAATGTTGTGGTTCAATGTCCAAAATGTTGAGGTAGAAGCGCCTTGGTAGATAGATACGCCAAATTTTCACTTGAACGAACTTGTTGAACAATAATATCAACATTCTTTTGTAAGTCATGGTTGAAAAAGAACTTTGGAAAAATATGTTTTGTCTTGTCGCCTTTGGAGAGTTATTTTACATACCAAACTTATCTTACATACAAAGGGACTCATCTCAACCATCCATCTAAAAAGAAATCAATGGCTGAAATTAAAAACATTTTATTATTTCACATATTTTTTATAATTTAAATATCTCTTAAACCGTTAATCGTTAAGCAAAAATAATTATATCATCGCGACGAGCATTTAATTATCTTTCTATAGACGGGCACTTTGATATACTTTCGAAAAAAGAAAAAAAATCGTTTTTTTCACGTTTTTTCGTCTTTTTTTTTTGTTTTTCTTCGAAACTGAAATTTGCATGAAATATCATATATGATTTAACACTATTTTGAAAATCACATGTGATATTAGTGTTAAATCACAATGATATGTAATATCATATGTGATACTAGTGTTAAATCTTATATGATAAATCACATATGATGTACATATCATATATGATTTAACACTAATATCATATGTGTTATTCAAATTAGTGTTAAATCATATATGATATTTTAATGCAAATTTCAATAACGTAGAAAAACGAAAAAACTTTAAAAAAAAACGTGAAAAATACGAAAAAAAAAAAAATTTGTCGAAAATATATCAAAGTGCCTATCTATAGAAAGATAATTAAATGCTCGTCGCAATGATATTTTTTTTTCGCTTAACGATTAACGGTTTGAAAGTTATTAATATTTTAAAAAAGAAGATAAAGTGGGTTTTTTAAATTGTTGGGATTAATTTTATCGATTAGATCAAATAAAAATGAATGGTGGAGATTGATCCCTTGGTATGTAAATAATCTTTTGTCTTCAAATGATCTTAAATCTTAAAGGTAAACCTAAGTCCATGTTTTTTTTCTTGTCTTTTGGTCTTTCTTTTTTATTCACATTTTTTTTTTTTTTTTTTAAATTAACGATTTCTATTTTATTCACGTTCTTTTTTTTAAAAAAAACTGGCGTTCTTTTTTTTTTTTTTAATTCGCGTTTTTTTTTATTAATTCACGTTTTCTTAATTCGCGTTTTTTTCTTCGCTTTCATAGGTTTTCGTCTGTTTTCGTCCGTTTTCGTTCGTTTTCATACGTTTTCATCCGGTTTCATCAGTTTTCTTTTTTTTTCGTCTATTTTTTCATACGTTTTCATCCATTTTCAAACGTGTTTTTACGCTTTCATACGTTTTCGTCCGTTTTCATACGTATTCGTCCATTTTCTTACGCATTCGTCCGTTTTCTTACGTTTTCATAGGTTTCTGAATATCACAAGTGATTTTGTTTGTGATTTTCTGAATATCACTTTGTGATATTCAGAAATCACTTTGTGATATTCAGAATATTACTTTGTGATATTTTGAATATCACTTCTGATATTCTAAATATCACTTTGTGATATTATGAATATCAGTTGTGATTTTCTGGATATCACTTTGTGGTATTCTCAATATCACTTGTGATTTACATTTTCCAAAATGTTAGTTGAAAATCACTTATAATATTCAGAAAATCACAGAATATCACTTTGTGGTATTTTGGATATCACTTTGTGGTATTCTGAATATCAATTGTGATTTACATTTCCCAAAACATTAGTTGAAAATCACTTGTAATATTCAGAATATCACTTGTGATCATCTGAATATCACAGTATATCACTTGTGATATTCAGAATATCATTTGTGATACACAGAATATCACTTGTGATATTCTGAATATCACAAAACATCACTTATGATATTCAGAAACATATGAAAACGGTCGAAAACATTTAAAAACGGACGAAAACATATAAAACAGACGAATATGTATGAACTCTAATCCAAAATTTGACCATTTTCTCTTTATACGTGGTAAATATAAACTTACATATATTTATAAGTTTCAAAATAAGCAAATTAAGCTTGTGAAACATAAACCGAAATCACATAAGCTCATAAGCAAATAAAATAAGATTAAACAAATACCCCCAAACTATGTAGCTGCTATTCAAATTATATATTTGTGATATTATGAATATCACTTTGTGATATGAATATCCCTTGTGATTTTCTGGATATCACTTTGTGATATTTTAGATATCAATTGTGATTTTTATGTTACAAAACATTAGTTGAAAATCACTTGTGATATTTAGAATATCAACAAGGTATATTCTGAATATCATTGAATATCACTTGTGATCATCAAAATATCCCAGAATATCACTTGTGATATTCAGAAATGTATGAAAACAGCCGAAAACATTTAAAACGGATGAAAACGTATGAAAATGGACGAAAACGTAAGAAAATGGACGAATATGTATGAAAAATGGACGAATATGTATGAAAACGGACGAAAACGTATGAAAGCGGACAAAAACGTATGAAAACAGACAAAAATGTATGAAAACGGACGAAAATGGACGAAAACGTATGAATAATGAATGAAAACGTAAGAAAACAGGAGAAAACGTATGAAAACGGACGAAAACGTAAGAAAATTGACGAATATGTATGAAAACGGACGTAAACGTATGAAAGCGTAAAAATAAGTATGAAAACGGACGAAAACGTATGAAAACAGACGAAATGGATGAAAACGTATGAATAATGAACGAAAACGAGCAAAAACGTATGAAAACGGACGAAAACGTAAAAAAATTGACGAATCTGTATGGAAACGGATGAAAACGTATGAAAGCGTAAAAACAAGTATGAAAACAGACGAAAACGTATGAAAATGAACGAAAACATATGAATAATGAACGAAAACGTAAGAAAACGGGCGAAAACGTATGAAAACGTAAGAAAAAACGCGAATTAAAAAAACGTAAATAACATTAATTGAAAAAAAAAGAAAAAAAAAGAAGCCTCGAGTTTAAAAAATACGTGAATTAAAAGAAAAAGACAAAAAAATATATATGAATAAAATAGAAAGACAAAAAGACAAGAAAAAAAACATATACTTAGGTTTATCTAATAAATCTTAAGTTAATCTCCACTATTAGATTAAACTAGATGAATAGTGAAGATTTGTCTCTTGGTAAGCACCAAAATAAATGTAAGCAAATGAAAATTCCTCTATGACTTAAATATTTGTCTATGCATCATCTGTAATACTTTTAGACGACGAAATTTTGTTATCAGGTTTATGGTTCTTAGGTGTTTTCGAAATTTAGATTCCTCAAGTATAGGTTATGGAAAGTCCTTACTATTATTAACACACTACAATCTAGACCTTAAAAAAGACACATAATATAAAGTTTTATATCATAAATAAATATAATCCTAAACTACTAAAACGAAAATACCTTACAATATATAATGCAAAATTAAAAGTTACCCGTATGTATCAAGGGGTAGATTGCTAGTGTAAATGGGCTTTGATAAATTGGGTATACGAGGATTTGTGCTCGCGCGTTGCCGCGGTGTGTTCTATGAAACATGGATGTAAACATACATAGATGGTTAAGGTGTTTCTACATTCACAGACCAAATTATGCAAGAAATTTACATACTAGCTGATGCAAGTAGTTTACATATCAAATATGTTGTACATATAGTTGCTGCCTGCATCAACTAATGGTAGCAAGGCACATATGTTTCATCCACATGTAGTGGTGCAACGTATTTGAAGGTCTAACTAATGGAAGCAGTTGGCGCTGCAGTTTACACAAAAGAATATTCCTGTATTTTGGGTGCCACTATGTCACAATAAGGCAGCACCTTGGCATGCAAGCATACCATATGTTTAGTCTAAGTCATACACAAAAGATGGCCAATGTTTTGCTACATATTCCTGCAGTTGAAGCAAAAGTATGTTGCAAAACATATGATGTTTTTTAACAAATCCAGTTTAAACATTTACATCGTCAAGCTAACATCTAGCCGTCTTTCTTTTTGTCTGTGTTCCTAGTCCTCCTTTTTTCTGTACCTGCAGCCTCCATTGCCACTGCATAAATATAATAACAGCAACAACATTAAGAACAAAACATTTAAAAAGTTGGTGTGGCAAAAAAAAGGAGCAATGTGATGGTTAGGTAGAAATTGTTTGGACTAAATGCACCTGATATTGAAACTGTTTCAGGTTCCTTTCTTAAACTGTTTTGGGTTACATGTTTCTATCTCTTGTCTATATAAGTAGTGCCCATGTGAGCATGGGTATGGGTCATACTTCATTAACTCTCTCTTAAGAAGGTTGTGCAAAAAAGATGGCAGTGACTTCTAATTTTGATAAACTTAAAGCAGCATGCCGTTCTCATAAGCTGCACCGAGCTTTTCGTTTGTTGTTTTTGCATGAAGAGGCTGATATCGAAGGCCTTATTATGGTTTTGAATGAATGATGTCCGTGCAAGAATCAGAAAAAAAGGGAATTGCTTAGAGAGAGGGTGAAAGTTTTATCTCGTCTGACCCTGTGGCTGTTAATGGTCTCTCATGTTTGCAGCAAGCACAAAATAAGGATTATCAACTGTTGGCTGCAATGGTTGTTCTTGTTGACTTAGCACATGAAGCACGTACCTTGCAGAACCATCATGTACTTACTATGGAGCAATATAATTAAGATGGATTTCTGTGGTTTTAGTTCTTGTTGTGTTTCTGAGTAGAAGTTCATGTAGGTATGCACTACCGATTAATGTTATGGTCTTATCATAGTTGCATCTGTTGTTGTAAGATATCGTGTGTATCAATAAAACTTGGTATCTGGTTTGCGGGTTACCGACAATGGAGCTGTTTTGATTTAGTTTTTTATAATTTTTTTTTGTTTTTTAATTATCATTATTTTATTTTTATTATATATGTGTATCCTTATTTTATTAACTGTTTTAAATTTTTTTTTTGTTTTATGGCTATATAAGGATACCTTTGTTGTGGTATTTGTTGGTCAGGTTACATTTAAAAACCATGGGTGCAACACCAACTATTGACCATTTAAAACACTGTTGTGGCTCTAGCAAGCTTCGACATTGCTTCAAGTATTTGTTTGTGCAGGAATGGAGAGAGAATGAGAATCTTATCACCTATATTGGGCAGAAATGTGCTGATCTTGAGAGCAGCATCGAGAAAATAGATCAGCTAATCGAAGATGCTAAAACTATTGGTCCATTTGATGATGTTGCTCCTGATGCAATTGAGTGTATGACTGAGACACAGCAGAGGGATCGAGATATCCTAGCTGTGTTGATTGGTGTTTTGGATCTAGCTCGAGAAGGGAGGATTGAAAAGCAGCGTCATGTTGGTTTGATGGATAGATTAGTGATGGTTGGTTTGGTGTCTGCTGTTTCTAAGTGTGTTGGTAGCAAGCCTATTTTATTTTTCAGTTTTTGGTGTTTTGATGTGTTTTGTCTAGTGAAGTATGCTGTTTTTGGTTTGAATAAAGGCTTGATTTTGTGAATGCATTGATATCTTAGCTTTGTGCAAAATGATATGCCTAACAATACCTATGTTTACTGTTGATATTGTGTGCGTGGGTGAAGGAAAATGCCAGTTTTTATGGTTCAATGGCAATCTGTGGTTGCAAGTTAAAGTGCCTATAGAAATCATTATTATATTAAACTTTGATAAGTTTGCAGAGGCTAAGAAATGCAGATGACATGCAAAATTATTATTTTTTTCTACTGTTTGGAATGCCTGGTCACCAATAGTGATTCTTGTGATAATGTGTAAGTAGAAACAGGAAATTTAATGCCAAGTTGTGGTTGCATTTTAAAGAGGCTGCACAAATAGTAAGGTTATTTTCAATTTTTTGATGTTGGTACTAATTTACAGTGGAGTTTGCATGCATTATTTAAAAGGCTGAATAAATGGCATGTGATTTCAGAAAAAGATTATAAATGCAGGTGCATAAATGGTGCAGAACCTGTGATTTTCTTTTGTTGTTATTCAATAATAGTAGAGCATGTATGCATTATCTAAAGGATTGAACTGTGAGGATTTTAATTGCGAGCTAGCTTAAATGTGCTAACCTTAGTGGACATTGAAATGGCTTGAGAAATAAATGCAATTTCTGTAAGATTAGTCAGCATTATTACTAAAAGGGGGCGTTTCATCGAAGAGGTAGAAACCGCGGAAAAATTTTTTTGCCAAAGAAAATTCTAGAATACGTAACAAAATTTCAAAGAAAAGATGATAAAAAGGTTGATGAGACGATAAAAATGACAAATGCAGTGGATTTAAGTTTTTATGATAAGGATTTGTTTTTGATGAAGCTTAAGGGAATTATCGATTTATAATTGTCGACGTGTGTTGGAATCGCTCCTAACTCGTAAATGGAACGACATTGACAGGATTACAGTATTTATCTTTATTACCTTAAACACATGGGCTTGTTATGTCAATTACCCATTGTTGTATGTGTTTGGGTATAAATACCCCTCCATACTTCCATGGAGGGGTGAGTCTCATTTGTGTAAGCCTTTCACCTTTCATAAATAAAACACATAGTTTCTCCCTTCTCTCTCTAGCTTCTCTCTCTATCTTGAAGATGGCTTTCTTCAATCTTCCAAGACCTCCCGATTCACCATATCATCCATAAATACGATCCTAACATTGGTATCAAGAGCAAGGTCGGCTTGTTATTTGTGGTTGATTTTTGGTGATTTTATCTTGTCTAAATCGTTCCTAGAAATCTGTTTTAACAAAGTGTTTAACTTTTCATAAATCTTGTGGTTAACAGTTTTCTATGTATGATTTTTTATTGTATCTTTTGGTTATAAAGTCTTGTCATCAAAATACTGTTTTTTTTGCGTCAATATATTGTCCAAACGGTATTTAAGATTTTTGTACAAATCGTGGATAATCTTGTGGTCAACCGGTCGTACTATCATGGTCTAAAAGGGTCAAAAGAGAGTTCTTTATGCTCTTATTTCTGGGTTGCTATGAAGATGAACGGAAAAGCAGCCGGAAAAAGATGGTCGGAAAAAGTCAACCAGGGTCAAAACCCTTTGTTTACGCATAAGGAGCATCTTCTGAGCATTTACACATAACTGTGAAGTTATGCGTAAGAACAGTTACGCGTAAGGTTTTTACGCATAAGCCTATGCTTACGCATAAGCTTTATGCGTAAAACCGTGTTTACGCATAAGACCATATTTTACGCGTATGATCTGTTACGCCTAAACTCTTCTTGAATCTACGCACATGACTGAAACAGAATAAAAGATGAAGGAGAAGATTTTTACGCGTAAAAAGATTTTGACCATAACCAAAAACCATAATACCAAAACTCTTGACCTCAGTTTTAACATCATTAGTCAAGAGACTCGAGTGCTCAACTTGACTGAGTCACAACTGCCAATATCCAGATCACTCTCCAAACACAACAAATCCAACTTAATCAAATCCTAAACTTGACAAAAATATACCCTCACCTTCTCTCCCCAACGCTCTCAATCAATCATCAAGACTCGGTGCTGAAAAATTAATTATTCATAAGATCTCAGTCTTGTGGTATTTGGAATCTCATATGAGACTTCAAAGATCTTTTAGATCCATACCATCATATTACATCATCGATCCATATGAGAAGCTATGCTTCTTAAAATATTCGATTCAATTAGAAAAGAAATAAACAAATCTGTTTATTTTTTCTTTTCTTCGTTCGATTCACAAACACCAAAACATAATACAATAAACATGTCGCAACCTACCAGAGATTCTCCAAAGAAGCTTGAAGCCTTTATTTTGTTTTCTTGATTCAAAAAGGAGCTGAATATGATGAAATTTAGTACGGTTGTGTTTGTTTGTGCCATTTTTGATTAGTGAGATGGATCATGTTTGTGAATTTATCGATATTGATGGTGATATTCTGAGATGGCAAGATGTGTTTTGATGAGGGGATAAGGGAGAGATGGGGCGGATATGTGGAGTTGTAGACAGATTTATCACAACTGGTGTCTAGGTCAAAGTGAATTGTTACAAAATGTGTATAACGTTATATCACTAACCGGTTATAGTTTTGAGTGGGCTTGGATGGTTTGTGGACTAGGAGCGGTGCATGGGCCTAGGCAAGCGGTTAATGGGTCTTAAGGATGTTAATATCCAATTTTGTTCCATGACATATATTGGACCACGTTTTCTTCACTTGACATGTTTTATTCAAGAATGACATAAATTGAGTTTAAAATGTTCTCTAGTATTCTCAATCTATTTCTAATACATTATATGTATTCTTTGTATAACATTTGGCGAAAACGGGTGGTATTTTGGTTATGATAAACTTTCACGGGGATACGTTTTGACAAGATTGGGAAACCATTATCAAGTTCATTTTAAACCGTTAACAAAGGCTAGATTAGGAAATTTAACCGCAAGATGTGACTACGGCGCGACTTCACTATTATTTATTTGAGGTTGAAGTGGGATTTCACGGTTACGTGTACTTAGTATCTGAAGATATCGGGGTTGGTTGGATGCATGATTCTTCGAGATCCTTGTTCGAGCTTTTAACTGGTACGAATGACAAAGACTTATGTTATCTAGTTGAACCTGATGTAAGGAGTTACGTTGTTGTGCTCACAGCTTATAACTATCACTTTTAAGGAGTTACGTTGTTGTGCTCAAGTGTCACACTAAGGTGTGGATAATTTTAGAAACTTTAAGTTTAGCCTTTTTTCGATGGAGTTAAGAAAAAGGGTTCTTCGTCTGACAATAGTGCAAGTTTAAGTCACAAGTTTGGGTTATACTACTTCAGTCTCAAGTTTGTCATATTGGGTTCTCTCCATCAGTAGTCACTACAAAAAGCCGTCAGAATGAGTTAGCTGAGAAGAGTATACACGAGTAGAGAAGTCTTATCAGCAATTGATTCTCACAAGATATTTATGGTACTTCACACTTGTTCGATTAATTGAACATACATGGTTTCGATGTCTCCAATTTCATCATCAACATACGTGGTGTATGATTCTGATTCATTGAAAACATCGGGGGGAAGAGAGTATAGGTGGTGTTTGCTTCCTTTGTTGTTTTTAAGAGTAGAGGTGGTGTCTGCTTCCTTTGTTGTTTTTTTATTTTTTTGATTCTTCAACTCCTTCTTTCTCCGATTCTCATTTTCTCCTTTTTATAATCATACCTAAGGACTTCTAAATTCTAACTATTGGTAGTGTCCTTGGGTAGATCCCTCCGACTCTGGCGGATCATAGGACGGTTATTCCTAACCTTAATCACCTTATAACTCCATTGCCATAAAACCATTTTCAAGAAAATCTCTCAAAGGGTTTGTAGATGAAAACATGTTTGAACCACTATGAGAGTTTTATCTTTTAGCAGAATACTCTCCCTCCACATGTGCTTTAGAGTTTTGACGGAAATCACATGAGGAAAGAGCGGCACTTTTGGATTGATTGACTCAAGATAGACATTCCCCGCTGAGACACAGCACGTGGCATAGTTAAAGAGTTGCATTATCAACTTTTAGGTGACAACTAACTCTAATAACTATCTTGAAGGTGTGGACAACCCCGAAAGGTTGTCAAACCCGTCAAGGTTCATGTCTACCAAGAGTTTCTAGAATGGTACATTCTACTAGGACAAGTCCTTTGCGAGACACGTTTACATCACTAGCGAACTAGCTTGAAATTATTACCTGTCCCCGACAAGTCTTTTCGAAGTTAATGACGTTAAGATCTCATCAATTCTTAGGTTAAAGTCTTTTCACACGAGAGTTCATATAGCAAAACACAACATATTTCTTATCACGTATCTTCTCCCCTAAAAATGGCATATAAAATGTTATTTTTGAAAAGTTGTGAATAAATATGACCATTTCGAGTGTTGCGGGAAGAATGACCACTGTGAACAATTTGTGAACAAAGTTTTAAGTCAGTACCCCCTCAACGAGTGAAATAAACGGTTGAGGTTTTGAAAATCATAAGGGAAAGTACTTGTTCTTTTGAGCAAAACCTTGAAAAGTGAAAGGTTTGATAGGTTTTACTCAAAAGTAAGAAGCTTTCGCTCCTTTTATTAGGATTGTGGCACTGCGCACTACGGGTCCTTTATTTACAAGTACGGGTTGTACACTGTAATGTGTGCACAAGACATAGACATAATAAATCATACATCCAAATTTATAATGAAAGAAGCAGCTCAAGGGGTACCGGTAGTCCGAGATGTCGCCAGAGTGTGAATCGGGCGTTGAAAGCCGATGATGTTTCTACCGGGTCGACCACAACATAGCTTTCCAACTTCTGAACTGATCCCTTCTATACAACCGTTCATCAATCATTGTGATGATCCTCTTCACATCCCTTCGATCCTGAGAATTCCATCACTTAGGAGACCCAATCTTCTTATGTATATCCTTCAACCGATAAGCCAATCCATCCCTAACCAACTTCAAAGTGTGATCTCCAAATTTGTGAAGATCTCTGCACGCCATCAAGCAATTTCTTTGAAGTTCACTGCGAAACGACGAATGGTTTGCCGATGAGTGTAAATTGTGAAAGTTGGTTGATGTCAGGAAGATCAAGCTGCGGTGGAGTGAAGTTGACACGGGTCCGATAAGATTCTACCGCAAGTCGGAGATCTTCTACACGTTCTTTGATGACTATGCGTCCGATGAAGATGAGCACTGACTTTATGAATTCACGTTGTACTTCAGTGGAGAATTGTCTCATACGACCCTGTACTTTGGTAAGGTACATATCTTCGATGTCGTTGATAGACAAATTCTCAAAGTCAGCTTCAGAGAATGCATAATCCCTTTCGTCGTGTCTTTTGACCACAATATTCTTGAGATAAGTGTAGTCCCATTTGGACGAAAGATCAACGTGTTTGATGGCAACGATGTTTTAGTAATCAAGACCGCATGTTGAGACTTCGGACCTGGCAGCGTAGTAGATTCTTCGGCGTTCCGGCCAATGATGAATCCAGACATTGCATCTCGGTCATAGGCTTCCACTTTGTTGGAGAACAAGTGATTAGCTCTTTCCTCGATAGCAATGCGTTTGAGTATTCGGTGCTGGAATGGAAGTGTCAAGGATGTAGCGATTTCCTTGAGCCATCGCCACCGTAGAAGAAATTCCGTGTCTTTGTTGAAGAAGTGTCGGAATGGAATTCTAGGCTCATTTGGTTGGCCAATTGTTGGTAGTAGTCTAGACCAGTCGGTGTAATAAGGAGGGTTGTCCCGCCAGAAGTCGATGTTTGCTTCTGGGTTGAGCCAATCCATGTTATTAGACATAGCGCCAGCAATGTTATCAAGGTGATATTCGACCTCGATGGCACTTTCTGAGCTATCTTTTAACGGTTGAAAAGCTTCATTCTTGATTCGCCGCAACTCAGATTTCGTCATCTTCTTTACTCGAATTTTTCTTGCAATATCTTTGCATGCTCCAAAGTAGTACCGTCTACCAGATCTTGACCTTCTTCGGGGTAGGGAGTGGAATTGACAAGTGTAGAAAACCATTCAAATTCCTCGTGGATATCTTCATCTAGCCAGGATAGGACGTCGCCTTGGCGCTTCTTCTTCTTTTCTTAGGCCTAGATGAGGATTCTGGTTTATGTACTTTGTCGGGTGAGGCGGGTTGTTGTTGGGGCTCATGGTATTCTTCATCGTCACCACCCGTATACTCAAAGTGATCACCAGTTTTCTGAGTCTGGGGTGGTGTCTCGGAATTCTGAGGTTTATCAGCAGAAGAGCGAGGAGGAGATCTTTGTTGAGCAGGAGTCCGTTGTGGTGGAGGTTGCATCGAGTACTGAATGGAAGATGATTCTCCAGACTTCTTTGTGCGTTTAGGCTCCTTATCCTTATCTTGATCTTTGTCTTCATCATCTCTTGAACGCTTAGGCCTTATAGCCTCTTCTCTGAATGATGAATTGAGTTGGTATTCCAGCAATGCTTCAAACAGTTTAGCTTCATGGGAGGCAAACGTTGCAGAGCGTGTTGACATTTGCGCTACCAGCCGGTTTACTAATTTATCATCTGAGAAGATTGTAGTTTCAACTGGATTGATGCTCAAATTCATCGGAGTTGATTTCATGGCTTGCTTGGCAAAATGTAAGAGATTCGGATAAAGTTGTCTGGTATACATCTCCTTTGTCAATTTCGGAATGACCTCCATTAAGAACTTGTGAGTGTATCCTTTTATCATCTCGTCCATGTTCCCTTGAAGATCATCCTTCATAAGCTTCTGTACATACTCCCTTTCAACTTTCATCTTGTCATTCTCATCATGAAGATCCGTTATCTGATCAGCGAGGAAATTCAACTTTCTGTAGAGAATATCTTTCTTTCTGACTCGTTTGATAGCTTTAACGATTCGATTCTTAGAGTGAGAGATCCAAGATGGAGTTGGCTTCTTTACTGATCTGGATGCTGATTTGGTTGATTTCTTTGATGGTGGTGGTGAAGAGTGAGAAGAAGAATCTAATGATGATGAGATGTGAGGAGACTCCGGGTCCTTTGGTGGTTCAGAAGTTTCTTCCTTTGATCGTGTAGGACTATCTAGAAGAAACGTATCATACTCAACATCTTCTTCATTTCCAGACTTAGCTTGTTCATCAGCTTTGGCTTTGGCTGCAGCTTCTTCATCAGCTTTTACCTTCTCTAACTTCTTAGATTCTGGTTCTTCAAAATCATACTCAAGAGTATCTTCGACACGTGTCTGTTGTTGTACCAAAGTGGTGGCACCAGATCCCTTATCGGGTTGATTAACCGCATCAGGACCTGGTGAAGGTTGAGCTGCACCACTTGACCCTCCGGGGCCACCCATTTGTTCTTTGGCAAATTCTTTTGCCACGTGTTGAAGTCTAAGGAATTTGAACTTCTTCCTGTATGAAGTATCCAGTTGCTCTTCTTCTTCATCTGAGCTTTCTTCATAAGGCACAAGTACAGGAGTCTTCCTATTTCCTTTGTCAGCTGGTGAACTTGGAGGTTTAGCTGCTGAAGGAGGTGTTTCGGTTGCAGATTCAGAGTAGAAAGTCTCTTCATCTGATTCAGTAGCCTCCGAGTCCTCGTCCATTAGCTTTCTCTGTGGTTCAGGCTTAGATACGGGAATAGGAACAACTTCCTTGGCGGGAACTGTCCCCTTTCGTGGAGGATTCCTCCGGGAAACATCCTCGACTCTCGCTTGCAGCACTTCCAGCACTTCCTCTTCTGGTTCTCCTAGTAGGTGTTCTAGAAGGCTTTTCATCGAGATGACCAACTTTGCCTTCTCGTACTGCTACTTGATACCTTTTGTATGTTTCAAGCTTTTTGATTTCTATTGTCAAAAGGTGATCAGGCAGCACGGCACCCTATTTCTTTGTTGACGATTCCTTGATTTTTACTGATAGGGTAGGCTCAGTCAACATATCGTGATTATCTGGGTCATTGAGCCTCTGTGGAATGTCGGGATGAAGTCCAAGTGCTCTATGGATCAACAATTTCGTGTATCTGACATAGGGAATCTTTGAGCCGAGTTTCTTGTGAAATGACATCATGTCTTCCCATAGCAGTGCTTCAATTTCGATGTCCTTTTTATTGATTAATGACCAGAAGATTTGTAGTTCCATGAGCTTGGGATGCTCATAACCACTATCACGCACCGAGACCGATTTGGTAATGATGATGTAGGGGGTTCTCCACGGTTGAGGAATGTTCTTAAGCTCCACATGAGAATGCTTAGTGATAATTCTTGAAACTTCATCATAGCCAATATCCATCAGGAATTGCAGAATTGTCTCTTCAGTAGGTGTGGCATAGAAGTCTGTTGGCTCGATTTCAGGAATTAGAAGAACAGCCCGTAGATCTGCTTGTGTGATGGTGATTTGTTTGTGATTGAGCGTCACAGTCACCGCACTTTGACCTTTGATCCTTTGCATTGAATTCCAGAATTGTTGTATGTAGATTTTCGGTACTGTAGCAGAGTGTGAGAGCATGTTCTGGTACGGATGATTCGTAAGAATATCCACAACAATCAAGCAAGAAGATTCTGAGCATGTGAGGGTTTCAAAGTCAACTCTGAGATTGTTCTTTACAATCTTTCTTGGATAGCCATTAGGGAAGATATCAGCAATTGTGAGAACCTCAAGTGCATCCACATTCATTTGAGCAGCCATGTCGCGATCTGAAATAACATTAGCCAAAAGAACCAACATATCGAAAGACATAACGATAGTCAACAGAAGGTTTTTATTGTCTAATTATTGAATGTACAGTGTTAATGATTGTTACGAGTCCTAGGTCACTTGTTTGTCCAATAGTCCGATGACGTCGTGAAACGTTTCGTGAGTTAGTTAACTTTAATTTTTAAAGTTTATGTTATCACTTATAGTTCACAACATATCAAACGTTTAAGTTTATTAGTGACATTATTGGATTCGTGACGTTATGATTCATTTATTTACAAGTTTGCACGCGTAACAATTCAAAACGAAGGCTTGATCAAGGCTTATGCGTAGGAATAGTAGCTTATGCGTAAACAAGATAAGTATACGCGTAGATGTAAGCTTACGCGTAGGATCCTGACTTACGCGTAAGAAATATTACGTGTAGGAACAGGAGAACCTTATGCGTAAAACTTAAGCGTAGGCGTATATAAACCTTACGCATAAGGATTACTCGTAAGAGTAAACCTTATGCGTGGAGTCACTGTTTACGCATATCCTTCACAGGATACGCGTAGTCCCATTGTAAAACCTTACGCGTAATAGTTACGCGTAAAATTTCTCTTACGCATAACTTTCTACGCGTAAGGTGATCCTTATGCGTAGAGTAACAAGGACCTTGGTTCTGAGTTTTATGCGTAGCAAGCCTGAAATAAAATTATCATATCATCAATCTTAACATGTATAGTCATTTAACAAACAGATCATAGCATGAAACTCATTCAAACAGTTAGGCGTAGAAACCTTACGCGTAGCCAAAAAACCCTAAAGTTCAAAATTTACGCGTATGACATCTAGCCATAGGTTATGCACCAAAGTGTTTCTTGTAAGTTTAAGATGTTGTGAGAGTGAAATGACCAAGTTTTAACACCTAATTCTCAGTGAATCATAAGTACCCAAAACTTAAGAACATTAAACCCTAATTTCTAATTCACCATCAATTAGTGTTTCTGGGTTGTTATAGAGATTAGATAACATTAATTCATCATGATAACAACATCACACAACAATCTTTTTGACCAAAAACAACCACATTTGAAAATACCCAAAACCACGCATAAACCCTGATATGTGCTTAAACACATATCTTTTCTTTATAAAAACTGACCCAAAATAACCAAGAAAGAGCCGTTTATTGCTAATATTTGTTGTTTTCTTGAGTTTGTGCTTGTGCAGGAACGGATTTGTAAAAACACACAAAAAGGAGCCAAATCAGACGTAAATCCGAGCACGAGAGATTAAGAGAGCTTAAGCTGAGCCAGTAGGTCGGGATTGTGCATTTATGAAAGATTTTATTCTCCGAGGATGATTTTTGGAAGATATAATCAAGTTTGAAGAATGGGCAAAAATGGCCCCTCAAGTTTCTGCTTTTGGCAAGAACGACCCCTGAAGTTTCAAAAGTTGCAAATTCAGCCTTGGATTATTTGTCATTGCCAACAATGGCCCTTGGAAGACATTTTCAGATTTGCAAGATTGGTCCCTTAAGTTTCAGCTTATGCATATTTGGGTCCTTAATATGTCTAATGGGTTCACATCTAATATCCTCGGCCAAATCACAAAACCCGGTCCAATAATCTATCTCTCAACCCACGGTATATATCCCAAACCCGAATACCCACTTAACCCGAACCAAACCCTGGTCAACCCCAAGTACCCGGTCAACTCCCTTTGAAATATTATAAACAATCCAAACGCGCCCAAACAGTACATCTTCTTCTCCAAACCAAACGCCCCTTTTACCCATTCACATTTACCACCAATTACCCACCCCAACCTCGTACTAAGCATCTCCAAGGTTTCTAGAAGCACTGACATGTCAGGATAAGATCACCCACGTGGCTAAATGAAGCTCTCCTATTGGACGCAACACCTCACCATGTGACTTGGGGCAATTTGATTGGAGGAAGTGACTTGGATAGGCTGAGGATAAGGATAAGCCTCCTAGGCTCTTCCAAGAGGAATCCAAGACTGATCAAGGCTATAAATAGGACCTCTAGGCTTCACATTGTATCGTGTATTATTTTCCTTTAAATTAAGTCTATGTTTCTTGTATTTTCAGCTTTTTCAGTAGTTGAGTAATGGTTTCTTAAAGTTTTATGTAATCTCAGTCTTTTTGTAATCTCATCTCAGTTTTTAATAAAATTTCAAGTTTTCCTTTTTATCTTGCATTTTCAGTTTTGGATGATAAATAAAGGTGTTTTTAAGGTTGCAATAAGCTCACTCAGCTTCATATAAGCTGTTGTGAGCTTATTTAGTGTTAACTTGTTCATTTCATTCACAAAAGCTATTGGTCAATAAAAGTCAACACGGGTCAAAAATAAAAAGTCAAACTGCTTATTGGTTTTTGCTTATTCTCAAATCTGTCTTTCATAATCTAAAGGCTATGCTTTCTTCTTCATTTCACTAGTTAGACTAAAAAAAAGGGATAAATCCAAGGATTTTGTACCAAACAGTCCTTAAAAAGGAGTGTTTGGCACTAAGGGTTTTTGACCCATTTTAGGTACCCTTTTGAGTTAATACTGGTTTGGTCAATTAGTTTTAGCAGTCTTAGTATTGTTTTTGATAGTTTGATCATATTTTATAAAGCTACTAGTAGTTTTTAAGGTCTTGATACCCATAAGCTGTCAAAACAGCTTATGGTTGAAGCATTGGTCTAAGTGCTTGTTTGAGTCTCATCTTGAGTCACTTGGGTCAGTTTGAGTTTGTGTCAAGCTTTGGTTGAAGGTCACAAAGTGTCAAAACACTTTGGTAATATTTCTTAGCTGTCACTCATTTTGCTCAAAACAGTCACTTGCACCCTTTTTCACTCACTGATTTCACTGTCTCAATCAATCCAAAAACCCAAAAAAAATAGTTTTCTATAGAGTTTAGTGGTAGTAGTTAGCTTATCTTCAGTTTTTACAAAATTCCAAAAACTTTTACAAGCTCTTAATCAGCTTTCAAATCTGTCCTCTGTCACAGTTGTGTTTTAACAGTTTAAGCAGTCTCAAACATCCCTCTATATCAGATCTTGTCAAATCTTCATTTGAGCTTCAAAAGTCTTGAAACTTGTTTTTTTCACTCTCTGGCACATGGTCTCAAAGTACCCCCTTGCTTACTAGCTTAAAAATAAGCTCAAAGTACCCCCCTTGCTTACTAGCTTAAAAGTCTTGAAACTTATTTTTGGATAACAAACTTGTTTACTAGCTTAAAAATAAGCTCAAAGTACCCCCCTTGCTGACCTTAACTGTTGGAATTTCAGAGTTCAAAATAAGCTTCCAGAGCTTATTAGACTTTAGGTAAAGCTTAAATCACTCCTAGATAACTTAGGATAGGTAGCTTATTAGGACTCCCCTTCCCAATAGCTTATTTGTATGTTCACTTTAGCTTATTAGCTTATTAGCTTATTATCTAGTAATCCTTATTTTAGCTTAATCCTCCCTTGTTCCTTAGTTAATTGCATGCTCCCATAGTTCTAAAACTGTTACTTTAAGGTTTCTTTAAGCTGCCTTTAGCTAGAATTCAGTTTAGAAGCTTATTGCTTAATTAAGTGCTTATTTAGACTCCATTTACACTGCAGCTCTAATATCTTACACATAATCATCATATTTCTTATTTTTCATAGATTTAGATTAATATTTTAGAATTTTTCTGAGTTTTTCATAATTTTTGGTCACTGTTTGCTATTTTTCTCAATTTTAAATAGTTTTTAATCACTTTTTAAATAGCTTTTATTGCAAATAATTAAGAAAAAGTTCAAAAAAATAATTTTTCAATTTTCCCAGTTTAAGAAAAATATAAAAAGCATAAAAAATATTTTTCCTTATTTTTCCTCTTTTATTTGGTATTTTTCACAATTTAAATTAGTTTTAATAGTTAAAAATTAGTTTTTAATTCAAAAAAAAAAATCCAGAAAAATCCAAAAAAATAGTTTTAATTCTTAAATAGTTTTCAAATTAAATTTCTAGAGTAAAAGTAATTTTAGGCATTTTTAGGATACAATTTAGACGTAGTAGCATTTTATTTACGTTTCGTTAATTCCGTTTTAGTTAATTTCGTACTTAGGATTTCCCGTAGAATAGATTCCCTTAATTACTTTCCCCATTCCCGTAGTTTAATAAAATCAAAATATCACAAATCAAAACATCGAGCATTAAATTCCAAACCAATAACGACGTTGGCAATTCACGCCTCGTTGGGAAACGATTCGGGTTGACTAATCCGATTCAACGATCACACACGGGATTTGATTTAATATTCTTTTTCCTAAAGGAACTTTGAATCTATCTTCGTGATTATTTTTGATATCGATATTGAGGTTTTATCCGCACACACATACCCTTAAGCCTTCATTATCAAATCGATTCTGAATGCGCTTTTAAGTTTCTTACGGTTAGTCATTCACAAGTGGCTAGCTTATGTGAGATAACTTGACGGTTTGGCATTGTGTGCCAAAATCAAATTTTGGCGCCGCTGCCAGGGAGGTTGTGTCGCGACAATATCGTTAAAGGTTTGACGATTAGTGACTCGAGATCCTTCCTTTGTGAAGTTATTTTTATAAAAATCAAAAAAAGTAAAAAATATTTTTCTTTTTCTTTTGTATATATATATATCATATTAAAAATACAAAAAGATTTTCCCTTTGTTTTTGAGCTAAAATAGAATACATCAATTATATAACATTCTCAACGGAGGTGTTATCATTAATAAGTTCCCGAACTAAAGATCAAAAACTTGCCTTTGTGTCGCTTGTGAGTCGATTTATTTCTATTTGATAAACAAACTGTGTGGTGGGTATAAGGACGGCCTGACATTAAATTGCGGCTGAAAAGAAGCGGGTTTTAATAAGCTTCGCGCTGACCTAAAAAGCTTCTCTGCTCGCTTGTGCGTTTGTCTTATAGAGGTGATTTATTCACTTTGGATTATTGGTTAAGTTCACTGTGTTTTCAAATACCACTCTCTTTTAATTGCCTTGGTTTTTGAAAGT
>OU343225.1:239058924-239173843 GCA_910596185.1 Chrysanthemum makinoi | reverse complement strand
CATTATGTAGACCAAAATTCACATGTCCAACTCTCTGTAAATTACATTAAATAATGTCGGAAACTTAAATAATGTGCTATGCTCATAATAAATAACCAATAAGCCCATAGTCATTAACCAGATGCCTAGTTGTTCTTAACAGCCCAGTCAAGGATAAAATCTAACAAAACTGGCATCTAGCCCAGTCCCAACAAACTTATGTCTAGCTCGGCCGAAGCCCACTAGCCCCTTGCACAATACTGGCTAGCCCGGTCCCAACAAACTTACCTCCCTTAGCAAACAAACCAAGCAATGTAAAACGCTGCCGATACAGAGTCATTAAACTTTCATCTCACGTTAATCATAACGATAAAAAGCCAACAAACGTCTGTAAATAGTTTCCGATAATTTAAACCTCTCAAGACACTGAAGAAAGAATGTACAGCAATACTCTACACACAGTATAAATACTAGACCTCACCCACAAAAACCATCTTTGATACTAGCTCGGCAATCAGTCGAAACTCGACCATCTTCGATGCTAGCCGATGACACATCTTTCCGGCAACAATGAAAGGCATTTAGACTCTTGCCACCCGGACAACCCTCTGTGGGCCATGGTTAACATTGAATATGTTACCTCTGCATTGGGGTGGCATTTATGCCATAGAAAGAAGCCCATAGTCCAGTTTATAGTCTTCTGTAGAAGAGGATATATGCCTGGTCATGCAAGACTTTGTTTGTGCCAATTGCAGAGACAGATGCATCATCAAAACGGAACCACTGATCACGAGGATAACAAGCATCAGCAGTGTATGCCCTTAGAGGCTTCTCTCCATGGTGTGTTACGGAGGAAATAAGAGTGTACTTCCGACCCTGCAAATGCGAATGGTAAACAACGTAAGTATTACCGTAGAAGGATTATGCTGACAATGTAACAAAGGTATCTTATATGCTATGGGGTGTTCTGATTTACGCTTATCTCATTATGGGACTTGAAAGTAGCAACAATCAATCTTTAATATTAAAATAAAATACTGGCTTCAAACTTTACAATTAGGGTAAACAGTTTAATTCGGTCATCATTATAAATGGAATCATGGCATACAGGTTGAAAGTGACCAAAAATGTATTTAAAATGCATCAGACCGAACCTTTTATCTCAAAAACTAGGTTATCACTTTAAAATATCATTTAGTAAACCAGATTATAAAAGGTCAAAATAAAGACAATTCATTTGCAGGTCTCAGGTAGGCACAACTCAACTAACCCGCATTGACCTAAATACACTCAACTTTAAATTTTGCATTTTCATTCTTTATTTTTATTTTGTGTGGAAATGTAGTATAGATCAGAGACGAGCAAAGTCAGTGGAGAGAAAGATTACCTCGGTTGCCGGTGTAACAAGCAAATCACGATTTAGTACCAGTTCAAGTGGGAAGCGTACAGGTTTGTGCAATTTTGTACTTCCATTGGTTCCATAACCAAATCTCTTCAAGTGCAGTATCATTATCTTTGGAAGCGTTTGTAAGTTCACAGATTTTCTGGCTGTCACCACTCCGGCCTGAAAGTCAGTATTCGTTTTTAATCAGCACAAACATATATGGCTAGCAATATTTAATTAAGAACTACCAAAAAGGCATCAAGTTGATAGGTTTTAAGAGACACTCACCTTTCCAGATGCTGTTCGATACTCATCAAGTGTTTCTGGCATAGAATAGAGACGTAAAGCATCCTCAATGGTAGCAACAGCATCATGGGATATATCAAGATGTAGCAAAAGAAACGGTTGAACCAAGGCAGATGCCTTATTCCCTGTTGACAAAAACAATTTAGATGACTATTTTGACTTGAAATCCATCCCCAAGATGAAATCTAATAAACCAACAAGAAGTGTTACAGCTATCTTGGGACACACAAGGTAGAATAAGTGAACACTTATTTGTCAATTAAAAACTGGTCAAACAGTTTATAGAATGAATGAAACTAGCCTTCCTCTGATAATAAGAATATTCTACAATTACATTTAGTAAGCGTAATGAGTTCTATAATTGGATAGTATTAAAGATACTATTGTAATTACAGATTATACTTCAAAAGGTAATAAATACTATATCTGTTTCACTAGTCTAAGCATATGGTTTAGTAATAGTATTTCCTTGTTGCTAATAATCAAGAGGTTCCTTTAAATGTCAATCCATTTCAAACGAAGTGTATATTTTACTTTAGGGAGGACATTTATGTTCAGAACCTATCCAAACTAGGGTAATCATCCTCTACGGTGCTATATGTGGGACTTGAGGTCGAAATCTTAATCTATCAACATGGTATTACTTGCATAGCTCTACCAAATTCAAATAATAAGAAATTTTTATCTAATCTCACAGAAGTCATGAGGCAATCTTCTAACGTAATCATCAACTTCAAATCCTTGATATGATTATGTGATTTATTTGAGATTTTTGACTACATGGTTAACGTTATTTATATTGCAAACTCAATTAAAAAATTAACTTTCAAATTGCAGTGTTGATAATTTACAAATGATATTATACAAATATGTTATTCTTTCAATGTTCCGTGACACTGGCACTAGTCTTTTTTTGGTGCAAGAAAATCATTTTCTGTTTCCAAATCTATCTACAATGAACCATGGTTACAGGAGCTGTAACAACTCAAGTTTCATTATTCGTACACTTTACACATGTGAGTTAGAAAAAAGGAGTCCAAAATACTGATAAATAAACAGCTAACGCATTTTTCTTTTACAGATAGTGAAAATAATTTATACTGCAAGGAATTATAAATATGTGAAGAGCAACAATATTCAGCCAAGGGTTGAATAATAATGAGATGTTTTGACAACACAGTCTACCTCCCAGTTTAGAACACCCCAAGTATTTCTTTTTTCAGATTAAGTTGTTCCAAAATTCATATTATGATAAAGTTTTCTGAAGTTTGGAATTTCTTACAGTCGAAACTAAAGAAGTTTTTTCCTTTCAGAAAACATTTTTTTCTTAAATGCAATGGATACCAAACCACAATAACTTAGGCTGCTATGTCTCTATGAAAGTTGGAAGTGTAAGACAAATATGATTCAATAAATGATACCAGACTAACATCATATTCTGGACTAAAAAGGAACCTCGGATTACCAATACGAAGGTAAGTGGTTGGTTTCTATCTAGTTCATAACATCTCTTCCTACTAATAGGATTCAGTTAAAATTAGTAAGGATGTAAGCATTCACAACATAGGGAGCGGTTTCTGACCCTTAATCTAAACCTTTACAATATGTTTTTGACGTAAGCTTGTGGAGCTAGGGCCATAACGTTTTCTTTAAACCAGTAGGATAATCAAGCCAAACCCAATCAAACCAAATCCTAATAATTGCTACAACGATGTACCTTAAGAGAAACTACTACTTATAGTTACATGCATGTATGTGTGTATCTTATGGTTCGGTTCAAAGAGAGCAGAAACCGGCGTTCAACATAGTACATTTATGGAAACTATCTGTTTCCTATTCATATAGCATAAAAATGATAATGTTGCTGATACTAAACTGGGATTACCTTTCGCTTTCACCACACTTCTCAACTGTCCTCCAAAAATAGCACTCAGCCCTGAAGGAACAAAGTTTTGTGTTCTTGTCACAGCAGATTTGTTCTTAGGACCAACAGTTTCCCAATCATCCTCTTCGACAGATGAAACAAGTGATGAACCATGACCGTTTGCACTTGACGGTTGTCCTTCAAGCTTTAATAATTCATCATGCATCTGATGCATTATAAAACTTAAAAACTCCTGTGCATCTTCTTGCCTAAAACAGAAATAATTTTCATTAAATCACGAATCAAGACGGTAAATCAAACTAACTGATCTGAGTGGGTATTGTGATTAATGATTATAGTGACTGCCACTGTTAGCATATCAGTACAAAGACCAGTTTCAACTCATCATTGCAGCGGTTTTTATATGAAAAAGGGTTGCCTGATTGTACATCGCACTAATCACTCAGATAACCTACTTGGATATTCATAATTTCGATTCTGATAACATGTATATTTATAGATGATATTAACACGCCTGGGCCTTCCTGAGATGCTATTAGGAATATAAGGAATAAAATTCTTCAGGACTACTTCAAACATGGCTGGGCTGAAGGGCCTGCCAGTTTGCATAGGATTCATGTCCTTTGGGTTTGCACCAACTGGCATCTTGAATTCAGAATAAATTCCGTAAAAGTAGCTAAAGTCGGATAGCCAACCTATATAAAATAATGCAAGACAACCTTTAGCTATGTAAAAAAATTACATTAATGAACTATCACCACTTCAATATCACATACCTTGTCAACATTACGGGCTTTTAAACCCTGTAAAAGCTGAACTACTGACGAACATGACAAGAAAGCTTGTAGTGTTGCATTAAGAAAGCACATGTTCCCAGAGTTAATTAACCCACGAGGTAATAAGCATGTCCCTGAATCCGTTGGAATAGGTCCATCGGTAGTCTTATTCAACTTTTCCTCTTTCATCACACTCACTAAGGATGGGACATTTTTTGAGGGTATGTGCAATGAAGTAGTATCAACATTTTCAGACGGTTTTAGCTTCGTGTTACCATTACTATGGGCCCTCCGTTTTGTTTTGGATGTACTAAAGCTTCTGCCTTTAGATTATTGTTAGCTTCAGTATGGCTACCTTTACCATTCTTCAAAGTGCTAGCCGCGTTACCATTAACTATCCCCTTGGAAGAGTCAATATTCTTGTAAGATGATTCCCATTAAAACTACCAAAGATATCTCACTTGATATCTTCAACGAATCAAGATCCAAGCTTTCTTCTTCACAATCTTTTCACCATTTTCAGATGGCTTACTAAGCCATGATCTTACTTCGTCTTCAGAAAACGATCCAATAACAGTACCTAGCAACCACATCAAAATATTATCATTTACTCGATAATTTCATCTCCTAAAAACCACAATCCAATAAGCAGCCACATTTTCGCTCAAACTTTAGTGACTATTTAATAAATCATAAAGTTTCAAACACCAAGTAGGCAAGTAACTATCCGAATCTAAAGTCGAACGCATTTCTTCCAAAACTTTAAACTGAATTGTATTTTGTATACATTCCACCACATTTAAGTATAGTAGATTAGTATAGGTTCGTTTAGTCCATATACTCATCTATCATCCCAAAAAAGAGCGATAACTATAATACTTGGTATATCAAAATTTTAAGATGAAAATTAATTTTTTGGTCAAATTATTACAGTTTAAGCAGTGATGTCCTAACCATACCATTTACAACTATATAAAAAAGTTTACTAAATAAAATATCCATAATCACAACTTTTGTTTAAAAAGTTAAGCCAAAACATCATATATCACAATTAAACAAAAAACCATTGAAATAAACTAAGGTAATACAAATCACATGCTATAAACTTGAAAAAATCTTACCTGAGGAGGTTGTTGATCAGCCATGTTGTGTAAAGAGGATTTATATAGTGGGTTTGATAAAATTGAATGAGATGATGATTAGACATGTGATTGCTTGTGAAGGCGGCCTGTTATGTTATGTCTGTGTTTGGTGTTACTCTGTGTTTTTGTTTCTATGGTTTTGAGGAGAATACAAAAAAAAAAAAATCAATGGCTAAGATTAAAAGCATTTTATTATTTCACCTATTTTTTATAATTTAAATATCTCTTAAACCGTTAATCGTTAAGTGAAAATATTTACACCATCGCGACGAGCATTTAATTATCTTTCTATAGACGGGCACTTTGATATACTTTCGAAAAAAGAAAAAAAACTCATTTTTTTCACGTTTTTTCGTTATTTTTTTTCGTTTTTTTACGTTACTGAAATTTACATAAAAAAATCATATATGATAAAACACTAAATTGAATATCACATGTGATATTATATGTAATATCATATATGATATTACACTAATATCACATGTGATATTACATATCATATATGATATACACTAATATCACATGTGATATTCTAATTAGTGTTTTATCATATATGATTTTTCAATGCAAATTTCGTAACGTAAAAAAACGAAAAAACTTAAAAAAAAAACGTGAAAATACGAAAAAAAATTTTTGTCGAAGTATATCAAAGTGCCTATCTATAGAAAATAATTAATGCTCGTCGCAATGATATATTTTTTTTTCGCTTAACGATTAACAGTTTGAAATATTAATATTTGAAAAAATGATGAAAGTGGGTTTTTTAAATTGTTGGGATTAATCTCATCCATTAGATCAAATAAAAATGGAGGGTGGAGATTGATCCCCTTGGTATGTAAATAATATTTTGTCCCAATGATCTTTTATCTTTTTGGGCTTAGGTTTAGGTTTTTATATTTTCTCTTCTTTTTCTTCAAAAATTTATTGTTTGAAAATAGAGCTATGCTACCACGTAAGAATCCCACTAAAACTATCTATCTATACCTGATGTGTCAGCGGGTGATCAATTTTTTGTGAGATCCACTTTCCACAAAAAATCAATCATTTACTGACACGTTTGCGAGTGGGTTTTAGTTGTATTTTTATGTGGATGTAGCAAATTATATACTGTTGTAAACTAATAAGCAATAATAAAAACAAAGAACAAGAAAGGAAAAAGAGAAATTGAATGGTGATCCAAGAGAATACATTAAGGATGTCTATACTACATATAAAAAAAACGGTTAAATGTGAAAAGTTAAAAGTTGAATTGTTGAAATTTGTCAAATGAGAGAGAATGCATAGTGTAATAATACTCTTATTAAATCACCTCATTACTTAAAATTACAATATTTATTCATATTGTACAACCAATTAAAAGCACATCTACCAAATTAAAAATAACCAACTAAAACACACTCGCTAAAAAGTACATAAAATTTTCATAACATACAATTTAAAAGAAGATACAACATAATCCAAATATAAAATAATAAACACATTAATTAATGATATTTTTAAACACCCTAAAATGAAAAGAACATGTTATTATACACATTATACAAATTAATAAACACACAAAATTTCATATAAGCTAAAGTTGATGTTACATATTTTGAAAACCGGACCTGACCACATGTCAACCGGGACCGGTGTCGCCACCGGTTCGGCTAACCAATTAAAGCATCCGAAAACGACCAGATGGACCCCGTTGAAACCAATACAACTGGTGAATCAGGTCTGATCGAGATTTATTTATACAGTTAATCGTCACATGGTACCCGCCGCCAAAGCGCGCGAGTACCCTGCTATATGCTATGTATAAAGGAAAAATCAAAAAGTAAAAAGTAAAAAGTTGAAAGTAAAAGTGGAATGTTGAAGACATATATTTTAAAGGAAACTATTAATACACATCGAAAACCGGGTTGACGCGGGACGCTTCAAACCCGGCGGGTTGACCCGATTTAATTTTACTTGTTTTCGACACAACCTGTCGGGTTGAATTGGTTTAAATCGACTTGTTTTTTTTTACCGGAACGGTTCAACCGGTTGAACCACCCGGGTCGAACCAGGTTTCAAATTTGACAAAATTATATGAGAAATGATGAAGTAATTATGGAACCCGTGACAAATTTGGAAAAACGAAGACAAGTAATTGTAGTTTTGTTTTTTTTTATTTTGTTTTGACATATGTACGTTGTCATTTGTATAATGTTATTTTGAAAAATGTTGGTCTTGCACCATTTAAGCGATTAGCATATATGAATCGTCTTTTAAATGTTAAAATATTTGTATAGCCTTTGTCCGGTATATCAATAATATATGTAAGTTTATTAGAATCACAAAATTTAAATAGTATTGTTATCTTTACGCGATAATTATTTGTAACAAAACAAATAACTTTGAACAATGTTTAATATCTATGCAAATTGATAGTACAAGATAATCTTATTATGGTGATATTAAATTTGTAAGGTTACAAGTTTAAAAGCCACCCACCCAAATAATAAATGCTACACATTTAAAAACAGTTATCACTTGCTAAATTACTGACAAAACAAGAAAAAACTTGGTTACCTCTAAACTAACAATACAATATTGTCACTACATAATACTGTTGCTTTTGTAATGCTTGAATCTGTTATTACTAAAATCTTAATAACTTAAAAGTTAAAACAATCCTATTAGAAATATACTCCCACACTTAAATCGACTCCACATAATTTTCTTCTTGAAAACTGTATATTTCTGATGTTACTGCAACTGTTAGGTCACAAGGTTTACCACACAAGCTTATAAGAAAGATAGAGAGGCCTTGACACTTAACCAAACACACACACAACAACACGCAGTAAATGTTAGACCGGTTATGCGAGAGTATGTGAAAAAAACTTGAACAACCAACCCTCAAGTGAGGTTATTACATGAATATTTATAGGCAAGGAGCTAGGGCAACACTCCTACTCCTTCCCTTTCTCCTAGCTCTCATATGGGCTTGGGCTCCTCATGGGCCTTCTAAGCTTAAGGCTAATAACAAACATAAAGGCCATAATAAGCTAACTATTACATATGAGTAACTAACACTTGAATAAGGTTTAGAGTGATTCCACCCATCTCTCCCCTCAAGTGTTATTACATATGAGTAACAAACACTCAAGTGTTGGTGATGAAAACGTGAAGGGCGTTGATGTAATAGTAGCTTTGACGTCGTTCTGACATTCTTCTTCTTGTGAGAAGAATTGCCTTGATTTGAACCATCTCCCAGTTAATGTCGAGATAGTTTTCTTTGAACATTTATGCTTTGACGTCATCTTTAACTCTGTTCTTGATCATTGTTCTTTGTGATGAAAGTGATAGTATGTTGTTGTCTGCATCAAATCTTCCTCAGGTCTGTTCTTGCTACAGTTTCTCCCGTCATTCTTCAACAAGCTCACACGCTCTTTTGACGTTTGAATTCAGTACTGATGAAGTTCTTTAAGTCTTTAACTTTGTAGATTCTTTGATTTGATGAAGAATCATTCTGACTGTTGTGTTCTGTTGGATAGAACTTCCATTAGTGATGATGTTGGCGTGAGCATGAGAAGAATCTGCCGATCATTCCGCTCCAGAGCTTCCATAAGAAGAAAACAAAAACTTAGTAATAAGCGGTTTCCGGCACTTACAAGTTTGAACTTCGAGAGTGTTAACAGCATAGTGTGAAAACACAACTCTAATTCTTACAAGGTCTTCCTGAATCGAGTCCCACAAGTGAGATAACACGATGTACCGAAGTACACCTACGATTCAGATGAGCTGAGGTACACCGAAGCATCACCTCACGACCTGTAGACCGGGTTGAGACCACTAAGCGCAATCCACGGGGAGTTGCCGAGCGACCTGCTGTCAGCTGTTTGATGTTGACCCTGCAGAGTTTCCATTCAATCACTGAGGATCACAAATGTGACCTCTCATAAATGTTCTCGACAGATTGCTAAGATCTGTGAAGGACTCGATAAGTACACTGAAATTCTTATTACTGAATATCAAGTGATGAAATGTCAAGTGTACCTAAGAGATCTTTTGATGAATCTCGTGGCTCTAGACGAACAATAGTGCATTTTGGTTTTCCTGAGCGAGACTAGGGAGAGGGTCTCCTTCTTCAATACCAGCAATCTCTAAGAGAAAGCCGAGTTTACGTAGGGTTCCCTGTGAGATGAAACAAGCTTCTGTTGAGAGAAACTTGAGTGGTTAAGAAGGTTTGGTGCATGCGTCACTGGGTCCATGACTTTTCTCAATACCGGTTCATCTAGTGACAACCAGTACATATGAATTGAACCCGGTGTCTGCCCTAAGTTGAATAATCTGGAGGGCTATTTCTTTTCACCCTTTGCTTTGCATTTCTTTTTAATTCTTCAACTCCTTCTTTCTCCAATTCTCATTTTCTCCTTTTTACAATCATACCTAAGGACTTCTAAATACTAACTATTGTGGTGTCCTGGGTAGATCCCTCCGCTCTGGCGGATCATAGGACGTTATTCCTAACCTTAGTCACCTTATAACTCCATGACTAACCTATGTTGCCATAAAAAACCATTGTTGTAAAATCTCTCAAAGTGTTTGTGAATGAAAACATTTTAGTACCACGGTTGAGATAAGATTTTGCATAAATACTCCCCTCCACTGTGCTTAAAAGTTTTAACGGTTAAAATTCACAGTTGGAAAGAGCGCGCATTTTTGAATTGATCAACTCAAGATAGACATTCCCCCGCGAGACACGGTTACGTGGCATAGTTAAAGAGTTGCATTGTCAGCTTTTAGGTGACAACTAGCTCTAATAACTACCTTGAAGGTGTAGACAATCCTCGAAAGGTTTTCAAACCCGTCAGAGTTCATGTCTACCAAGAGTTTCTCGAATGGTACATTCTACTCGGACAAGTCCTTTGCGAGACACGTTTACATCACTAGCGAACTAGCTTGAAATTATTACCCGTCCCGGACAAGTCTTTTCGAGTTACTAACAGTTAAGATCTCGTCAATTCATGGGTTAAGTCTATAGCACAAAGATTCATTTGCATTTACACAACATATTTCTTATCACGTATTTTCTCCCCCTCAAAAATGGCATATGTGATGTTATTTTTGAAAAGTTGAGAATAAATATGACCATTTCGAGTGTTGCGGGAAGAATGACCACTGTGAACAATTTTTTGAACAAAGTTTTAAGTCAAGTACTCCCCCTTAACAAGTGATATAAACGGTTGAGGTTTTGAAAATCATAAGGGAAAGTACTTGTTCTTTTGAGCAAAACCTTGAAAAGTGAAGGTTTGATAGGTTTTACTCAAAAGTAAGAAGCTTTCGCTCTTTAATAAGGATTGTGGCACTGAACGTACCACATGGTCCTTTATTACAAGTACGGGTTGTACCTGTATGTGTGCACAAGCCATAGACATAATAACTCATACATCCAATATGTAATGAAAGAAGCAGTTCAAGGGGTACCAGTAGTCCAAGATGTCGCCAGGAGTGTGAGTCGGGCGTTGAAAGCCGATGATGTTTCTCCTGGGTCGACCCCACATAGGTTCCAGTCTTCCTGAACTGATCCCTTCTATACAACCGTTCATCAATCATGGTGATATCCTCTTCACGTCCCTTCGATCTGAGAATTCCATCGCTAGGAGACCCATCTTTGGTATATCCTTCAACGTAAGCCCATCCGTCCCAACCATCTTCAAAGTGTGATCTCCAAATTTATGAAGATCTCTGCACGCCATCAAGCAATTTCTTTGAAGTTCACTGCGGTAAACGACGCCAAAAGGTTTGCTGATGAGCGTATATTGTGGAAGCTGGTTGATGTCGGGTAGATCAAGCTACGTGGAGTGAGGTTGACACGGTCTGATAAGATTCAATTGCCAGTTGGAGATCTTCTACACGTCTTGGATAACTATGCGTCTTCTGAAGATGAGCCTGACTTGATGAATTCATGTTGTACTGCAGTGGAGAATTGTCTCATACGACCTTGTACTTTGGCAAGGTACATGTCTTCGATGTCGTTGATAGAAAAATTCTCAAAATCACTTCAGAGAATGCATAATCCCTTTCATCTTGTCGTTTGACCACGATATTCTTTAGAAGGTGTAGTCCCACTTCGATGAAAGATCGACGTGCTTGATGGCAACGATACTTTTAGAACTGAATACTGCATGTTGAGACTTCTGAACCTGCAGCTTCTGTAGTAGATTCTTCGGCGTTCGGCCAATGATGAATCCCGACAGTGCATCTCGGTCGTAGGCTTCCAATTTGTTGGAGAACAAGTGATTGGCACGTTCTCGATGGCTATGCAGTTCGAGTATATAGCTGCAGGGAATGGAAGTGTCAACGATGTAGCGTATTTCCTTGAACCATCGCCACCATGTAGAAGAAAATCCAGTCTCTGTTGAAGAAATATCAAGGAATCCTTGGTTCATCTGATTGCCATTGTTGGTAGCGGTTTTGACCAGTCTGTGTAGTATGGAGGGTTGTCCCGTTTAGTGAAGTCGATGTTTGCTTCTGGTTGAGCCCATCCATGTTATTAGACATAGCTCGAGCAATGTTTTCAAGGTGATATTCGACCTCGATGGCACTTCTAGCTGTCTTTCCACATTGAAAAGCTTCATTCTTGATTCCGCTCAACTCATTTTCGTCATCTTCTTCACATGGAACTTTTCTTGCAATCTTAGCATGCTCCAAGTGTATTGCCGTCTACCAGATCTTGACCTTCTTCAGGTAGGGAGTGAATTGACAAGTGTAGAAAACCATTCAAATTCCTCTGTGGTGTCTTCATCTAGCCATAGACCGTCTGCCTTGGGCGCCTTTTCTTCTGTTTCTTAGGCCTAGATGATGGTTTCTGGTTTCTTTCTTTACACGTTTGGGAGAGGTGGGTTGTTGTAGGGGCTCATGGTGTTCTTCATCGTCACCACCCTATACTCAAAGTAATCACCGGTTTTTTGAGTCTGGGTGGGTCTCAGAATCATGAGGTTTATCGGTAGAAGAACGAGGAGGAGACCTTTGTTGAGCAGGAGGCCTTGGGGAGGTGGTGGCATAGAAGATGATTCACCAGACTTCTTTTTGTCGTTTAGCTTCATCATTCTTATCCTGATCCTTATCTTCATCGTCTCTAGACGTTTAGACTTTTCAGCTTCGGATCTGCATGCTTCTTGAAGTTGGTAGTCCAACAATGCTTGAAACAGCTTTCCTTCATCAGAAGTAAATGTCCCAGATCGTGCAGACATTTGTGTGACAAGCTTGGCCACCAATTCATATCGAGAAAACTACAGGATCAGATGGATTGATTGTAACGGTTAAGGGTGTTGATCTTATAGTTTGCTTGGCTATCTGCATAGATTCGGATATAGTTGTCTTGTAAACATCTCCTTTGTGACTTTAGGAACGTATCCAGAAGGTACTTGTGAGTGTAGCCTTGATCATTCTCCATTTTCCCTTGTAGATCATCCTGCATGAGCTTCGTATGTATTCCTTTCATTCTGCATCTTGTCATTCTCATCATGTAATACTGCATTTGGTCAGCAAACCAATTCAGTTTTCTGTAGAGCATGTCCTTCTTCTGACTTGTTGGACAGCTTTAACAATTCTTTTATGAGTATGAGAAATCCAAGATCGAGGTGGCTTCTTCACTGATCTGGATGATGATTTGGTTGATCTTTTTTATGGTGGTGGTGAAGAGTGAGAAGAAGAATCTGATGATGATGAGATGTGAGGAGACTCTGGGTCCTTTGATGGTTCAGAAGTGTCACAATTCTCATTTTCCGGTCATTTCTCATACTCCATATTCATCATTTTATAACGGTTCATTCATGATATTTGCATTTCACATTAAACGCGTAATTTTATATTAAATAAACGTTATCGCGTGAGTTATTATTTTGAATAATTAATCCGTTACTTTCAAAAATGATCCCGACATATTTTTATATTTACATTTAGTTGTAAAACTATATTTTGAGTTTAACTAGTGTTTTAAATTTATTTGGTACATAAATCGTTAAATTAAATTATTACGACGTGTTTCTTAAAAAACTATACGATAATTATATTATCACTCAAATTTTACAAGGAATGTATTTTTACAATTTTATAATATCATTATACTCTATTTTGATCTATTAAAAATTTACTTGTACCTAAAGCTACCACTTATCTTACAAGTTACATTTAACTACATACTTTTACTTATACATTTTTTTACAATTACACAATATATACAAAAAAAAAAAAAAGATGTATTATTGATATACATCCCCCCAAACCGGTTCTAGGGGGGGGAGGTGTATGCATTTAATGATTGGCAAAATTTTCAATATATAAACTTACACTCCAACTCAAGACTTCATTCATTTCTCTTTCAACCTCAAATAATTCAAGTAACAATAGTTACTTTCTCTCTTGTTGTTGCTTCTTCTCCAAATCGCCAAGCCATAAGGGTTTCAAGGATCAAAATTTTGCTAGCTCAAGTGTCTTAAACAATCTAGAATTTCACTCTTTATTAGGTTTTGAAATAAAAACCAAGAGTTTAGGCTAAACCTTGTTCTTTGCACCTCATCATATTAACTTGTAAGCTTGTTTCTTTCATTTTTCATGTTTCTTTATCATCTCATATGTATCTTTTCATTTTTGGAGCAACATGCAAGACATATGTGATTTATACCATTTTTACTTGATTTTAGAGTATATATATACTATGGTCATCCTATAAATATTCCCTTGGTATTCTTTGGTCTTGATGATGTCTAGGAACCCATGACACCCTAAGAAGGTGTATGGTAGGATTAGATTAGCTTTGGAGTTGATTTGAAGGGATTAGAATAGGTTTTGTCCGAGAAAAACTATTTTCGATAAGTATAAATTATGTTCTGTCCTTGTTTCGATTTTCTGGAAAATCCGACTATAGCCACGACATTTTGGCCTTGATAATTAGAAAATATACTTAAAACGAATCCGTGGCCGCTTGAACGGATAAAAACGGAGTTATAACGAAGTCGTGGTGAATTTTTAAAGTTTGGCGACGAAAAATATACTTTTCGAAAATTCAGCACACTATTTTTACATTGTTCGGGTCAAAACGAGCCTTAAGCTTCACAAATTATTTCGACTTGTCAAAATATATTAGTATACTTTGATACGAAGCTAAGGACGTATTATACGTAGAAAATGGATTTGAAACGACAAGATATACACGTTTTTTATAAACTTGCCGTAACTATTATTTTTAGAAAAACTATATTATTTTTACGAGATAGTGTTAGTAACTAAAATCACTATCTTTAACCCTTAATATCTTTATGATCGAGACCTTTTGACGAAAACCTGAACTGAAACTTCTAAATATCGATGCAAACTTTCCAAAACCGTCGAGTTCGTTCTCTAACGATCGACGTACACCATTTTATGACTAGTTTTTCGGAGCCATTTTGTCACTTTTAGGAATTTCGACGACATTGTTTTACGACGAAATGATAATTTCAATAAATCATTATAAAACCATTGTAGGATGACATTTTGACGTAAATACTTGTGAAGTAATTTTTGAATGGTCAAGACGTCAAAAGAGTATTTTTTTTTTTTCGATTAAGTATTATGTTCAAAACTCGAAATGGTATATAACATACGAAATGCGTGCATAACATTACATCGTGACTTATTGCATATCATACCATTCATAATAGGTCAGTTCGAGATTTCCGCTACATTTTGGTGTAACCACTTTTGTCGTCACACCATTTATCAAGTGAGTAATCACATCCCCTTTTTACCGTTTACTATATTTTGGGGCTGAATGCATGAACCATATTTGAACTAAATTGATTATTACTTCTATGAACTCTTTAGACTTGAACTTTTGAACTTGACTTAGACTCTTGGAATTAAAATTTTGAACTTAAATACAAACTTATGACTTGTTTGAACTTAACTGAACCTGCACGTTATGACCTCGGTTCCTAAAGTCTCCCATGTTCTGAGCATCACTACAAAGTCTCCCATGTTCTGAGCATCAACTTAAAGCTTCCCCTGTCCGAGCAAATGTCTCCTCATGGGAACGGAGTTAATTAAAGTCTCCCTGCTCGAAAGCAAGGCAAAGTCTCCTGTTCTGAGTATCAATTTAAGTCTCCCCCTCGTCGAAAGCAAAGGTAAAGTCTCCCATGTTCTGAAAGCATCTCTAAATTATATACCTTGTATTATATCGGGAACTATTATGACACTTACACTCGACTACTGACGACTATATATTTTTTAGGCAATGGGTCATGCATACACAAAGTTGCAAGCTTTTGTATACGAATTTGAACTGAGTGGATACACAATGCCTTGTTTTATGGACTAAATTTTTTTTTGTTGGACCTAAAGCTTTGAATATTTCTACGAGTTTTCTTATTTCGCTAAACGTGTTTACTACCCGCCAACTATTTTCATAGTTGACCCGCTTTTTCTCTGCATGCATTCGTGACGTTAGTAAGCTTTTTTTTTCTATCGTCTTGCATAATGAAGTTTTCACTTGTCACTACAAATCGTTATGTAATAGAACGAAATATTTTGGAAACTAAACTTTGTAATATATTTGCCGATGACGGCTAAACCGGTATTGTAATGGTGTATTCTTTCTTTTAAATATTAACGTTGGTATGTTCTATTATCTTGTGCTTATGTTCCTCCTCGCTATTAATCTCGTGGTTTCAGCCCCATGGTGGTGCGCATGACAGGCCCGTGAGCCAAAGCGTTATAGAGACGTCATTTTTCAAATAAAAAATCACAAATATAACCTGAAAAATTTATTTATTTTATTAAACATTGAACATCATCCGAAGTCATCTAGTCCTTACTGCTAGTTAATCATAAATTATACATAGCCTGACCAACTATGTCTAATTTATGAAGAACCATGCAATGATAAAGAATGGTAGTTTTAAATCATGTTTAGTCGAAGTCTTTAGACCGTCACCAAGTTGCATTGGTCAAAGGGTATGCATGCATGTTTTACCGCTCACGCCTTACATTACAAGACCTTGTTCATATATTCTCTTTCCATCTTTCGACTCATAGACATAGCATGTCTGCTCCTCGTCATGTTTCGATCACTATAACATTACCACCGCCTCTCAAGACCTCATCTCGAATTCCCTGTTAGAATGTCGCTTTACTCAACCCGCCGATGTTTTGGTCCTTTGTAAGATCATGGTCGCAAGAAACACACCAGAGGTAACAACAACGGCAACCCAAACAACAATGGTAATCCAAACAACAACGCTGCTATGAGTATGCGTGATCGCTTGACAAATGATGTGTGATCAAGTCCGAGAACTAACAAAAGAAATTTAATAAATGGACGAAAAGCTACAGAGGATCACCAGGAAGCCGGAGACCGTGGTCAAGAAGACAAAGAGGCAACGAATAACTGTGAACTACGGGCGCATCACCCGTAGGTTGCGTAAAAAGATATAAAGGTCCACATTCTTTCGTACTCGGCGTAACTATCACCACTGACCGCCAAGGTGCAAAGAATGTGGACGTGATTCCGCCACTTCGCCGAAATTGCTCAAACAACCGGGAATCAAGGACGTAGAAAAGCATGTTACGAGTGTGAAGTCTAGATCACCTTCGCAATACTGCCCAAAGTTGAAAAGAACTCCCAAATCAAGGAGGAAATCGCCCAACCGCTTGGCAATGAAGGCCCACAAGATCGTAACATTGAAATTCCTCCCCGCACGTGGTCGAGCATTCTATCTGGATACCGAGGAAGCCCGCAACGCTTAACCGTACATTCTTTCGAACACCAATTATTGCATTTACATGATTTTGAGTGCATAACTTCCTTCCACCTTACCACGCTCAATGACCTTGACATTTGAGACCTATTGAGATCGACCTTAGTTGTTATATATTTTGTTGATTGGATTTGATTGTGTAAGCAAATCAATATCGAGCTTAATCTTTCAAAAGGACTTCATTCGGATGTGGAATCTACCTTTCTAACAACTTGTTTCCTAGCTTGATCTAGTTACGTTCTTGTTTGATGAGTTGCGAAAATCAAGCTAAGAGACAAGTTTATCAAGTCGGTTTAGTTTAATCTCATGAGTGTTCTTGTTTGATGAGTTGTGAGATTAGGTTATAATCGACAACCTAAAGGTCTTTTGAGAGCTACGTTCGATATTGGGTAAGTTTACCCTATTAAATCTAATCACTGCACGCATTACTTAGTTATACGGGAACCTGTACGCATGGGCATTGATATGATCATTTAGATCACTGCATTTTACGAGCATGAACTTTAGAACTCTTGTCGAGGTTCGGACCATAGTATCATTAATCGAATCACGAGGACGTGATTCCGCTGACATGGGAAGAATGTCACAATTCTCATTTTCCGGTCATTTCTCATACTTCATATGCATCATATTAGTTCATTCATGGCATTTCATTTCACATTTAACGCTAAGAATTTTTATATTTAATAAACGTTAACGCGTGAGTTATTATTTTAAATATTTAATCCGCTACTTTCAAAAATGATCCCGGTATATTTTTATATTTACATTTAGTTTATAAAAACTATACTTTGAGTTTACCTAGTGTTTTAAATTTATTTCGTATATAAATCGTTAAATTTATATTGTTAATGACGTTTTTCTTAAAAACTACCGTGATTATTTTATCACTCAAATTTCACAAGGAATGTATTTTACAATTTTTATAAAATCATTATACTCTATTTTGATCTATTAAATTTACTTGTACCAAAAAGTTACCATTTACCTTACAAGTTACCTTTTTACCTACACCTTTCACTTAAATCTTTTAACAATTATACAAGTATATACTTACACTTTATAAAAAGAAAAAAAAAAAATATATGGAAGGACACAATCCCCCCCATATCCGGTCCTATGGGGGAGGGTACATTAAATTGATGGTAAAAATTTCAACAAGTATAGATCTTCACTCCATTACTTCAATCATTCATTTTCATTACATATCTCATTATTTCAAAGCTAGAAAAGTCTCTCTTGGTTTTTGCTTCTTCTCCAAATCGTCCAAGCCATAAAGGGTGAAGGGGATCACAAAATTTTTCAAGTTCAAGTAATACAATCTAGATTACACTCTTATATAAGGTTTTGAAATAAAAACCTAGGGTGTTTAGGCTAACCTTTGTTCTTTGCACCTCATCATATTAACTTGTAAGCATGTTTCTATCATTTTTCATGTTTCCTTTTCATTTCATAAGTATCTCTTCATTTTTGGAGCAAGCATGCATGATTTGTGTTGTTTATACCAATTATTACATGATTTTTAGAAATATATATATATAGAGTCATCCTATAATTATCCTCTTGGTATACTTTGGTCTTGATGATGTTTAGGAACCCATGACACCCTAAGAAGGTGTATGGTAGGATTAGATTAGCTTTGGAGTTGATTTGAAGGGATTGGAATAGGTTTAGTACGAGAAAAACTATTTTCGACAAGTATATAAAGTGGTCTGATCTTTTTTGTTTTTCTGGAAAATCCGACAGTAGACATGAGTTTTTGGCCTAGATAATTAGAAAATATACTTTAAAACGAATCCGTGGCCGCTTGAACGGATTAAAACGGAGTTATAACGAAGAAGTTATGAATTTTTCAAGTTTGACGACGAAATATATATTTGAAATTTCAACATGCTATTTTTGTTTTATCGAAGTCAAAAACGAGGCCTTAAGCTTACAAATTATTTCGACTTATCAAAAATATATTAGTTTATCGATACGAAGCTAAGGACGTATTATACGTAGAAACGGATTTGAAACGACAAATATATGCACGTTTACATAAAACTTGCCGTAATTATTATTAAAAACTATATTTTTTACTTGACAAGTGTTATTTTGCCAGTTTAAACGACCATGTTAGAGGTTGTTTTAACTATGTTGTGAAATTTTTGGAATCGAAATGTTTCTATTAAAATCAATTTTACCGAGCATATTTTTCAAAACGACAAACCGTTTGTATAGCGGAGTTGTAGTAAATTATTTATGGATGTCTAAACTTGGCGAAACTCACTTTTTACACAACAATTAGACAAAATCACCATCTTTAACCCTTGTTATCTTTATGTTCGAGACCTTTTGACTAAAAGTGATAATTTCACTATAAATCATTATAAAACCATTGTAGGATGACAAATTTTGATGTAAATACTTGTAAAGTAATTTAAGAATGTCAAGACGCCAAACGAAAGTATTTTTGCTCACTCCATTAGTATTATTTTCAAAACTGTGAAATGGTAAAAAAATATACTTAATGCGTGCATAACATTACATCGCGATGACTCTATTGCATATCATCATTCATAATAGTTTTACTGAAGATTCCCTGCTGGACATTTCTGTGTAACCACTTTAATGCTCTATCTATTCATCGCTGGTATTCACGAATTCTTTAAATGCTTAAATTGCTTTGGGTGGAATGTACATTTGCAATTGAACTAAACTATCTATGTTTTATGAACTTATTGAATATTTCTATTAGTGAGCACTCGCAAATTCCTTTTTACCTGCTTTACCAGGCTTCTTTAACAATGCATGAAACAATACTTGAATTAAATTGATTCTTACTTTAATGAACTCTTTTGACTAGAACTTCAGAACTCGACTAAAATTTTGAACTTAAATACAAACTTATGGACTTGTTTGAACTTATTAACCAGATGCAGCAGTGACCTTGTCCCAAAGTCTCCCATGTTCTGAGCATCACTAAAGTCTCCCCATGTTCTGGCATCAACTAAAGCTCCTCCTTGGCCCGGAAAGTAAAATGTCTCCCTATGGGAACGGAGCATTTTCAATTAAAGTTCCCCCTGCGGAGCAGTAAAGTTCCTATGTCTGTAGCATCAACTTAAGTCTCCCCTCGCTCGGCAAGGCAAAGTCTCCCATGTTCGAGCATCTCTAAATTATTATATACTTGGTATTATATTGAACTATTATGACCACTTACACTTGACTACTTGACGACTATATATTTTTGTGCAACGTATCAAGTGCATTACCGCCGTTAAGTTTTGTATGGGCTAAATTTGGAACTGAGGGATGGGCTAATACTGCCTTTGCTTTATGGACTAAATTTTTTTGTTGACCTAAAAGCTTTGAATATTTCTTACGTAGTTTTCATTTCGCTAAATGGCTTACTCACCTCAACTATTTCATAGTTGGACCTGCTTTTTCTCTCATGCATTCGTGATCGTTAGTAAGCTTTTTCTATCGTGTCTTGTATAATGAAGTTTTCACTTGTCACTACAAATCATATGTAATAGAACCAAATATTTTGAATCTAAACTTTAATATATTTGCCGATGATAGCAAACCGGTATTGTAATGTATGCCTTTTCTTTAAATATTAACGTTGGTATGTTCTATTATCTGCTTATGTTCCCTTCCTACACTCAGCCCTATGACAGGTGTGGGATATAAACTAATTAAATCAATGAGTACCTCAAAAAACATTTGGAGTAATTAATTATATAGATAAGGGAAATTAAATTTAACATTCCTCGTTACCTATATAAAATACTACTTAACCCAATAGAGTCCCACCAGCTCCTCAAAATCGTATTTAAGACAAGATAAGGAATCGAATTCTAGCAACCATGTAATCAACTAGATAATCAAACTAAGGGTTTAAACATATTACAATAATGCATACCAAAGATGAGCCATACAAAGAAGGTTACATGATTTGGGTCTAACATTTTAGCATGTTGTAAATAATGCTTTTCATTGATATTCGAAACTGCATCATCAACAGAACCGGTGGAAAATATAGGTCCGAGGGGTTAATCTAGTAATGTGTACCAAAATGAGTAACCGCAGGTGGTAATGGCCAATGTAATGGTTTAAATAAAGCAAACGGTGTTATCCTGCCTCACTTAAGTAATCCTAACTGCACGAAGGACCAACAGCGGATTATAGGACAACAAAACAAGTTCAGGACTTATATACTTATGTGGTGCCAATAACAAGCATAATTAAAGGAATACTTTTATTCTAAAGATATAAAAGGCTTGAACCACATGATTGGGGAAATGAGCGGCATTTTGAAGAATATATAACTTACTATCTACAGACTTTTATTAAGACAAATTTTGCTCAGCAAGTCATAAAAAATTAAAAACTGGTAAGCTAAAGTTGCCTAAAAAATTATTTATTTTAGTTTATTGCCACCATTACTACTCTGATAAAATTAGGCCATCAAAGAAAGTAAATAGTTTCAACGATTCATTTTTTCCTCCTCACACTTAAAATGAACACTCTCATCCCACACCCCAAAAAGTGTCATGGTTAAAATAATAGAAGTAAATAAAGAGAAAAGAAACTTGTACTCCCCTCATTAGCAGTCTCGGTGTAGAATCAAGGTTAAATCCTCCTCCAAGAAGAATAAATAAATCAAGAATGTTGCTCCAATTGTGTACTTGCGTCTTCTTGTCCAATATAACCTGTAAAATCTAAGATAATGAAAATGAAACCTCGTGTAAAATTGACGGTAAAACTATATATAAAACAAATCCAAACTCGAAAGCGAGTAAGATATAAAGCTTGCAAAATAGGCGTTTGTAGGTTCCTGGAAAATTAAATATTATGGAAATTTTTAGAAATTTAAAAATTATGGAAATTTTTAGAAATTCAGTTTTGACAGAAAAACAAAAGTCTGGAAAATTGTTTGCTACAGTACTTGACGTCGTCAGGTTATAGATCCTGACGCCATCGGGATTGACCTAATAGAATTTTAAACTTTATTTTTCTGCAAAATTTGTAGAAAATTTTACTTCTTAAGAACCTAAAATTACTGCAAAACAACCATTGTGACTCAATACAAGTATTTGACTCAAACAAACACATCAATATATTCTCATCATGTATTGTTAATTTCATGTTCAATTGTTGTTCCATTAAACATATGTGATCTTCCCTACAGTTATCTTTTTGCTAAATGCCTTTATATGTGATTAAGACGAGGTTAAAAATAAAATAAAGCATTTTCACAATAGTATTTGAAACATGGAAATTAAACAAGAAAGATGAAACATATATATGAAACAAACCAAATAAAAATGAAAACAAACAAAGCAAGTAAATAAAATATGCTCAGGCTACCTCTCGAGAAGCGCTTGTTTTTGTTAAAGTCACGAGCCTGACTTTACCCTTATTTAATGGATAAAGGGGAAGTTTTCCATACTGTTAATGCAAATGTTACAATGTATAATCTATACAATGCCTTTGTAATTTAATGATGACAAATATTGATGCAGGATTTCCGACCAGGATTTAATATTTCTAAAGTCTCGTCTACCTAAGGTCTACCTATTGCACTAACGAGCAGTGAACCCGATTGTATGAGAAGGTGGTGCAGTTTAGGTCGTCCAAGAGCTATGTAGATGAGGATCCTAATTAAGTCTAATGTCACGGTTTTAAAAGGTTTTAAGTTGAAATGATTAATTAAACTAATAGACAAGAAATAAAATGCAAAAAGTAAATGAGGTTGTGAACAATAGTGAGAAAGTGTGCTAACCTAATTATTCATCCTATCATGTTATGTCTATGTTTTCTAATTACTTCTTATTGATTCAAGTGGGGGTTTAATTCGCTAGACAACCTTTGGTCAATTCGTCATAACCTATCAACAAAGGTTCCTACCTTACTTCAAAGGCCTACCCTTTGGGGAGTCGAGGGTCTCAAGCTACCTAAGCAAAGTCATTAAGTACTCTACATGCAAGATTCGAAACAATGTGTGCCCGGGCACTAGTATCTTAGAAACACATCCCTTACTTCTTAAGTTCATCCTTCCGAACGGTGATCCTTTTGTCAATTCGCACAAGAGGGATTGGTAGTCCTTTAGTCAATTCTTACCAACCCTCTCTACCTACTTCCCCTTAGGGTCCTTTGGTCCATTCTCCTAAGCAGGTAAATATGACTACAACTCAAAACTACCAAAGCTAAGGTGACTACCAACAAACTATTCATGCATACACTAGATACAATAATTGAAGAACGAAAAAATAAACAACACAATCAAGGAATCATAACTAGGCTAGCACCAAAGGTGCTTAGCCAATCATATTAAAAGAAACAATCAATTCATGTTTAACATAATTGAAGAAGACATGAATTAAAGTGTAAAGAAATAGTAATCGCTAAAGCTTATCGATGATATGGTGTGATTTCTCCTTTGGAGATAGCTCTATATGTTGCGTATGATCTGCCCTTGGAACCCTTTTCACGTTCTCTGATTTTGTGTGGTGAGTGAATGATGTCAAATGCAGATTATAGGGCTTGTATTTATAGGCTCAATCATAGTTACGATGTAACCCAATAATGTGGTTACGCCATAACTTAATTATTCACCAAACTCAACTTTCGTAGCGGTGATTACGGCGTAACTTAAGGAATAGTTACGCCGTAACTTAATAGAGGATTACGCCGTAGCTTATATATCCTCCAAACTCAAGTCTCGTAGTGCTCGTTACATCGTAACGCAAGTTTGGAGGTTACAACGTAGTTGATGGAGGCGCGATTTTCCACCTGACCTAGATGGTTACGGCGTAACTTAAGTTGAGAGTTACGCCATAACTGCTATTAACTTGGTCTTCATAACATAATCTTAGCTACGGCGTAGTTGAGAGTAGGAGTTACGCCGTAGTTTCTTCAACAAGAGCACACTAAGGTGAAAACTATTAATAATATCTCCAAAGCCGCGTCTCTAAGCTCTAATGCTCATATATTACCTGGAAACGAAATATAAAAGGAATAAGAGTATATATCCATATAAATCACATAAAATATGAGCATAAACGGGGGAAATTGACACTTAAAAATCAGGATTATTTGATGTTATCAAATATTTCCCCACTTGAAATCTACTTGCCCTCAAGTAGACCTTATTAGAATAATTTATAAAAATATATCCCCCAAATTACCTGGAAGATATAAGACTAAAAATCCCTAATGCTAAGATAAATCAAATCCGAACACCTCACGAAATGGGAAAAAACACTCATACTCTCTCTCTCTCTCTAATCTAAGTGTCAATTTCAAGGTGATCACTCATTGCACATTCATAGCATGTATTCTATCATAAGCTTGGCGGTTACAAAAATCTCCACAACTAGAGTTAAGGACTAAACAATCTTGAAGGCAATATGGGTGAACACTATGAGGTTAAGGGTGAAATATCATTACTAACGTGTCACGGCAAAGTATAGAAAATCAATGATACATGACCAAATCCATGGCCAAGACACCAAAGATTGCTCGCTTCATCACCTAGACACACTTCATGACTAAAGGGTAGGATAAGACACTGGAAATAAATGGTGTAAAATAAAAAATAACAAACAAATAGTCTTAACCTATAACCAAGTTGTCACCGCCCACCGTCCATCCAAATTTCAAGCTTCAAGATGAAGAAATCGGATCATGATGCATCAAGTAAATGTGCCATTAACGGGCTTCATGATGGGCACATTACCTGTTCTTCAAATTGTTGGTGTAATAACGTCACCAACTCAAATCTTCAAATGTGATCGTGGTGGCCTCCTCGATGCTATATCTAATAAGCTCATAGTGCTTACAACTTTGCACTTTTCAATAACAAAACTAATAAACAATAATAACAATAATATTTTTTTAATCATAACTATTACAATAAAAAGATAAACACCCCCCACTTGAGATGAACATAAATGGAGAATATGGGGGGTCTTCCATGATCTTCAAATATAAGTCTTTCACGAGGCGATTCCCGAACCTCTCTACTCAAACCTCGAACTTGGGCAAACAGTGACTTCCCGACAACAAATTAAGACTACACGGTAGGCTAAGGCAAATGAGTGTAACGACACAAACATAATAAGGGTATGAAATAAAAAGAATGGCTCTGAAGGGTGTATCTAGGGGTATCTTGCACTAAAAATGAGTGAAACAAAAGGGTTTAACATGGGGATCGAATAGTCGAGGTGACTAATCAATAAACACAAATATATAGGCTATTTGGGTGATAATTCTAAAATATTGCTTTCTGGAATTGATGATTCCATATATATCAAGTTAACTCGACACACCTCGTTTATGGTCTCGAAATGATGCAAGGCCAAGTTCGAAAGTTCACAAGCTACCGGCACACTTATAATTTGGTGAATTTGGGTAAATAAGTGGAAATGGAATAGGCTAAATCTCACCATGGAATATCAAAGGTTATAGTGTGCTCGGCTAAGGTCTAATCTAGTTAGGTTAAGAAAAACATGTCAAAATTTTAAAAATGGCATAATTTTTCAAAATAAACTAGAAATGTTAGATATTGGTTTTCATAAACACATAATACATTCAATATATGGGTCGAATTATGCAAGAGTTTAGAGAGAGAAAGTGGAAGATGGGAGCCTTTGTAGAGAGAGAAAATAAACAAAAGAAAGAAGGTTAGATTGAGCAAAAGGTCCAACCCTCTACCTTGGGAGGTAGAGGGTATTTATAGTTACATACTAAACGTCCTCTTTCGGACTGTAGATCAGGCATACAGTAGGTAAAGACCCGTCCGTCCTCCACGGTGTTGCACTAAACTAAGTAACTAACTAACTAACTAGTAAATTACGTAATGTCTACGAGCTAACATATGCTAGACAAGAGTTGGGGTAACCGACTCTTCAACATGGATTTTCTAAATCCTAATTATCTCCCCCTAAGGGAGGTCACCCCATGTAATACATTTTGCATCCTAGCATTCTATCTTTATTTTTAGTTCTGAGCTCGTAAACTTCAATTCTTCAAGTTCCGCAAACTTTGTGCTTTAGTAGCGATTCTTCAAAGTCCGCATAGTTTTTTACTTTTAGTGGAGGCCTATAACTGATCCACATCTTTGATGATCTTCGAGCTTTCTTCGGGATCATCAGCCACTGTAAATCTCTTGATCACCCTTTATTGTGTTTCCTTCATGTGATGTTGTGACTTTTGGACCGACATGCTCACACTTTTGGATCATGACATCTTTCCATCAGAGTAGCGGAAGCTTAACTGGTTCATGATATTTGCAGCAGCGTTGCAAAAGCATAGTATAAAAATATCAAAGCCAGGTTATGTACATATGCACTAGTCATGATTTCTTCAATTAAGTGTGGATGCTGTAACCATGCGGCTTTGGAATGACTTCTGAATTTTGATCACCGCGAACCGTCCAAATGTACCTGCAAACAACAGTTAGCAATAAAACACACCAAAGTGTCTTTGATCACTTTCGTTGAATTGAGGTACACGCCCACGCTTTCTCTGATCAAGACATACTGCACGCCTGTGATCATGTATAATTCAAGAATCTCTTGACAGGTTTCGCAATGTTCTAATTGTTCTCAAACCGAAACGCCCTCAAAGAAGAAACACAAAGTGAGTGAACCAAATAATTGAGATTCATCGATGGATGAAAAATTGATTTGAAAACAACCGCGTATTGCTTGAAGAAAGAATTTGCACAATGGAAGGTTTTATGAGAAAGATCGATTTTCAATCAAAAATACCTTTTGTATTTGAATGAGAATACACATTCGATGTGCTAGAGAAAAGAAGAGATTTGCACATCGAACGGTTTTTCCAAAAGTATTTTTTCAATCAGAGATACTTTTTGTGTTTGAAAACATGAGTACACATTCGATGTGCTGAAGAAAAGAGGAGATTTGCACATCGAACGGTTTTCCAAAAGTATTCGTCAATTCCATTCCTGGACCAAGGTTGATTCAAAAGTAAATCGCCCCATTGTTTCAATCCAGTTGTCACAAGCTTGATCTTATGAAAGATCTCACATGTCACCCACCAAGAGCTTGTTTGATGTTGTCTCTAGAAGGATTTCCATCTTCATCGTGAATATTTAACATTTGGTTCCTATGCCGGAGACTAGGGAGAGGGTCTCCTTTTTCAATATCAACAATCTCTAAGAGAAAGTCGGTAGATAATGTAGGACTCTTATGAAAGATGTTCTGGCAATACCACAAGGATAATGCGCACTTTCCACATTGTGTGAAATAGTGAGTCTTCATTGATTGTGTCCTAGAGATTTATTGATGATCTCGTGGATCTAGACTCAATAGTGCACATTTGGTTCCTATGCCGGAGACTAGGGAGAGGGTCTCCTTTTTCAATATCAACAATCTCTAAGAGAAAGTCGATAGATAATGTAGGTTCCCCGTGAGAATGAAACAAGTCCTTTTAAGAGGAACTTGAGTAGCTTGGGAAGTTAGGTGCAGTGCGTCACTGGGTCCATGACATCTTGTCTTCAATACCGGTGTTACCTTAGTAACCATTAGTAGCATATGTATTGAACCCGGTTTCTGCCCTAAGGTTGAATTAATGGAGGGCTAATTCTTTTCACCCTTTTTCATATTCAATTCTTTTTCATTCTTTAACCCCTTCAGTGCTTACCGAGACTTCATTACTAGAACCTTGTTGGGTTTGTTCCAGTACTAGCTTTGTCTCAGTCGGCACTCTTCCCATATTCTTATTTGTATCCTTTTTTCATCATACCTAAGGACTCTACACTATCCAGTAGATTGTCCCTGGGTAGATCCCTCCGGTTCTGGCGGGATCGTAGGAACGAATACCTAACCTAACCATCCTTATAACACCATGCATAAAGTAAGTTGGTGGGTCTTTTGGTATTTTTCTTTCCTTCATGAAACCAATTGAAAAATCATTTGGAAAATCAATCAAGGTACTTGTGATATAAAATCAAAACATTTTGTACCTTAATTGTTTTTGATCATTTAGAAATGCTCCCCCTCAACATGTGCTTATGATTTTGAAATTGCTTAGCACATGGAGGCAAGAGTTCTTTGAAATGTCTTCATGATCACAATTTCCGTAGAAAATCCATATGAATTTTTGGTAAATTCTCCCTCAATATGTGCATAGGATATATGAAATCATTTTATCACATAGAGGAAAGAGTTCTTTAGAAGTAATTTTCAAGATTGCCAATAGAAACCATTCGCTCCCCCTCAATATGTGCATCGATATACGAAAGAGTTTAGCACATATTAGAGAGAACTTGCACATTGAATCAAAATGATCATCTTTTATCAAATTTCATATTAAATCACAAATTCTCCCATGATCAAAAATATCAAACCCTTTGAGATTTTGGATCCCAAGTGATTTAATAAGGTTTGGAAAACATGGGAGAATATGTGGCCTTGTTTAAATACTCTTCTGGTTTTTGGTTAAATGCTCTTCCTCAATCACGTGAATTATGTATTTGAATTCTTTTGGCACATGAAGGAAGGAGTACTTTTGAAACAACCACCCTTTTAAAACCGATTTGAGATTTAAATCGCGATCTCTCCCCCGATCAAAAATATCAAACCATTTGAGATTTGTGATCCCAAATGATTTAAATCATTTAGAAATTTTTAGGGGAAAGACGTGGCAAGATTTAATTTTGAAAAATGACAGATAAGGACCAATTTTAGACAATAAAGATTGCTAGTGTCAGGTATGATAGTTTTAAGAGATCTTTAAGTAAAATAAACAATTTCACAATCAAAGAAGAACAGAAAAAATTTCATTTTGAAAGATCTTTGTGTTTAAAAAAATCATACCGTGACATAACATTAAATCTTTAGATCACCACTTATTTTGTACAATCCGGACTTTTATGAAGAAATATTGTTTGAAACTATTCAATTTGAAATCACTCTCCCCCTCAATCAATGACCGTAGTCGTTGATTGAGTGACTTAAGTTTTGAAAAAAAATGAAGTCCGGTGATTTCCAAAATTTGAGTTCAGTTTATTTTCAAAACCAATATTTTTTCATTTTTCAAAACAATATTATTCAAAAATTGTTTAAAAAATGGTATCAACACTATTATCCTGCACAAAGATACGCTATGTGGTTGAGCTGCTTTTGTTGTTGTTGCTGGAGGTTTGAAGAAAACCATTTGCTGACTAGTGATACCTCTTACGTTGCATTTTTTCATGCCAACTTTTCATAGAGGTCAAATTAAGCTCCGTTTCTTCATTTGTCAACCCAAGATATAGTTACCCTTTCCTTTCGGCATCCAATCATCATCTATTGTGGGATCCGGATCGGGAACATTCTTATATACCAATATACTTGCATACGTTAGTGAACACACATACAGATATATGGTGGTCGACATCACCCAAACAACAATCGACTAATAAAAGTTAATCCAACATATCAATCAGATCATACAAAGGCATGAGAATTATATGTTTATCAAACTATAGTCATATAATTCTAACACTCATATCCTAAATTCCTAGTCCTTCTATATAGGCAAATATCATTTTTAATTAAGCACGAGGATAATTAGAAAAGCCCGAGAGATGATATAAATTTGAAAACATTCTCCCCCTCAAACAATGACTCATTTTATAAAAGATTTTAAAAGTGCTGAAGTCATTGATTGAGTTTCCAAATTTTTGAAAACTCTGATTCTGATTGATTTTTCAAACAACTCATTTTCCACCATTTAGAACACAACAAATATTTTTCTGAAGAATTTTAGACGGAAAAACATTTGTGTAGGAACAGCAGTCCTTCGACGTACTTTCCTCATTTAGTTTTCGGATAAGTGCTGAATAATTTTGAAAATTGGTTTAGCACAGCACTTTCATTCTTTGAAGAACGGGTTGCTATATGAAATAATAGCAAACCATGGTTTAAGCACGGGTTACAGTCTGAAGAAACTGCAAGCCATTGTTTTAGACATGTTTTGAAAAAAATATTTACACCTCCTGCTCGAACTTCATCTAAAGTCCCGTGCCATTATTGAATGACATTTCTAAGACCGTAGATGTTATCGATACCAGAAGACATGTCTTGAAAAACAATATTTTTGGTATTTTCTGTTTTTTTTTTTTTTTTTTTTTTATGGATTTTTAAAATTTTATATATTTCTATTTTCTTTTTGTGGGTTTTATATTTTTGTATTTTGGTTTTTGATAAGTATTTACAAAGATAGAGAAATAGTTTAAGAAGATGATGATATGATTACTGAGGTAAGGAAATCGTTTAGCACTTTGTAGAAGATAGAAGTCATCATCTCTTAAACTTTCACCACCAAAGCATTCGAGGCTCTTGAATCATCGTAAGAACTTGAGCCTTCAAAAAAATGAATCTTTGGCAGCTTCCCCTAAATCCCAATCCTCGAAAAAGACCATTTCCCCAAGAAGAAGAAGTGAAGCAAACAAATCTAATTTTATGAAGCTCAAGAACCCGAAGAAGACGAGCAACAACGGTAACAAGTTAACACGTATCATTTCTGCGGTTATCAAACCCGAAATAAATGATTAAGCCCGATCACATGATCTTGTTGTGCGTCCTCGATGTACACATTACTCTTCAAGTCGGAGCAGTTGTCTATTCGGGAGAAAAATATATCAACATCTTCATTTCACCAAATGCATTCCAGTTATCTAACATATAACCAATCAACCCATAATGTACACATGTACCCAACAATAGTAGAGACGATGACATCCATGTAACATGTTGAATCACTAATCATCTCTGCGGATGTCAACTCCGGAATAACTGAATTAGCTCGATCAAGTGAACATGTTGTACATCCTTGATGTATACATATCTCCCCTGATGGTTGCGATCTCATCGGAATCATCATTTCATTGTGTACATGAAGCAATAACCAGAAGCACTACCATAAATCATATAGAAGATGTCGATAAGCAATGTCATCTCACGCGCCACATATTCTTCTTATATTTCTTCCTACTGAAAGCTGAGTTAACACATACCAAAAGTATCGAGAGACCACTTCCCCCCAAATGGCTGGAATAATATATCCTTCCCCCAAATAGTTGGAATAATACATCCTTCCCCCAAATAGTTAGAATAATACATCCTTCCCCCAAATAGTTGGAATAACACACCAAAGGTTACGAGTTAAACACTGAGATTCTCTGCGGTTATGACATTTGTCTCCCCGGAATATCTTCAATAGAGAAGAAGTATTAAGCTCATCATGTGTACTCGTTGTGTGTTTAGATATATGTCTCCTTCTCCCTTGGTTGTTTTGATACCTCGTAATCAGAACACATTATACATACCAAATAATCTTGAAATAGAGAAGAACAACAAATTAGCTCAAATGAATCTGTGAGAATCAACTCATACAGAAACTCTCACTGACTATCTTAATCAACCTAGTTGTAGACAATTTGAAGTGACCACTGATGAAGCAAACCCGATATACCAAACTTGAAACTGAAGAAGAGTTCCCCGCATTTGTATCTTAATCTTGCACTAATGTTGGAGAACGGTGTCGAGAATTTTTGCTCCAAGAAAATCTCTAAATACTCAATACTCAATCAAAGTATAAGGCATTAACACCTCTTGCGATTATCCACAACGTAATCTACATGTGACACTGAGTAAAACAACGTAACTCCTAATAGTGATAGTTAACCAGATCTTCAACCATCTACCCCGACAGCTGGTAACTAGATAAACCAAGTCTTCAACTCAAATTCTTAAGCCCGAGCAAGTTATCAAATAAGAACACACCTTTTTGAAAGTCAACTTCAATCTCAAATAAGTGATACATGATTAACTCTGAAGTAATCAACTTGTGTCAAATGGCCAACATGTGAATAAATATACAATCGGATGTGCATCGATCCATTGAATGAACTGGATCAAATGATTCCTAAACATCAATGCCATCTTCCTAAAGATATACATATAGAGACCGATTCGGAAGATTCACCAATATTGTCTTCAAGCGGATGAGGTAGTCATTTTCCTTAATGTTCATGTGGTTGATTTACAGAGTACACAATAATCCGTGAAGATTTGGCAAAGGGATACAAAGAGCGGATCGTTATTCATGAACAATAATCCGTGAAGATTTCGCAAAGGAATACCAAAGAGCGGATCATTATTCATGAGTGCAACTACAATGATAGTCATTAACAACGCCTTGAGGAATAACTGGAGATTAGGCTTCTTGAGTAGTCTGATTTGTACTTCTTAGATGGTGCATCTTGATCAATGGAAATTGAAGAAGGTGAACCAGTTAAATCCCCCAAAGAATCGCAAACAATAAATCCCAGTTATCCTTAGTAAGTGAAACATTAGGCGTATGACCATTATACAAATATCCATCAACATGTCCACTTCCCCCTTCAAAAGTTGCATATGATGTTGCCAATGCCTTTTGATTTGAGCAAGTGAGTAAGAATACAATCACCGTAATTAGATCCATTTGATAATCAGTTATTTATTCACACTTTTCCCCTCAAAATTGCATCTGGTTGCCATTTTTGATTTGAATAAGTGAATAAGAATATACTCCAATGAACGTAGATCCACTTGTTGACTGAATGAGCATGGGAAACACATGAATCTCGTTGATGGATAATGTAGATGAGGATGGTCATTCTTGAGAGAATTTCTGTTAAACTGAAGATAAAATGCACTGAATTGTACGCCTTTCTTTTCTTTGAGGAACGGGGCCTAAAGTGTTATCTGCAGATGCCATAGTGTTAAAGAACGAGGCCTGAACTAAAGTGAACAGAAGTAATTGCAGATTGAATATCAAGGTTGAGTTACTTGAACCTGTGAGTTATGAGATATCAATCCCTTTTTTATCCATACTTTAAGCCAGTCCATGTAGTGAAGAATCGAAGTATCTGCAATTGAGTAAGTAATACCTTCACTAAAATTACAAACTTGATTGCATATATATTGGTTAGTGACATTAGTATCCAAACCCTTTGGGGTTTCACGGTCAACCTTGATTTTGACATCGGTAAACAGCTTTTCGGTAGGTATTCACCTTAGTCCAAGATCCTTAAACATTCTACCATACGGTATCCACTTATGGCAAGGTTTAGGATTGTTAAGCTTCTTATGCACAGTGGAAGACTTATCGATATTCCTAGACTCCAAAGATTTAGCAGTTAGTATCCATCTAGGTGAAGTTTTAGGTTTGTTTTGCTTCTTATGCACTGAAGATGACTTACTGAAAGTCCTAGACTTAACAGGTTGAACCTTAGCACTGTTTGTAGTCTTAGTGGATTGTGTCTTAGCATGTGATTTAGGAAAATGTTTCTTATTCGAAAAAGACTCGAAATTTCTAGTTTCATTTTCTACATGCTTAGCATTCTTCTTCATATAACTACTCTTAGAAGCAAGCCAAACCCTAGTCTTTTGAGTGTTCCTAGTTAATGGTTTACTACTACAAGCAGTGCCTTGAAATCTCGTAGAATGCATCACCCTAGGTCTTGCACCTAAAATTCTGTCTTTTCGAATTTGTGCCTTTTTCCTAGCTTCTTCTAGATAATAGTTCTTCCACAAGTCATTCATATCATATGAATTATGGGTTTTAATGCGTGGTTTTGACACTATTTTAAAACTATTCCTACAGGTGCTGGGAGTAGAAGAAGCTACTTGTTGAGGCTTAACGGAGCTAGAAGCATTATTCTTAGGTGACTTAGGTGAAGTGACTGGTTTTGACAAAACTTTTATAGCATCAACTTGGGAGGCAAACCGTGTTTTTGAAAATTTTGGACTTTCGGATATAAACGCAGTAGGCTGCCTAACAACGGACCGGTTTCTAATGGGATCAGAAACTGGTTTCCCCAAGGTTGATGGTTTTGTAAACTTAGTGTTCACACTTTTCCCTACAGTTTTCCTAAGCTCATTTTTTAAGGAAACAATAACGAAACTCTTTTCCTGAAGTTGAGCTTTGAGTTCATTAATTTTTTCTATCAAAGAATTTGTTTGCTCCGTTGACTTAGTTTTAGCTTCTTTGACAGAGTCACTTAGTTCGACGTGATGCTTTCTTAAAGACTCATTTTCCTTTAGTAATTTGGCCACACAAACTGCTAATTCATCATTTCTCATTTGAATATCATAAATAGCATTAACATCATAATTACTTGTAACCAAATTAATTTTCACATGCATACCAGAAATATGTTTCTTCAAATTGTTGATAGTCGAGTTTTTGGCTTGAAGTTGAGCTTTTAAATCGTTTATTTCAAAAAATTCACGAAATTCAGGAAATTCCGGATTTTTACATGGTTTCTTAGTTTGAAAACTTTCCTCCTTTCTTTGTATTTCAATTTCAAGAGAAATGCAATGTTTTTCAAGTTTTGAGAATTTGTTTGAAAATTCATCAAAAGCCTTTTTATCAACCATATCATTTGTTTTGAATTTATTAGTCTCCTCAACCAAGGAACATTTATCAGAATCATGTTCAGTGATATAGATCAGTTTGTTTAGGTACATTAAGTGAGATGCACTATGTTGATCAGTTAAATAGGGTACCTCATCACATGACACTGTTCATTTATCGGTCTGATATTTGCATCCACATCATGTGTAACAAGAGTCACTGAACTACTGGCTGTTTCAAGCTTATTTGTCTCTAAGCCTCTGTATTTAGTGTCAACTAATCCATCATCCGATGCCATACTGGTCTCAACACTACAATTGATTGATTGTACCCGAGATTCATTCGCCTTTCTGATCACATCATCCACTTCTTGTGTGACAGGAGTTACTCGAAAGTACTGGTTACATCATTCTTTGTTGTTTCTGATATTCTGCATTCAGCAACACCCGACCTTTCAACTGATACATTACCCGACTCATCACAAATATCTCTCAACTGCACCAGATTGTTCTTGGATCCATGTTGATGTTCTTTGCTCAGTAGCTCGTAGTCTTTGATTCTTCATTTTTGCATGTTTGGATAATCCAAGTGGAGGTCTTTAACTGATCCACGTGATAATGAATGTTGAGTCAGTTTTGAGATAATCATCTATCCTAAATCTCTGACTCATCCTTTGTGGTGTTGGTATTATGTGATGTTGTGACTTTTGGACCGACATGCTCACATTCTGGATCATGATTTCTTCTCATCAGAGTAGCGGAAGCTTTCGTTGATTCATGATATTGGCAGCAGCGTAGCAAAAGCATGGAATGAGAATATCAGAGTCATTGATGCACTAATCATGATTTCTTTTGAAATGAATGTTTTGTGTGAGCATGCGGCTATGGATTGACCTCTCCATTCTGATCAGCTGCAAACGTCGGGGTGTACCTGCATAAAATAGTTAGCAATAAAGCCGCACGAAAAAGTGTCTTTGATCACTTTCGTTCAATTGAGGTACACGGCCCACGCTTCCTCGCTTGATCGCGACAAGTACCGCTCGTGATCGGTATAATTCCAAAGTATCTCCTTGACATGGTTTCCACAGCATGCTTTAGCCGCTCTCAAACCGAACGCCTCAAAGAAGACAAAGAACGAGTGAGTGAACCAAATAATTTGAGATTCACTGATTGATGAAAGAGATTTGAAAAACAATCGTGTACTGCTCAAGATAAAGTGTTTTTGCAATACAACGAAGGTTTTAAAGAAAATCAATTATCAATCATAAACACCTTTTATTTTTTAATCATTAGTACACATGTGCTAAAGAAAAGTAATTTTAGGCACAACGACCGGTTTTTCAAAGGTATCCGTCAATCCATAACCTGAACCAGGATTGATTCAAAAATTTGAATCGCCCCATTGTTTCTGTTCAGTTGTCACATGGTTGATCTGTTGACAGATCTCACATGCGCACCGTGAGCTTGTTTGATGTTGGCTCAGAAGTCTTTCCATCTTCATTGTGAATATGTTAGCATATCACTCGATGTTCGCAATACCACAAGGATAATGAGTAGGACTCATAAGATATAATCTCTCTTTCCACATTGTGTGAAACAAAGAGTCTTCAATGACAGTGTCCTAAAGAGATTTATTTGATGATCTCGTGGCTCTAGACTCAATAGTGCACATTTGGTTTCCTATATCGGAGACTAGGGAGAGGGTCTCCTTTCTTCAATATCAACAATCTCTAGGAGAAAGTCGATAGATAATGTCGGTTCCCCGTGAGAATGAAACAAGCCCTTTTAAGAGGAACTTGAGTAGCTTGGGAAGTTGTAGTCCAGTGCGTCACTGGGTCCATGATGTCTTGTCTTCAATACCAGTGTTACCTTAGTAAACACCAAGAGCATATGTATTGAACCGGTTTTTCTAAGGTTGAATTATTGGAGGGCTATTTCTTTTCACCCTTTTTCACATTCATTTCTTTTTTATTCTTCAACCCCTTCAGTGCTTACCGAGACTTCATAACTAGAACCTTGTTGGGTTTATTCTAGTTCTTAGCTCTATCTCAGTCTACACTCTTCCCATATTCTCATTTTTCTCCTTTTTTTCATCATACCTAAGGACTTCTATACTATCTAGTGGATTGTCCCTGGGTAGATCCCTCCGGTTCTGGCGGATCATGGGAACATATACCTAACCTTATTATCCTTATATCACCATGCATAAAGTAAATTTGGTCGGTCTATTTGGTATTGTTCATCTGCCATTGGAACCATTTGAAAATCAATTCAGATACTTGTGATATATTATCAAAGAATTTTGTACCAGAATTGTTTTTGATATTTTTAGAAACAGAGCTCCCCGTCAACATGTGCATCATGTATTTTAAATCGTTTTGGCACACGGAGGCAAGAGGAAGAATTAACTTCTTTGATTACCATTTTCTAAAAGATATCAACATCACTTCCCTGATCAAATCAAGTAGATAAAGCATATTGGGGAAGGATGAGGTTTTCATAAATTTGCTCCCCCTCAATATGTGCCACGAGGTTTGAAAGAGTTTTGCAGATATTAGAAGGAACCTGCACTTAGATACAAATCAATCACGTTTCAATTCTTTGTGGTTTAAAAGATGCTCCCCCTCAACATGTGCATGGAAAATTTGAAATCGTTTGGCACATGTGGGGAGGAAAGCTTGCTAAACACTTGGGAACCATTTATCGAATCATCGGTTTAAATCCAATTTAAATCACATATTCTCCCCCGATCACAATTTTCAAATCATTTGAGATTTGTGATCTCTGTGGATTTAAATCGATTTTGAAAGCTTTTGAGGGGAGATGTGACTTGATTATGAGAAACATTTAACCGATAAGGATCAAGTTTGAGACTTTAGACTCCAAAGATTAAACATGCTTGAATATCTTTTGAAAACATAATAATAACAAAGGTCTTGTACCAATTGTATACAATATTGTAAAACATTGATCTTTTTGATTATTCAAGAGTGGACCTTTCTCGATTACGTGCCAATTGTTTTGAAAAATACACTTTTTGATTGAAATCATTCTCCCCCTCAATCAATGACATAAGTTGATGATTGAAGGATAGAGATTTTGACAAATGAAAAACCCGAATGATTTTGAAAAATAGAGTCCGAAGTATTTTCAAATCAATTTTGTTTTCATTAGATGACAAATATTTTTTCAGAAGAATCGTTTGAAGGAAAAAATATTTGAAAGGAAACATTTGTCCTTTTATCGACAAACATTTGTTTTTAGAATCAAAGCATGATGTTTGAATATTTAAGATAAAGCAAGGCTCTGTTCTTTCTTTGAAAAACGGGTTACTGCCTGAAATGACAATAAACCATTGTTTCATTTTCTCTTATTTATTTTTTTTATTTTTTTTAACAAATTATGTACATTCAAAGAACATCTAAAAACCCCGTGACATTCTTTGAATGTCAACACAAAGTCCGTATATGATATCGAACAAGGAAAACAAGAGAAAATAACAAAATTTTTTGGGATTTTTCAAGATTTTCTAATTTTTTATGGATTTTGAAAATTTTATATTTTTCTATTTGCTTTTTGTTGGTTTTGAAATTTTGTATTTTGCTTTTTGAATAAATATTTACAAGAGATGGATGAAGAAAGACCTTTACTCAAAACGTTCTCTAGGAAGGGCTTTGGTGAAGATGTCTGCTAACTGGTATTCAGTTCTCACAAAATAAAGTTACGCCACACCGTTTTCCACTTGATCCCTGATGAAATGATGTCGAATATCGATGTGCTTTGCTCTTGAGTGTTGTACATTGTTGCATGAGAGAGCAATGGCACTTTTATTATCACAGTACAGAGGGATTTTCTTGAATTCAAAGCCATAGTCAAATAATTAGGATCTCATCCATAGGATTTGAGCACAACAAGATGACATGGCTATGTATTCAGCCTCTGTAGAGGAAATAGAAGTACTCGTTTGTTTATTTGAAGACCAGCTCACAAGCTTATCACCCAAAAACTGAGCACCTCCACACATACTTCGATCGTATCTTGACATCATGCATGATCGCAGATCTGCATAGGTCAGTTAGTGACATACCGGTGTCCTTCTGTTACCAAAGTCTCATATTTATGGTTCCTTGAAGATACCAAAGACCCGCTTTAACCGCTTCAAGGTGCTTTTTGGTAGGCTTAGCCCGATATCTAGCACAAATGCAAACAAATAATGGGACGAACCGGCTTCGGTGTGTGAGGTACATCAGTGGATCCAATCATACTACGATATTTCGTTTGGTCTACCATGATCCCCGAAAGTGGTCCTCATCCAGTTTAGTACGCTCTATCATGGAGTGTCAACAGGGTCACAAGAATCAAATCCAAATTTCTTTAAAATCTCATTTGCATATTTAGATTGATTTATAAAAATGCCTCCGGGACTTTGTGAAATTTGTAATCCCAAGAAAAATGACATTTGTCCCATCATTGACATTTGAAATTTGGAACCTATTTCATTTGAAAACGGTCACATTCTATTTGGGTCGGTCGCACGAGGCAAAATAATATCATCAACATAGATTTGAACGTGAATTAAGTTTTTGCCTGACTTTCTCGGTGAACAATGTCGGATCAACTGCTCCTTTGCTCAATCCAAGAGATAGAAGAAACTCGAGAATGTATCATACCATGCCCTTGGAGCTTGCTTTAAACCATAAAGAGCCTTCTTCAAACGATAGACGCGGAGTAGGATGCTCGATTCACAAAGCCTTCGTGTTGGTCGACGTATATGACTTCTTTAAGGTCACCGTTAAGAAAAGCCGTCTTTACATCCATCTGATAGACTACCATGTTCTTACTTGAAGCATTAGCCAAGAAGATTCCGATTGCCTCGACGAGCAATGGAGCAAATGATTCTTCAAAGTCAATACCCTCCTCTTGACAGTATCCTTTTGCAACCAATTGAGCCTTGTTCTTTAATACATCACCATGCTCATCAAGTTTTACTTTGAAGATCCACTTTAGAGAAATGATCATAGCACAGTCAAGAGTAGGTACTAGTTCCCATACATCTAGTCGATCAAACTCATGAATTTCTTCTTGCATGGCATTGAACCAGCTGTCTTCGTTCATGGCAGTTTTAACGTCTTTTGATTCGATCTTTGAGTGTACAGAGTTGAAGAAGCACCATAAGGCATCGGTTGCAAGTTGTTGACGAGTGGATACTGAACGAGAAGGGTTTCCAATGATGTTGTCCAATGGGTGATCATGTGTCCATTTTCTAAGGTGTTCATGTGGTTGTTGTTGAGGAACGTAGCGAGTCGATTTCTCCCGATGAAGATGGTTCGATGATGATTCGTGAGAAAATATGTTTTCAAATGGGGCATCTTCGGAGTAGCAAAGGATTATCTCCATCATTGGTACCGAAACAATTCCATGATGTACACTTCGATGATTGATGATTTGTTGATGAGACAGAGTGATCGCACAGCTTCTTGACTTAATGACATTGAAACTGAAGGGTTAACTTCATTGATAGGGATAGGAGTAGCCTCTATTGATGGAATTGATAGATCATTAGCACTTGGCTCATAGTGTTCATAAAACATTGGATCAAATAATTTCTTCAAATCATCTTCTGAAGGAGGTACATAAGGAGTTGCTGGTGAGGGATTTGAAACAAGAGTAGAACTGATAGGGACTACTTGATGAAGGTTGAAATGTGGGTCCAGAACTGATTGTCCGAAGCCATTTGCCCGGACACTCATCGAACGCGACGTGAATAGTTTCCATGATATCTCGAGTTCTTTGTTGTAGATTCAAGAACCCTTCTTGTTTGATGCATAACCTACAAAACTTCAATGTCCGCCTTAGCTCTTAATTTACCTAAATCTTGACCATCATTCGTTGGATAGCACAACGCACCAAACACAACTAAGGTAGGAAAGATCAGGTTTTCGATATGGACAAGTTCATATGGAGTTTTTCCATGAGATGTGTATAAGGTAACGATTTTGGGTGTAGCAGCAAGCAGGCAATGGCTTCACCAGAGAAACATTGGAGCCTTTGAATAAATAAGCATTGTTCTTGCGGCTTCCACAAGAGTTCGATTTCGTCTTTCAACTACACCGTTATGTTGAGGAGTTCGTGGAACACTTCTTTGATGACTGATTCTAACACTTTCATAAAACTAAATTAAGTCTTTGTTAACGAACTCACCATTGTGTTCGAACAATTCTAACAATATTGTTGAGTCGAACCAAGCTTTTTGATAAGTTTGATGATGACAACGGAGTTTCATCCTTTGTCCTCAAAAACTTTACCCAAGTAAATCGAGATTAGTCATCAAACTACTAGAATGTATTTCTTCCCATTTATCATTTGCACTCTCATTGGTCCAGCACAAATCCATATGAAGGGTATGAAGAACTTCCATTATTGAGTTTGTGGGTTTTGGTTTGTGGGCATATTTCGCGTTTTTTCCCAATTGGCAAGTGAACAAAGATGATCTTTTTCATACTTTAATCGGTAATCCTCTGACAAGATCCTTTCTCGGAAAGGTTATTAATGGTGCCGAAGTTCAAGTGATTGAGACGACGATGCCATAACCTTGACTTTGTTTTAGAAGCCTTTGACATCAAGCAGATTGGTGAAGACTTCATCATGTCTTCGATAGAGATGGTGTATAGATTTGAACCACGAGTTCCTCTTAACAACTCCACACCATCAAGTTCTCTAACGAAACAAGTATGTTTTCTAAAAGCCACTTCGAGATCGGAATCACAGAATTGACCAACAGAAAACAAGTTATGACCAAGACCTTCAACATAATATACCCTGGAGATTACACTTTTACCAACAACATAATCTCCATAACCCATAATTGCACCAAAATGGTCGTTCCCGAATCTAATGAGCTCGATGAATTTACTCACAAGTTCATGACCCACGATCTCCAGGTCATATGCTTGGACTGAGTCAAGGTACCGTAACGATTTGAACGATCTGCGGCATTGAACACGCACAAGAATGGATAACTATATAATTGGGATCCCCATGCAAGAATGGGTTCCATTTGGTTAGTAACATTGATTGGAACACGCACATCAGAAGTAGAAACAATGGAATCATCAGGGATAGATGCAGTGCTAGTGTCCGTATTAGACCTATTCAAAGTATGTTTTCTTCTTAAGGGAATAGTTCTACCAGTAGGCATCCATTTCCTAATGGGCATTGATCTAGATAACTTAGTGCATATCTCATTAATATTGAATTATGAGGTATCCACCGATAACCTATGTTACTAAATTTCTTTCCTGTGGGTTTCCAATGTTTTCTAACCTTTTTCCGCCATTGCTTTCTAGCCTTCTTAGCATGATTTTTGCATTAACTATCTTAACAGGGCATTTAACAACATTAATCAAATCATTCACACCACATTCAAGATTAGTAATGAAACCACACAATCATCATTACATGTTTTGCCAAAAGTAGCGAATTCGCATTAATTACGACGCTTAGAGCTAACACTAGAATCAACACGATTCGTTTTATTCAAATTCTCCCTAAGGTGATCTTCTACTCTCTTCCACTGACCATTCCTAGCATGCAAGGTCCTATCATCCTTTGTGTTGCCTTGAGGCTTTGACCGCTTGCTTTGGTGTCACTTTTACTCCGTAGAGGGAATTGGAACATTAGTTGGTTTTGCTACTTTTGCATTCCTGAACTAGAAGTGCAGGGATCTGACTACTTGAGGACACATTCTTATCAAGTTTGGGCATTGAATGAGTTGCATACATATTACTAGGCATCGAGCAAGGCATCACAGCTTTACCTATCTCACTAAAAGATTTAGGACACGCTTGCTCTTAAACATTCTAGCGCTCTTGAGATCGTTTCCTCTAATGCATAAACCTAATTTCACTATCAAGTGGCTTATTTATGAAATCCTTTCTACAAATCTCTCGGAGACATTCTACACTATCCTTAAGGTGTTTCGAAATAGTCATGAAATGTTAGGAATTAGAAATTCGTGTATTAAAGAGTCGGTCACCTCAAGTATATGTAATCGTTAGAAAGCTCGTAGTCGTAGTTATTTTAAGTTAAGTAGTATTTAGTTAAGTAACACCGTGGAGGACTGACGGGTCTTTACCCATCTGATGCCCGATCCACGACCATGTGTGGCGCTTTATGTAAGACTATAAATACTCTCTACCTCCCAAGGTAGAGAGTTGGAGCTCATAATAATATCTTTCACTTTCTCTCACTAAGTTCCCTAAACCTCTAACTTTATCTCTAGAATTCCACTTATACGCCCACTTGTGTTAATGGTTTGATGTGTATGTGAAAACTTATATCCAACAATTGGTATCAAGAGCCATGGTTAGATCATATCTTGCACATCTTTGGATTTCTAGTGGTTTTAGGTGGTTTTTGAGTTTGAAAAGTTTAGTGGTTTTTGCATCATTTGATTGATTTCTAGTGTTAAAGTTTCGATTTTGGTTGTACTTTTGTGTTTAGAATCATCACAAGTGTTTAGGTTTTGATCTAGAAGGTTTGAATCATAGTGGTTGGGTTGTTTTTGGATTGAAAAGTGGTGTTTATGTGTTTTTCATGCTAGCGACTTGAGCCACGGAAAAGTTTCTTCAGAACTTGCTTCACATTTTGTAGCGAGTTACGTGTTTGGAGCTAGCGACTTACCTAGCGATTTACAAGTACAAGTAGTGGACTCTCCACTACGGTGCTTAACTTGGTGGTAGCGACTTGGTCTCAGTAAGGAGTTGCTCTTTAGCGACTTGTATTCCTAGCGACTTGAGTAAATTGCTGCCAAAATTTCGCTAGCGACTTGAGGTTAGCGAGTTACTACTTAGCGACTTGCATTTGTCTAGCACTTGGGACTCTAGCTTAATTTAGTGGTGTAGCGAATTGCTGCTAGCGACTTAGTGCACTATCTTCTAGCGACTTAGTGCATTATCTTCTAGCGACTTAGTGCATTATCTTAGCGACTTGGTTCAAGAATTCTTAGCGACTTGTTGACTTTTCCCGACAAAACTTCAAACGGCTATAACTTTTGATCCGTAACTCCGTTTTCAGCGTTCTACCCATCATTCGGGTAAACCTTCGAGGGCTAAATCCACTCTGAACAGAAGTTATTGAGGTTTTTATGTTTTTAGACCTAAATTTCTCGGGAAAATCGTGCATAAACCAATCCAAATCTCAACCAAACAACATCTCTGCTTATCCCACAAACAATCATAAGTCCTAACACACAATTATCTATCATTGTGTCGATCCATCACCATCTTAACACATTCCATTGGTCATTGCTTAACGGTTTGGTCTTGATTTAGTAAAATCCCGCGAAAGATTCTATTTCTCGGTTTAAATCATAGACTTGTAAAATCCGTGCATTCTACCACATCATGTCTTACTCTACTGACCCAAGTGATTTGAAGTGCTTAAATTGTATGATGCAGTGGACAACAATGATAAAGTATGCTACCCCTGAACGGTTAAAGATTTTGAATTGAACAATGAGGATGTGAGATCTTCATGTTCTGAGTACAATGAGAATGCCACGCAAATGGAATGCAAAGCATTGAGCCATATCGTCTACTTCATCCCACCTCATACAAGCTGTTATCCATAGCGGGATCGAACATGTAGTGCTCTTTTCGCCGTGACTTACCTACATTGACAAGAAGCTTGTGTTGAACTTAGAACACTTAAAGCTGCAACTTACCAATAAAGAGGTTCAAAGGATGGTTCCAAAGGTGCTCTTCAAGTAATCTACAAACAATTTCAGCCATTCATCGGGGAATATTCAGACACGATCAACACTTGACCGAATTTCCTTCAAAAAACATACTGGAATGGAAATTGTGAATTCATTGAGACATTTATCCAACTCATGGATAATGTGAAAAGTACATTGAAGAATCCGCCATAAGAATGAAGACGTGAATGAGTGTCGTGCAGATTGAAAGATTGTTGTGATAAGTTGGGTAATGTATATGTTGAAGAATCGGTGTTGCTTGAATGCGTAATGTCGGTGACAACAAAAATGATGAGTCGGATAATGGAAAAATGGAATCTTCGTGCTCAAATTCACAAGAGAGAGAGGTGCACCGGACACAACACGTGCAAGTTAATGCAACGGAACACTCCATGGAAGCTTCGGATGTACCCAAGATAGAGATGCACCCGCCACACTGCATGTCAATGCTCGGTAAGTTGCATGGATGTTTCTCGTACCTAGTGTGCATCTTCTACTCAATATGATGATTATGAACTGCATGAGTACGCATTTGTGCCGATGATTCCTTTACCACGATCTTAACATATAAAGGATCAAGGTTGCTATTTATGAACACGTGCTAAGTTTGAGTTGACCACCCGTGAGCAGGAAATGGATGTCCAAATACGCATACAACTATTAGAAAAGTAGGTTTAGAGAAGAAGTATTAAAACAAGAGTTAAACTCCTTACAAGAAAAGCTTTCTAAAACCGCTAAGCAAAAACACGAACTTCAAGAAAATGTTAAAATGCTTAAGCAAGAATTCAAGGCTAAGGAATCAAAACTTTTGAATGATTTTTCCAATCTAAAAACTTTGAAAACAAGCTTGAAAATAAGTTGTACGCATACAAGGAATACCATTCAGACTGCTCACATGATCACTAAGCATAGAGTCTTAAGCGATAAGCATAGCATTCCCCTTGTTGAGGAACCTAATCCGAGGTAATTAAAAAGGCTAGAAATGCTCATAAGGTACTGTATGATGGTAATGAGATCCTTAAGCCTAGACAGAAACCTAGTTGCTGAGTGCAATCGAGGAAGATAAGAAATCGATGAAGTCACTAGGAGAAAATGAATAAGAAGCTAGAAGATCCGAGTGTAAAAAGAACAAGATAACGATAAAACCCCATGATTACACTAAGGAAAATTGGATATCCTTAAACATGTTTAAGCCTCGACTCTATTGACCCCTGAACAAGTGTTCGGAAAAGGATATGGACTTGCAAAAGTCGAAAATCTTGTTGAAAAGAATCCCCTTGTAGGAAATTCCCTAAAGCGTGTATCCTCCTAATACACCAATGCATTTATTCCTAGAACTATTGCCACTAAGAGCAAGACCTTAATCGAATATGTTATTCTTCAACTATTTACCGATTTTGAGAAAACTTGTAAGAAAAGGATCACACCCACCGATAACTGAAGGGAAAGGGGTTTTGAGCAAATGAAAGAATGTTATTTAACCGAGGTCATGCCTTTCTTTAAACAACTAAAAGATCATTTTGAGAGTCTTAAAAGGGATAAAATCTATATTAAAGAAATGGTAAAGGAATTTGATGCAATGGTAGTTGAAGTTAGTGATTATGAGCGTGCACTAAAATATAATGAGATTGAGAGGAAGAACTTGCATACCTTAAATGAGACTCTTATTACGAATGTGTTGCTCAAGATATCTTTTCACCGCTTCAAATTGCTCTATTAATGCTTCCAAATTTCATGAACTATCTGTGGCTCGAAAGTCTCCCATGATCGTGTCATTGAGCTTGAAAAACTAATTCTAAACTAAACGAGAAAATTGAACTGGATGATCACGACAATTTGGTTAAACATTTTTCTAAACTAGAAGTTGAGCATTTTAATTTACAACTCAAATATCAACATCTCAAAGAAAATGTCAAAACTTCAAATATCAAGACATCTTCAGGATGCTCCAGAGTTTGATGCGTTTTTCAAATTAACAAACGTGATGAACAGATTCAAGCTCATTGCAACACGATCGGAAAGTTGAAAGCCCAAATCTCTCAATTAAAGGGTCAAACGAACAATATGACAGCTCCCAAATGCCTCCTCCTTTAGATTCTCATAATTCTCAAACGTTTCATCTTCAAAACCTAGTAAATGCTTTACAAAAGGAAAACAAAAGTTTTCTAGAAGAAAATGAAAAGGTTAAACGACATTTTAAAGAGTTATATGATTCAATAAAGTCACCCGTGACCAAAACAACGAAAAAATAACGCTTTACAAAAAGAAATTGAGAATCGAGAAGTCGGGAAATGGGAAACTACAACTTGTTTTCAATAAGAATGTTGTCTCAAAGTCACCCTTAGATTGCAAATACACTGTGGATGTTAAATATATTCCTCCTCATCTTAGGAATAATGAACATGCTTTTCATGACTACTGTGCTTCACCTTAAGGATAGTCTAGAATGTCTCCGTGAGATTGTCGAAGAGGATTTCATTAACAAACCTCTTGATAGTGAAATTAGGTTTGCTTGCCTCCAGGCCAAACGATCTCAAGAGTGCTTGAATGTGTAATAGCAACATGTCCAAAACCCTTAGGTGAAAAAGGCAAAGCTGTGAAGCCTTGTTCTATGCCGAAAGCCAAACAGAAATCCGTTCTATGACTAAAGCCAAGCATGTGACCCTTGATATGCCTTGTTCCATATCTAAATTCAAGCAAGCAACCTGTGATGTGCCTCCTAGAATTTCAAATCCCAAAGCACTTCTAGACCAGAATGCAAAAGTAGTGAAGCCATGTAATGTTCCCATCGTTACTTCTACAGATGTTAAGATTGACACTAAAGTTAGCGGGTCAAAACCTAGAAGCTATGCAAAGAAGGATAGGATTACGCAAACTAAAAGTGATCATGATAAGGAAGTGAAAGAACACCATAGGGACAAGAAGTTTGATTTGAACAAAAAGAATCGTGTTAGTTCTAGTATTAGCTCTAAGCTTACTAAAATTAATTCGAGGCCTTATCTGTCTGCAAAACATGCAAAAATGTTTAATTTCTGTAATCATGATAAATGTGATGTGTTATTTCGAGGTCTAAGATTCATAACCCAGTTAATAAAGTTTGGAGAGCGAAACAGTTAAGCAATCTCGAAACCTACAGGGAAGGTTTTACCAATGTAGGATTTCATGGAAGCCAACAGTCGAATATTCACGAATGGCAAACCTTGCCCTTAACTAGATCCACTATGCCTAGAGTAGTGCCCGTTAAGGTTTGGAAGCCAACTGGTAGAACAATCCCATTAAGCACAAAATGTCCCTCGACTAAGTCTGATGCTTCTACTAGTTTAGCTCCTAGTGACAATGACATTGCACCTAGGGTTTCTGATTCAAAGATTGTTTGTGCTAACCAAAAGGACCCCATGAGCACGGGGATCCAATGTTTCCAATTCTCTGTCTTCGCTCGTTGTCCAAAGCAGGTCGCATAAAATCGTCCCTTGGTATTTGGCTTCGGGCGGCTCTAAACATATGACTGGGCTCTAAACAATGACGCTGTTCACATCATTCAGGCCTCGTTCTTCATCCATTATGGTGTCTGCAGATAACACTTCAGGCCCCGTTCTTCAAAGAAAAGAAAAGTGTACGCTCTTTCTCGGCGCTTTATCTTCAGTTAATGAGAAATTCTCTCATGAATGGCCATACTCATCTACATTCTTCATCAACAAGCTTCATGTATTTCACACTCATTCAATCATCAAGTGGATCTATGTTCATTGGTGTATACTCTTATTCACTTGCTAAATCAAAATGGCAACTTCGGATGCAATTTTTGAGGGGAGAAGAGTGAATATACTACATGATGATGGATGTTTGAATAATGGTTATACGACTTTATTTTTGATGATGATGAGTGTATATTCTGTTTGATTATGAGTGAATATACTAAGGATAACTGGGATTCATTGTTTTGATTTTTGATGACTCTCCTCCAACGCCTAATGCTTCACTTACTAAGGATAATTGGGAATCAATGTTTGGGATTCATTGTTTTGAAAGATATGTTTGATGAGTACTTTCAACCTCCGAATGTTGATCATCCAGCCAAGCTCATGCTCCGGTTTCTATTGACTCAACTGGTTCACCATCTAAAAGTACTTCTTGGAATTCTCAAGAAAACCTTATCTCCAGTTATTTCACAAGGCGTTTATAATGACTATCATGATATTGTAAGTTGCACTATTGAATAATGATCCGCTCTTTGGTATTCCTGCCAAATCTTCACGGATTGTTGTTCATGGATAATGATCCGCTTTTGGTATTCCTTTGCCAAATCTTTACGGATTATTGTTCCTCTCATTGTGCACGCTATAAATCAACCACATGAACATTAAGGAAAATGACTACCTTATTCGCCGAAGACATTTGTGGTGAATCTTCCAGATCATCTCTACATGTATACCTTTAGGAAGAATGCATTAATGTCGAGAAATCATTTGTTCTGGTTCAAATTGTCTACTTATGGGTTGATAAAGATAGTCGAGAGAGTTTCTATCGCAGTGGTCCTATGGCTCTGGACAATCCAGCTTCGGACCCGCACTTCAAAACAGTCCCATTGGTTCATCCCTTGTACCATATCCTCTCCAACAGCTCCATATGTACCACCATCGAAGATGATTTAAGGAAATTGTTCGATCCAATGTTTGATGAACACTATGAAACAAATGCTAATGAAATGTCAAATCCATCAACAGAGGTCGCTCCTATCCCTATGAATGAAGTCAACCCTTCGGTCTCAATCTCATTAAGTCAAGAAGCTGCTGCTGATCACTCTGTCTCATCATCAAATCATCATCTTCAATGTACATCATGGAATTATTTCTAGCATCAATGATGAAGTTAATCCCTTTGCTACTCCCGAAGATGCTCCATTTGAAAACATATTTGCTCCGAATCTTCATCGAACCATCTTCGTCAGGAGACATCAACTCTGCTACTTGTCCCTCAACAACTACCACATGAACACCTCGAAAATGGACTCACGATCATCCATTAGACAACATCATTGGAAATCCCTCTCGTCCAAGATCTACACGGAAACAAATTGAAACCGATGCCTTATGGTGCTTCTTCAACTCCGTACTCTCTAAGATCGAACCAAAAGATGTTAAAACCGCCATGAATGAAAATAGTGGTTCAATGCTATGCAAGATGAAATTCATGAGTTCGATCGACTAGATGTATGGGAATTAGTACCTGCTCCAGATTGTGCTATGATTATTGCTCTAAAATAGATCTTCAAAGTGAAACTTGATGAGCATGGTGATGTGTTGAAGAACAAGGCTCATTAGTTGCTAAAGGATACCGTCAAGAGGAGGGTATAGACTTTGAAGAATCTTTTGCTCCTATTGCTCGAATCGAGGTTATCAGAATCTCTTTGGCTAATGCTGCTAGTAAGAACATGGTAGTCTATCGATGGACGTGAAGACGGCATTCCGAACGGAGATCTTAAAGAAGTCGCCTATGTCGTACCAACCCGAAGGCTTTGTGTATCAAGAGCATCCTACCCACGCTTTATCATTTGAAGAAGGCTCTTTAGATGGTTTAAAGCAAGCTCCAAGGGCATGGTATGATACGCTATCAAAGTTTCTTCTATCTACCGGATTCACAAAGGAGCAGTTGATCCAACATTGTTCACCGAAGTCGGGCAAACATTTAATTCATGTTAAAACTTATGTTGATGATATCATTTTGCCTCAACCGACCCCAATGAATGTGATCGTTTTTCTAATGAAATGAGTTCAAAATTTCAAATGTCAATGATGGGACAAATGTCATTTTTCTTGGGATTACAAATTTCACAAAGTCCCGAGGCATTTTCATAAATCAATCTAAATATGCAACTGAGATCTTAAAGAAATTTGGATTTGATTCATGTGACCGTTGACACTCCCATGATTGATCGAACCAAACTAGATGAGGACCACTCAGGGATCATGATTGACCAAACAAAATATCGTAGTATGATAGGATCCCCTGATGTACCTCACAGCTAGTAGACCGACATCTTGTTCGCTGTTTGCATGTGTGCTAGATACCAGGCTAAGCCTACTAAAAAGCACCTTGAAGCGGTTAAACGGGTCTTTCGGTATCTCCAAGGAACCATCAATATGGGACTTTAGTACCCGAAGGACACCGGTATGTCACTAACAGCCTATGCAGATGCCGATCATGCAGGATGTCAAGATACTCGTCGAAGCACGCCCTGAGGTGCTCGGTTTTTGGGTGATAAGCTTGTGACTGGTCTTCAAAGAAGCAAATGAGTACTTCTATTTCCTCTACAGAGGCTGAATACATAGCCATGTCATCTTGTTGTGCTCAAGTCTTATGGATGAGATCTCAATTATCTGACTATGGCTTTGAATTCAACAAAATCCCTCATCGTGATAATAAAAGTTCTATTGCTCTCTCATGCAACAACGTTCAACACTCAAGAGCAAAGCACATCGACATTCGACATCATTTCATCGTGGAACAAGTGGAAAAGGTGTGGTGGAACTCTATTTTGTGAGGACCAATATCACTTAGCGAGACATCTTCACCAAAGCTCTTCCAAGAGAACGCTTTTGAGTTCATACTTCCTCGACTAGGCTTGAAAAGTGTTCAACCAGAAACACTCAAACGTCTTCAGGAGGAAGACGAGGAGTAAAGGTCTATCTTCATCTATCTCTTGTAAATATTTATTCAAAAAAAAAAACAAAATACAAAATTAAAAAAACTCTCAAAAATCAAATAGAAAATTATAAAACTTTCAAAATCCATAAAAATCTGAAAAATTCGAAAAATCTTCAAAAAAAAAAAAATATTGTCAATTGGTCATGTTTTTCTCGGTTCGATAATATCTACGGTCTTTGTGATGTCACTCAAAGAATGACACGGGACTTTAGATGTTGTTCGAATTCTTAAAAAAATAAAAAAATAAAAAAAAATAAATAAATAAATCAAAAAATCAAAAAATTCAAAAAATCAAAAAATATTTTTGGGAGAAAGAGAAACAATGGTTTATTGTCATTTTCAGGCAATAACCCGGTTTTAAAAGAAAGAACAGAGCCAAGTTTTACCATGTTTTCAAAATCCATGCTCTGATTCTATAAACATTTATCTGCTGAAAACTAAATGCTTTGAAAAATAACTCGGTCTCTATTTTTGATAATCATCAGGACTTATTTGTCAAAATCTCTATCTCTCAATCAACAACCTATGTCATTGATTGAGGGGAGAATGATTTCAATTAAATTAAAAGTTATTTGTCATTCAATTGTTTTCAAAAGATATTCATGCATGTTCTATCAATGGAGTTTAAAGTCTTAAAATCCGATCCTTATCAGGTTAAAACGCTTTCATAATCAAGTCACAATTCTCCTTAAAGCTTTCAAAATCAATTTAAATCATAAGAGATCACAAATCTCAAATGATTTGATAATTGTGATCGGGGAGAATGTGTGATTTAAATGGATTTAAACTGATAATTAGGTAAATGGTTTTATAAGGATGTACATGCTATCCTGCTTCACATGTGACAAACGATTTTAAATTTTCCATGCACATGTTGAGGGGAGCATCTATCTTAAACCTATGATTTGAAAAGTGATCATTTATCTCAATGTGCTGGTTCCCTCTAGTATGTGTAAAACTCTTTTCAAACCTCGAGGCACATATTGAGGGGGAGCAAAATCATGAAAACCTCATCCTTCCCCAAAATGCTTTATCTACTTGATTCGATTAAGGAAGTGATGTTGATATTTTTAGAAAATGGTAATCAAAGAAGTTAATTCTTTCTCTTGCCTCCGTGTGAAAAACAATTTCAAACATTTGATGCACATGTTGAGGGGGAGCACTTATTCTAAAAATATCAAAAACAATTCAGGTACAAAATGTTTTGATAATATATCACAAGTATCTGGATTGATTTTCAAATGGTTTTCAATTGGTTCCAATGGCGGATGAACAATACCAAATAGACCGACCAACTTTACTTTATGTATGGTGATATAAGGATGTTAAGGTTAGGTATTTGTTCCCATGATCCGCCAGAACGGAGGGATCTACCTGGGACTATCCACTAGTTAGTGTAGAAGTCCTTAGGTATGATGATAAAAGGAGAAAAATGAGATATGGGAAGAGTGCGGACTAAGATGAGCTAGTACCGGAATAAACCCAACAAGGTTCTAGCTATGAAGTCTCGTAAGCGAAGGGGTTGAAGAATCAAAAAGAATTGAATGAGAAAAGGGTGAAAACAAATAGCCCTCCATCTATTCAACCTTAGAAGAAACCGGGTTCAATTCATATGCTACTGATGGTAACATCGGTATTGAAGACAAGACGTCATGGACCCAAAGGACGACTGCACTTCAACTTTCCAAACCACTCAAGTTCCTCTTAAAAGGACTTGTTTCATTCTCACGGGAACCGACATTATCTATCGACTTTCTCTTAGAGATTGTTGATATTGAAGAAGGAGACCCTCTCCCTAGTCTCCGCACAGGATCCAAATTTGCACAAATTGAGTCTAGAGCCACGAGATCATCAATAAATCTCATTAGGACACTTTCAATGAAGACTCTCTGTTTCACACAATGTGGAAAGAGAGATTATATTTTGAGTCCTACGCATTATCCTTGTGGTATTGCGAACATCTGAGTGATGTGTTTACACATTCACAATGAAGATGGAAAGCCTTCTGGAGCCAACATCAAACAAGCTCTGGTAGGTGGCATGTGAGATCTATTATATGGATCAACCATGTGACAACTGAACGAAACAATGGGGCGATTCAATCTCTTGAATCAATCCGGTTCAGGTTAGGGATTGACGGATACCTTTGAAAACCGGTCTTTGTGCTTAAAAACTTTTTTCTTAGCACATCGACCGTGTACTCATTTTTCAAACCAAAAGGTGTTTTATGATTGATAATTGATTTTCATTAAAACCTTCGTTGTATTGCAAAAACAATTTCTATTGAGCAATACACGATTGTTTTTCAAATCTATTTTCATCAATCGCTGGACTTAAATTCGCTTCACTCACTCCGTGTTGTCTTCTTTGAGACGTTCCGGTTTGAGAACGCTAGAGCAGCTGCGAAACCTGGCAAGGAAATTCTTCGAATTTACCGATCACAAGTAATACATGTACGATCAACGAGGAACCTTAGGCCGTGTACCTCAATTCAACGAAAGTGATCAAAGACACTTTCGTGCGATTTATTGCTAACTGTTGTATGCGGTACGCCGACGCGTTGCACTGCGGTCGTAATGAAGCGGTCAATTCATAGCCGCATGCTCACTTAACACATTCATCTCAAAAGAAATCATGATTAGTGCATCAATGACTCGATATTTTCACTCCATGCTTCGCTACGCTGCTGCCAATATCATGATTCAACAAATGCTTCCGCTACCTGATGAGAAGATATCATGATCCGAATGTGAGCATGTCGGTCCTAAAGTCACAACATCACATAATACCAACACCACAAAGGATGTCACGAGATTTTTTGATGGTGATAATCTCAAATGATGGCTCAAAATTATTATCACGTGGATCAAAAAGACCTCCACTTGAAGTAACCAAACATGCAATGTGAAGAATCAATGACTACGAGCTTAGGAACAAAGGACTACATCAAGAATGCAAGAACAATTGTTAATGTCATATCTGTTTGTATTCAATGTAATTTTAGTGCATGATTGAGGTGACCTCCTTAGGGGAGATTGTTAGGAATTAGAAATTCCGGTATTAAAGAGTCGGTCACCTCAAGTATATGTAATCGTTAGAAAGCTCGTAGTCGTAGTTATTTTAAGTTAAGTAGTATTTAGTTAAGTAACACCGTGGAGGACGGACGGGTCTTTACCCACTGTATGCCTGATCCACAGCCCGATGTGTGGCGTTTTATGTAAGACTATAAATACTCTCTACCTCCCAAGGTAGAGAGTTGGATCTCATAATAATATCTTTCACTTTCTCTCACTAAGTTCCCTAAACCTCTAACTTTCTCTCTCTAGAATTCCACTTATACGCCCACTTGTGTTAAGGGTTTGATGTGTATGTGAAAACTTATATCCAACATGAAACGCACGTTCGTTATTTCTAAGATGAGGAGGAATGTATTTAACAGTCACAGTATATTTGCAGTCTGTTGATGACTTCGATGCATCATTCTCATTGAGGACAAGTGGCATTTTCCCTTTTTCCTGACTCTTCAGATTCTCAATTTCCTTTTGTAAAGACGTTATTTTTTCGTTGTTCATGTCACAGTGACTTTCATTGAATCATATAACTCTTTAAAGTGTAGTTTAACTTTTTCATTTTCTTCTAGAAAACTCTCATTTTCCTTTTGTAAAACATTAACCAAGTTTTGAAGATGAAAAGTTTGAGAAGACTGAGAATCTAAAGGTGGAGGCATTTGGAAGCCATTTGCATTGTTTCTTTCTCCCTTCAATTGTGAGATTTGTGCTCTCATTTTTCGATCGTGTTGCAATGAGCTCAAATTTGTTCATCACGCTTTGTTTATTTCAAAACCATCAAAGTCAGGAGCATCCAAGGATGTCTTGATATTTGAGGTTGTAACATTTTCCTTTAGATGTTGATATTTTAATTGCAAATCAAGATATCAACTTCCAATTTAGAGTAATGTTTTACCAGATTATCATGATCATCATGTTCAATTTTCTCATGCAATTTAGAATTAGTTTTTTCAAGCTCAATGACACGATCATGGGAAACTTTCAGAGCAACAGATAATTCATGAAATTGAGAAGCATTGTTGGATCGATGTACTCTAACCAAACTAACTTAAATAGCTTGTTAAGGTTTTAATAACCTCGGATAAATCCTAAGCTATTAACAATGAAACACTGAGTAATCTTTATAAAGTATGCGGAATTTACTTAACAAAGCTAAGAAGAATATAACTTTATTAATAACTCTAAAACACTAAATATCGAACTCTCTAAAACTCTAATAATGATCGTACTTTAAGATTCTAAAACTTGTTTTTCTAATACCAATCTAGGGGTCCTTTTATAGGCTCAAGGATAACCCTAAACGGTTTACAATTCTTATCCTTGTACGTCAAGTAAACAATACTTAGAAAGTTCTAGATAAACATTACTTTCTATCTTTAATCAAATACAACCGACTTTTAACTTTACAGATTCTTTAATGAATAAGCAAGATTTCTTGACTTTTATTTAGCAAGATTTTGACTTCTTGCAGTACTTTGTCTTTCTGCAGTACTTTGTTAATCTTCAGTACTTTAATCTTCAGTACTTTTAATCTTCTATATCCCAACAAGCATTAATGGAACAATTCATAGCAGTGTAAAACACATCTTGAGTAATACATTCAGAAATAAGATTCTCATTCAAGGTATGCAAGTTCTTCCTCTCAATCTCATTATATTTTAATTCTCGCTCATAGTCACTAACCTCAACTATCATTGCATCAAATTCCTTTTCCATTTATTTAATATATGAATCCATCCCTTTTTTAAGACTCTCAAATTGACCTTTTAATTGTTTAAAGAAAGGCATGACCTCAGTTAAATAGCATTCTTTAGTTTGCTCAAAACCCCTTTCCCCTTCAGTTATCCCAGTAGGTGTGATCCTTTTCTTACAAGTTTTCTCAAAATCAACAAATAATTGAAAAATTACATATTGACTGATTAAGGTCTTGCTCTTAGTGGGAATAGATCTAGGAACTAAATGCATTGGGGTATTGGGGGGATAAACAGTGGCAGGAAGCATTCTCCTAAATGGGGGATTCTTTTCAATAAACTCATCAGCTTTTTTCATGTCCATATCCTTTTTCCAAAACACTTGTTCAGGGGTCAGCTGTGTTTGAGGCCTAAACTTGTTAAAGGCAATCCAGTTTTCCTTAGCATAGTTGGGTATTTTATAGCTGATTTTCTTTTCTATGCATAAAGGGCTCTTAAGCTTTTCATCCAATTTCTTTCTAGTTACTTCTTCTAACTATTTATCTTTCTCAGTATTCTCAGCGCAACTAGGTTTCTGTCTAGGCTTAAGGATTTCATTTCCATCATAGATTACCTTCTGTGCTTCTCTAGCTTCTTATGGTTTGGTTCATCAACTAATGCAACACTATGTTTATCACTTAGAACTCTATGCTCAGTGATCATGTGAGCAGTCTGAATGGTGTTTCCTTGTACGTACAATTTGTTTTCTAGTTTGTTTTTCAAAGTTTTTAGGTTGAAAAATTCATTTAAGAGTTTTGATTTCTTGGCATTAAATTCCTGCTTAAGCACTTTCACATTTTCTTGAAGTTCTTGTTTTTGCTTAGCCATTTTGTTAAGCTTTTCTTTTAAGGAATCTAACTCTTGTTTAAGTATTTCTTCCCTAAAATTACTTTTTCTAATAATTGTACGCATTTGGTCATCCATCTCCTGCTCACGAGTAGTTAATTCAAACTTAGCACGTTGTTCATAAATGGCAACTTGTTCTTTATAGGCATTAAGTTCAGAGATGGCAGAATCATTAGGAACACTAGCAGTGTATTCATCAAAAATATAGTCATCATTGACTACATTAGATACATCACTTGGTTCAATCGCACTCTCACATTGGGTCATATATTGATCATATGGGACAATATTATCATTGCCCATATTTGCAATATCTGAGTCACTGGTTTCCTGCGATTGAACTTTATCATGTATCTTTTGCTGATCAACATTATCATATAGTTTTAATACCTCTGAGATGATTGATTCTTTGGATGGACCAGCTTGCTGTGGTGAAGGGACCTTTGGAGAGACCATTGGAGAAATGCTATCCATGAAAATTGTCTGTGTAGTAGGTTCATCATCAACGTCAGAGTCGTATGCATCACAGTCGGCGACTTGGAAGGCATTCTGATGATTATGACCTATCTCCTGAATTGGCTGCTCATCCACATCTGCATCATATGTCTTGGCATTGCCCTCAACAAGAAATAGCAGCTCCTCTTCATCCAACACAACTCCATTATCCTGAGCTTGCACAAGTAACATCTTGTCTCTGAAGTACTCAGCATTTTGAGGGCGTTTTGGAGATGTGCAGTTTCTAGCTATATGTCCATCACCACCACAGTTGTAGCACTTGATCGGCTTTGCTTGTCCCTGATTTCCATTCCTTCCCCTATTCTGATTTGCCACATACCCTCCACCTACTCCACCTCTTCCCTGTTCATATTGTCTTCCTTGAGCTGGTTGCACCGTAACCTTTCCATCTCTGACCAAAGCATGATTGTGTAGATTGGATGAGGTTCTGACTTCATTGTTTGTGTGAAGACTATTAGTATGTGGTGTGAGGGTCAGGTTTTGTTTAACCATAAGAGCCAGTTGATTGATGAAGTGTTCCATGACTGCATCAGCATTAGGTTGTTTGAACCGCGGATCGGGAATGAGTTTGTGATTTCCATTTCCTGTAGGTATGACTTTAGATTCTTTGGTAGTGATCCCTACATTGGTGTAGTATGCGGTTGAATCATTTGATGAACTTGATTCTCCCTGTTTAGCTTTGAATTGTTCAAGAATCCTTTTTTCAAACGTAGCATGTCTCTCATTCTGAAGAAGGAAGGCATACAGTTGCTCATATTTTGTATTCTTCAATCCTTTGGTTAGCTTCACAGTGGTGATAAATTTGTGCCATTCGGGATTCATGTTGCTCACAAACTTTGAGTTCAGCTGAATGTTTGGCATGGTCATTTTGATATTCCTCATATCATTCACAAGCTTGTGGAATCTCACGTAATATTCATAGACACTCTCATCTGATTCTCTGTCTTCCTTAGTTAATTCAGAACCTGAGAGAAGCATCTTGACATTATCCCAAACTGCCTTGGCTTCAGTGTTGTGATTGATATGCTTGTAGATATCTTTTGGAAGACCCTGAAGTATAATGTTTGAAGCCCTGATATCTGCATCGAATCTCTTTTTCTCCTTATCATTGAGCTCATCATACGTCTTTGGTCTGTCAAATCCATAGATCATTGTTCCATCAGCAGCAGTATCAATTATGTCTCTTCTAGTCTCAATCTGATAAGGTCCTTCATCAATGGATTTCAGAATGTTGACCCCATTTTCCTTTCCAAGACAGTACAATCTGATTCGTTGAGCCCAAGAGTCGTAGTCAGTTCTGTCAAGCATGGGTGGACGAGTATCTGAACCAGCTGCTTGAACATCCTCTGCAACGGTGGAGATGATTGTAGGCACGTTGGTAGACATGTTTACAGATTTCACGGGATTTTATAACTCTATGATTAAACCGGGAAATAGATTCTTTCACGGGATTTTACTAAATCAAGAGAAAACCGTATAAGAAACAAAAGTTCAACCAAGTCGCTAAGAATCCTTGAACCAAGTTGCTAAGCACCAAGTCGCTAAGTAGCAACTTGCTAAACCTCAAGTTGCTATGAATCAAGTCGCTAAGCCCAAGTCGCTAAGACCCAAGTCGCTGGACACAAATCGCTAAAGCACCAAATCGCTAACCAGTCAAGTCGCTAAAGAGCAACTCGCTAATTATCCAAGTCGCTAATGTCAAGTCACTGAGAACCATAAGTACAAGTCGCTAGAAATAATGAAAGCAAGTCGCTAACCCCACCAAGTCGCTAGCCGTAGTGGAGAATCCAGTAACCTGTACTGTTTGTCGGCTTGTCTCAATAGACAAGTCGCTAAGCTCAAGTCGCTAAGACTAACACCACAACTTGCTATAAATTACTGAAGCAAGTCGCTACGAAGAAATTCACAATGAGACTCAAGTCGCTACCTTGAAAAACTTCAAAAAAACACACTTTTCAATCCAAAACAAGCCCAACCACAGTGATTCAAGCTTTCCAAATCAAAACACAAGCACTTACAATGATTCTCAACACAAAAGTACACTCAAAATTCAAACTTTAACACAAGAAATGATCCAAATGATGCAAAAACCACTAAACTTTTTCAAACTCAAAAACCATCTAAAACCACTAGAAATCCAAGGATATGTAAGAGAGATGATCAAACCATGGCTCTGATACCATTTGTAATATATTGGATTTCACAAACACATTAAACTATGATCACAAGGGGCGTATGCAATAAGGTTTTTAGAGAGAGAAATAGTTAGAGGTTTGGGAACTTAGTAAGAGCAAATGAAAGTATTATTATGAGCTCCAACTCTCTACCTTGGGAGGTAGAGAGTATTTATAGTCTTACACAAATCACCACCAACGGGCTGTGGATCAGGCATACAGTGGGTAAAGACCCGTCCGTCCTCCATGGTGTTACTTAACTAAATACTACTTAACTTTAAATAACTACGACTACGAGCTTTCTAACGATTACATATACTTGAGGTGACCGACACTTTAATAACTGGATTTACTAAATCCTAACAATATGGTTCAATGTTACTTTCCTTTAGCATGGCATTCTGTAGCCTAAACAGATGCAATTCTCTTTCTTCAAACTCAGAACACGAAGATCTCACATCCTCATTGATTGATTCAATCATCTTTAACCGTTCAGTGTAGCATACATTATCATTGATATCCACAGCATCATACAATTTAAGTACTTCTGAAATCACTGAATCAGGAGTGTAAGACATGATGTTGTTGTGTACACGGGATTTTACAAGTCTGTGATTTAAATCGAGAAATAGAATCTTTCGCGGGATTTTACTAAAATCAAGACCAAACCGTTAAGCAATGACCAATTGAATGTGTTAAGATGACTGATGGATTGACACAATGATAGAAAATTGTGTGTTAGGACATATGATTGTTTGTAGGATTAGGAGAGATGTTTTTTGGTTGAGATTTGGATTGGTTTATGCCCGTTTTTACGGAGAAATTTAGGTCTAAAAACATAAAAACCTCAATAACTTCTGTTCGGAGCGGATTTAGGCCTCGAAGGTAGACTAGTTCATTCATCGTGCCATTCTCCTCATTCTCACGGTCGTTTTGATGGGTAGAACGCTGAAAACGGAGTTAAAGTTATAGCCGTTTGAAGTTTTGTCGGGAAAAGTCAACAAAACGACCCCAAGACAACTCGCACCCAAGAAAACTCGCACCCCAGTCAACTCGCTTTGATGACAACTCGCTTAATAGACAAGTCGCATGAAACACAACTCGCATAAACAGACAACTCGCTTAATAGACAAGTAGCATAAAACACAACTCGCATAAACTGACAACTCGCTTCCAAGACAACTCGCACCCTAGACAACTCGCTTAAACGACAACTTGCTTAAGATATAACTCGCTTAAATGACAACTCGCATAAGCTGATAACTCGCTTCCAAGACAACTCGCTTTGTACCAATATTCAAAAAACCACCACTTTTCAATCCAAAAACAACCCAACCACGATGATTCAAGCCTTCCAAATCAAAACCTAAACACTTATGATGATTCTAAACATAAAAGTACAATCAAAATCCAAACTTTAACACTAGAAATGATCCAAATGATGCAAACTACTCTAAACTCATTCAACCCCAAAAACTTTATGAAAACCACTAGAAATCTAAGAACATGAAAGATGAGTGATCAAACCATGGCTCTTGATACCAATTGTTAGATATTGGTTTTCATAAACACATAATAAATTCAATATATGGGTCGAATTATGCAAGAGTTTAGAGAGAGAAAGTGGAAGATGGGAGCCTTTCTAGAGAGAGAAAGTAAACAAAAGAAAGAAGGTTAGATTGAGTGAAAGGTCCAACCCTCTACCTTGGGAGGTAGAGGGTATTTATAGTTACATACTAAACGTCCTCCTTCGGACTGTGGATCAGGCATACAGTGGGTAAAGACCCGTCCGTCCTCTACGGTGTTGCACTAAACTAAGTAACTAAATAACTAACTAGTAAATAACGTAATGTCTACGAGCTAACATATGCTAGACTAGAGTTGGGGTGACCGACTCTTCAACATGGATTTTCTAAATCCTAACAAGAAAAATGAGGGCAATTAAGTTCAAGTAATAATTCTACTCCCGTCCCTCCACTTGAGATGTACAAAGTCCCTTTTGTACTAAACATGAATTAAAGGTGGAGAGAAAGTAGAATTGGAGCGAGAACTTCCCTGAAGTTTGCTCCAAAAGATAGAGAAGGACCACGTAGAAAATCATGCCTTCATAAAGTATTCATGAGCAAACTTCAATCCCTGAAATCACAACTTACTGATAAGCATAATTCTAAAAATAAAAAGGAAAAAACAAAAAAAATAAAACCTAACTCACTTTCCTAGGAATCACGGTTGCATTTAGCACATGCAACACGCCTTTTAAACCACTTGGTGTCCCAAGTGGATGAGTGAAGTCTCGTGAGGGCTTACATCGAACATACCTACAAAGTTCATTTAGAACTAATACAAGGTTATTGTGAAGATATTTAAAATAAAATTTTAAGCTGCAGGATGAATTACCGCGTAACCAAATTAATGAGTTACACCGTAATTGGTTTGAACCTGGAAATCTTCTATACTGAAGATAGGTTACGATGTAATTATAGGTTGCAGTTACGCCATAACTGGTTGAAACCTGGAGTGAACTGCCACTGAATAACGGTTATGGCGTAAACATAAGAGGAAGTTACACCGTAACTTGCTAACGAGACAACTCCCCATTAAATTCTATTCCTTCAACTCTAATTCCTGCAAAATAAAAAAGCACAAAACCCAACAATACAAAAATAAAATAGAAAAAGAAAAGGATAATTCGGGTTGTCTCCCGAAAGAGCACTTTTGTTTATTAACGAGTCTTTAAGTTAGACTCAAAGCCATGGGGCTTTATGGAGGCCTTCGGACTTGACCAAATTCATCCATTTCCCTCATCAAATTATGTATGACCCACGCGACGTTAAGAGCGGTGCGAAGAAACTCTTTCCTTCCAATTTTCTGAACCTAGGAAAAATTTTCATCCGATCCCAAGTGATACTTTGTAACTTCAAACATTTTTGCTACAATTGGTGCGGGTCTCTTGTAGGGAATACCAAGAAGTTTACATCTCTGCTGCTCGTAAGCTTCATCGTCTGGGTCCGTGAAACCATTATGACCTTGTAATTCATGGTAATCCATGATCCCTTCTATATCATCGTCATCGGATTCCATACCCTTAAACCACTTGTCATCAAGCAAGTCTTCAACAAGTTCACGCTTACAACGCTCTTTTTCTTCTCCCCATTTAGCTTTGTAATCATCTTTTATTTCGTCACTTGTGTTGTTAGGAATTTCTTCCTTTCTTGGGTCTTTTTTCTCATATAACCCTTCCAAATCTTTTCTTTAGTGGAAGCGTCCATTTCCGTACTTTATCTTGATCCAATCGTCAAATCCTAACATGTCTAACCAAGGCAATTCGTTTGTCTCATCGTCGTTTGTTGAGGTCCATAAAAAATCGTCATCCCCAACTCTAGCCATGCTTTTTCCCCCATTACAATCTTTGTCAAAGGCATTACAAGAAGCCCAAAATATCTCGCCTTCAGTTCTTATCTTTTCACACCAATGCTTCCGTTTAGTCTTTACCTTATCATTTGCATCACTTGAGTAGTCATTAATAACTTCATTATCCAAGAGTGGCTCATTTTGCGTTTCATGATCATCATCAATGATGAGAGTTTCAAAAATGTAACCGCGGTTTAGGTCCTCCCAAATGCTCCCCTTAGTGTCATTATTAACCTTGGCATAAACAATCTGTACCTACTCGTCGAATGTTATTGTTCCTTTCCATTTAAGGTTTTTTCTTTGTTTATCATTTATGGAAGACCACATATACTTGTTATTTTTCAACCTTCTCTTGTCGTCTCCACCATCGCAAATATCATCATTAGGGTTAAATGAATCCCAAAGGTCATACCACCTTTCATTTTCCACTAGTATTGCTCTGTACCAATGGTATTTCTTTTTAGTCACCTCTGGGATACTCGACTTTGGGACTGTATTTGGATTATCAGATCTGTTTTTTAGGATTTTACGCCTTGATTCATTAGTTGTATTATGGTTATGTCGTAACTCAGTGGAATAGTTACGGCGTAACTCACCACTGTTGCATGTCCCGGCTTTAGTTTCATGCACATTGCTAGAATTATCGTTAGACCACCTTCTTCCATAAATATTGCCTTGCATGCCACCATAGGTTTGCTTCCTTCAGGTTTAGTATTACTTCTTTGCACCTCTTCACTAAGCTTTCCAATCATTGCCTCTAAGTACTTTAAAGATTCGTCATGGCTAGAGAGGCTTTTGTTCGTACTTTCTTGGAAGCCTTTCAACCATTCGGCCTACTCTTTTTGCCTTTTGGTAGAGTCCTCAAGGTATTTGTTGATGGTATCCTCGAGATTAGACCTTCTTTCTCCATAAGGTGCACGATTGTAGTACCCCGGTGGTCCTCCACACTATCCATTACCATTTACATTTGATCCTTGGAAAGGTCTATTAGCTTCACCATACTTGACGTCTTCAATTTTTCTATCTTCATCATTAAGAGAGTAATTTTTAGCAAGACGAGCTCCACCACATGTCTCGCACCCATCTTGAATAGCGTGCACACTTTCTTTAAGCTTTAGCATATCATGGCCAAGAGTATCTAGTTTATTTGTAATAGCGGCAATACCATCCAAACTTCCGCCTAAAATTCTATGGCTTCCTCCATCATGCCACTTTTGAGAGTGGGTGGCCATGTTTTGTATAGCTTCCAATGCAAGAGTAGGTGTCATTCCAGGGATCGGCCCCTGAGAATCTAGCATTTTCCTAGTTGCAATTCCAATAGCCTTTTAGAAGAGGTTGACCATTTGCTGATTGTTGAGTTCATGAGTAGGGCATTTTCATAGGAGGTCATTATACCTATCCCAAGCTTGGTATAATGTTTCACCATCTTCTTGTCTGAAATTGTGAATCTCTTCTAACTGTTTTGCCGTTCTTGAGGGAGGGCAAAATCTTTGAATGAAAGCTCTTTTGAGAAGATTTCATGTGTGAATGGTCCTACCAAAAAGTCTATAAACCCATCGTTTAGCCAATCCCATAAATGTCATACGGAATACTCAAAGCAAGACCGCATCTTGAGAAATACCCGTAATGTTGAAGAGGCGTGCGATATATAAAACATTTTCAATATGCTCGTAAGTATCTTCGTTCTCACATCTTGAAAAAAGGTTAGCACGCAACTCCCACATAAATTGGTCCTTGAACTCGAATCGGACCTCCGCTCCAATAGCCGTCCTAACAAGCCCAGACCTTTGCTCATCCCGAGTCATTGCGAGGTATTCCTCGAGAATGGGGTTGTCGATGTCCATAACTACCAAAGTACCTGAAACTTAAAGTAGATCGTGAGAAAAACAAAAAATAAATAAACAAAAATAAAAGACTTAACAAACATCCTAATATAGCTCCCCGGAAGCGCGCCAAAATTTTGATGCAGGATTTCCGACCTAGATTTAATATTTCTAAAGTCTCGTCTACCTAAGGTCTACCTATTGCACTAACTATCAGTTTACCTTATCGTGCGTAGTATAGAAGGTGGTAAATCCGAGGTCGTTTCCAAGAGCTATGTAGATGAGGATCCTAATTAAGTCTAATGTCACAGTTTTAAAAGGTTCAAATGATTAATTAACCTAATAAACAAGAAATAAAATACAGAAAGTAAACGAGATTGTGAACAATAGTGAGAAGGTGTGCTAACCTAATTATTCATCCTAACATGTTATGTATATGTTTTCTAATTACTTCCTATTGATTCAAGTGGAGGTTCAATTCGCTAGATAGCCTTTGGTCAATTCGTCATTGCCTATCAACAAAGGTTCCTACCCGACGTCAAAGGCCAACCATTTGGGGATTCGAGGGTCTAAAGCAACCTAAGCCAAGTCATTAAGTACCCTACATGCAAAATTTGAAACAATGTGTGCCTGGGTGCTAGCATGTTAGACACACATCCCTAACTTCTTAAGTTCATCCTTTTGAACGGTGATCCTTTGGTCAATTCGTACAAGAGGGATTGGTAGTCCTTTGGTCAATTCTTACCAACCCTCTCTACCTACTTCCATAGGGTCCTTTGGTCAATTATCCTAAGTAAGTAATTATGACCGCAACTCCAAACTACCGAAGCTAGGGTGACTACAACGAACTACGTATGCATACACTAGAAACAATAATTGAAGAACGAAAACATAAACAACACAATCAAGGAATCATAACTAGGCTAGCACAAAAGGTGCTTAGCTGATCATATTAGAAGACAAAATCAATTCAATGTTTAACATAATTGAAGAAGACATGAATTAAAGTGCAAAGAAATAGTAATTCCTAAAGCTTATCGATGATATGGTGTGATTTCTCCCTTGGAGATAGCTCCATATGCTGCGTATGATTTGCCCTTGGAACCCTCTTCATGTTCTCTGCTTTTGTGTGGTGAGTGAATGATGTCAAATGCAGATTTTAGGGCTTGTATTTATAGGCCCGATCATAGTTACGGCGTAACCCAATAATGTGGTTACGCCGTAACTTAATTATTCACCAAACTCAACTCTCGTAGTGGTGATTATGGTGTAACTTAAGGAATAGTTACGCTGTAATTATAGCTCCGCCATAACTTAATAGAGGATTACGATGTAACTTAATTATTCTCCAAACTCAAGTCTCGTAGTGTTGGTTACGTCGTAATGCTAGTTTGGAGGTAACGGTGTAGTTAATGGAGGCGCGAGTTTCCACATGACTGATAAGGATTTAAAACGTACACTTTTAAGGTGTCATTTAAGCCCTTAATTGACCACTTTTATATCCAATACTGCTTAATGTCGTTCCTTTTCACTTTTTAGGTCTCTTGGAAGCAAAATGCTGGAATGATGCACATTTGGACGAAAAAGAGTGAAAACATGAAGAAAATGGCAAAGTCAAGATCGAAGCCACTCAAGCTGATAAAACTGAAGCTGACGGCATCCCAAACAAAGGGTGACGCCGTCCCTCTCTACAGATTTGATAAATAATGCACCTGACGGCTAAGTGGACTTTTTGCTCATAACACCTGACGACATCAGGCTTTGATGAGGAAGGGCGTCACTAAGACTTTTCATCTCAGAGGCCCAGATCCAGAACCAAGACGACATCCCATATGAAGCCCGAAGGAGTCACAACTCCAACGTGACTTTGTCCCATTGATAAATTGGCCAAGACGAAAACCCTAATGACGGAAATCTGACGGCGTCCCACCTATAAGGCGACGCCGTCGCAAGTGTAAATCTATATATAGAATTCTATTTTTCTGCATTTAAAGAGGTAGACTTTTGGAGTAAAAATCCTAAACGTTTGTAGTCCGACTTGGACAGTATCTTAGGGTCACAAACCATATTTTACACATCAAGATAAGTGTTTTAATCCATTAGTATAATTATGTCTTCCTTTGAATGTGTCACACCCCCAAATTACCTGTTTTGCAGCGGAATGGAATTCCTGGGGATTGACTGTCATAGCATCACAGTTACAGATATATTGAACGACCTAAAGTGTCGTTTGGAAAACACATCGTTTGATTTAATAAAATAATCAGAGTTTACAAAGTAGGTCCCAAATGAAAATCAACTTGTGCGGAAAATAAGTTTGTTACAAGCCAAACGATGTTTTAAAGTTTATAAAACCCAAGTGAGACGCGTCGTCATCGCGACTCCATGATGTGTCCAAATGCATGCCATGAAGTGAATGCCTTAGATACCTGAGATAAAACATGCTAAAAAGTGTCAACACAAAGGTTGAGTGAGTTCATAGAGTTTGTGTTGAAATGTAAAGCCTTTCAAAATCGTTTATGCAGCAAAGGCATTGTGAATCCACTCAGTTCCAAGTTCCGCCCATACAAAACTTGCAACCTGTGTGTTCACAACCCATTGCCAAAGTGTAATATAGTTTATGTTCAAACAGAAATCGTCAAATGAATTCACAAAATAGTGCATGACTCAATGTATCGAAATCGTTTATGCAGCAAAGGCATTGTGAATCCACTCAGTTCCAAGTCCCGCCCATACAAAACTTGCAACCTGTGTGTTCACAACCCACTGCCAGAATATGTAGAGTTAATGTTCAAGCAGAAATCGTCAAATGAATTCACAAAATAGTGCATGACTCAATGTATCGAAATCGACGTAAAACCATAGGTTTAATTAATTCGTTTGAACACAATCATCGTAGTGTGAGTTAAATTGTTTCACACTCATCGTTAAAAACAACATCGTATTTATTTCACTAAGTTCATGACACCAAAGCGTAAACATCGCACCAATAAAAATTGGTAATCATCGTTTCATCGCCGCCCTAATAGGTAAACTTGCCAATTTACCTTAATGATTCAAATATAGTGCGCTCGATTTCCCCTAAATGGGTCAATAGGAGCGGAGTGTTAATTCCAATAGGCCTATTCACTATACTCGCGCACCCGCAAGTGACTAATGGTTCATGATGTAGGGACTTCGAACATGGCAAATACTTAGTGACAATAAAACATCGGATATAGCATACAGTTCAAAGCATTTGTGTTCAATTTAAAATGTAGCATGTATCTCCCCAAGAGTTGTATAAAAACAATTAAAAGTGGGGCTATGAAAACTCACAGTAATCCTTAAATGTTTAGAGTAACTATAAAAGTAAATGAAAATAGTTGAGCATGTATCTCCCCCAAAACAGTTATGAAAACAAGTAAAAGTAGGGGCTATGAAACTCACCTGTTGCAATGATTACGATGACAAAAGTGGATACACTGAAATATAGCGTGAATCTCGAAAATGACCTATTATGAATGATATGATATGATATGTAATGAGTTATGATATAATGTTATGCATGCATTTCGTATGTTATTTATACCATTTGTGAGTTTTGAAAATAATACTTATCGTCGAAAAAATACTTCTTTTGACGTCTTGACCATTCTAAAATCACTTTACAAGTATTTACGTCAAAATGTCATCCTACAATGGTTTTGTAATGATTTATAGTGAAATTTTAACTTTTCGTCAAAATAAAGTCGTTGGAAATTTTATGAAAGTGACAAAATGGCCTTGAAAAACTAGTCGTAAAATGGTGTACGTCGAACGTTAGGAAACAAACTCGACAGTTTTGAAAAGCTTGTATCAAAATCTAGAAGTTTTAGTACATGAGTTTTCGTCATAGAGGTCTCGAACATAAAGATAATAGGGGTTAAATATGGTGATTTTAGTTACCGTAACACTTATCTCGTAAAAATAATATAGTTTTTCTAAAAATAATAGTTACGGCAAGTTTATGAAAACGTGTATATCTTAGTCGTTTCAAATCCGTTTTCTACGTATTATACGTCCTTAGCTTCGTATCAAAGTATACTAATATATTTTTGATAAGTCGAAATAATTTGTAAAGCTTAGGACTCGTTTTTGACTCGTACAAAACTAAAATAGGTTGCTGAAATTTCAGAAAATATATATATTTCGTCGTCAAACTTGAAAAATTCATAACTTCTTCGTTATAACTCCGTTTTAATCCGTTCAAGCGGCCACGGATTCGTTTTAAAGTATATTTTCTAATTATCAAGTCCAAAAATTCGTGCCTACTGTCGGATTTTCCAGAAAAACAAAATAAGGACAGATCACTTTTTATACTTATCGAAAATAGTTTTTCTCGTACTAAACCTATTCCAATCCCTTCAAATCAACTCCAAAGCTAATCTAAACCTACCATACACCTTCTTAGGGTGTCATGGGTTCCTAAACATCATCAAGACCAATATATAACAAGGGGATAATTATAGGATGACCATATATATATATATACTCTAAAAATCAAGTATAAATGGTATAAATCACATATGTCTTGCATGTTGTTCCAAAAATGAAAAGATGAATATAAAATGATAAGGAAACATGAAAAATGAAAGAATCATGCTTACAAGTGAAAATGATGAGGTGAAAGTAACAAGGTAAATCCTAAACACTCTTGGTTTTTATTTCAAAACCTTATAAAGAGTGATAACTAGATTGATATTAACACTTGATCTTGAGAAAATATTTTGATCCCTTTGGAGCTCTTTGTGTGACCGGTTTGAGGAGGAACAAAAAGAGAGAAAGAAACTTTTTCTAACACTTTGTGAAATGAGAAATGAATGAGAAAAAAAATAATAGAGGTAGACTTATGTATATGGAGAAACATTTATGACAATCAAGCCACCATACTCAAATTAATGGTCACCTCCCCCTTGGTCGGCCAAGGGGGGAGGGACTTAGACATTTATGTTTTTTTTTTTTTTTTATTTGTATAAACTTTGAGTATAATGTGCAAATATTGGACAAAAGTATAAGTAATTGTAGGAAATATGTACAAGTAAAGGTAAATGGAAATTTTTGGTGCAAGTAAGTTTTTAATAGCTCAAAATAGGATGTAATGAGATGATAAAAATTGTAAAAATACTTTCCTTGTGAAATTTGGGTGATAAAATAATTATCGTATAATTTTTAAGAAAAACGACGTAATAATATAACTTTAACGATTTATGTACCAAATAAATTTGAAACACTAAGAAAACTAAAAATATAGTTTTATAAACTAAATGTAAGTATAAAAATACCTCGGGATCATTTTTGAAAGTAACGGATTAAATATACAAAATAATAACTCACGCGATAACGTTTATTGAATATAAAAAAAATTACGCGTTTAATGTGAAATGTAATGTCATGAATGAATTAACATGATGCAAATGATGTTAATGAAATGTAGACTAAACTTAGTCCATATGAAATGTTCGTGATGTTATGATCATGAATTCGCCGCTAAACCATAAAGGTTACGCGAATTTGGAACAAGTAAACCAAGTTTACGATAAATGTTGAAATAATGAGACATGAATTGCGTCGAGAAATGACCTGAAAGTACGGGTTGTCACATTCGCCCATCCAAAAAGGAATTCAGTCCCTGAATTCAGTTCGTGTTGGTCTCTCGGGTTTAGGGTTTGATGAGGCAAGCCTTCCCATTCTCGAGCAAAACCCTCAAAAGACTTTTTGGTAACCGATTTTTACTTAATCCCACAACTCATCAAACAAGAACTGTCATACGATTAGGCTAAATCGGTTTAGGTAACAACTTGTTTCTAGCTCGATCTTTGCAACTCATCAAACAAGAATCTGTCACGGATCAAACTGGAAACAAGTGGTTTGAAGAAAATCTTTTGAAAATTTGGTTCGATTACGGAATTGCTTACACATATAAGCCTACTACTCCCTTCATTGCATGATTCTTCCTGAATTAGACATAGGTGATCAGGCTATGTATAATTTAGGAGTAACTATGCAATGCTTGGACTAATCAACTCATATGATGTTTGGTGTTGAGTCAACTAATGTTAAAATTGTGATAGGGAATGACAAGGCATTCTCCACGTCAAAGTGATGTGAGTATGATGGGATGGGTATTTGAAGGCATCAATGTGACAATCGATTTGAAATGAAAGTAAATAACTCGAAAAAAATACGTATAAATCGCACGCAAAGTGAACATGCACGTATGATGAAATGATGAGATGCTATGATGATGTGGTTATAGTCTAGGGTCAATGATGCAACCTAGTTCTCTATAACCGAAGCTCTGATGCCAATCTGTCACACCCCCAAATTACCTGTTTTGCAGCGGAATGGAATTCCTGGGGATTGACTGTCATAGCATCACAGTTACAGATATATTGAACGACCTAAAGTGTCGTTTGGAAAACACATCGTTTGATTTAATAAAATAATCAGAGTTTACAAAGTAGGTCCCAAATGAAAATCAACTTGTGCGGAAAATAAGTTTGTTACAAGCCAAATGATGTTTTAAAGTTTATAAAACCCAAGTGAGACGCGTCGTCATCGCGACTCCATGATGTGTCCAAATGCATGCCATGAAGTGAATGCCTTAGATACCTGAGATAAAACATGCTAAAAAGTGTCAACACAAAGGTTGAGTGAGTTCATAGAGTTTGTGTTGAAATGTAAAGCCTTTTAAAATCGTTTATGCAGCAAAGGCATTGTGAATCCACTCAGTTCCAAGTTCCGCCCATACAAAACTTGAAACCTGTGTGTTCACAACCCATTGCCAAAGTGTAATATAGTTTATGTTCAAACAGAAATCGTCAAATGAATTCACAAAATAGTGCATGACTCAATGTATCGAAATCGTTTATGCAGCAAAGGCATTGTGAATCCACTCAGTTCCAAGTCCCGCCCATACAAAACTTGCAACCTGTGTGTTCACAACCCACTGCCAGAATATGTAGAGTTAATGTTCGCAGAAATCGTCAAATGAATTCACAAAATAGTGCATAACTCAATGTATCGAATCGACGTAAAACCATAGGTTTAATTAATTTGTTTGAACACAATCATCGTAGTGTGAGTTAAATTGTTTCACACTCATCGTAAAAAAAACAACATCGTATTTATTTCACTAAGTTCATGACACCAAAGCGTAAACATCGCACCAATAAAAATTGGTAATCATCGTTTCATCGCCGCCCTAATAGGTAAACTTGCCAATTTACCTTAATGATTCAAATATAGTGCGCTCGATTTCCCCTAAATGGGTCAATAGGAGCGGGAGTGTTAATTCCAATAGGCCTATTCACTATACTCGCGCTCACCCGCAAGTGACTAATGGTTCATGATGTAGGGACTTCGAACATGGCAAATACTTAGTGACAATAAAACATCGGATATAGCATACAGTTCAAAGCATTTGTGTTCAATTTAAAATGTAGCATGTATCTCCCCCAAGAGTTGTATAAAAACAATTAAAAGTGGGGCTATGAAAACTCACAGTAATCCTTAAATGTTTAGAGTAACTATAAAAGTAAATGAAAATAGTTGAGCATGTATCTCCCCCAAAACAGTTATGAAAACAAGTAAAAGTAGGGGCTATGAAACTCACCTGTTGCAATGATTACGATGACAAAAGTGGATACACTGAAATATAGCGTGAATCTCGAAAATGACCTATTATGAATGATATGATATGATATGTAATGAGTTATGATATAATGTTATGCATGCATTTCGTATGTTATTTATACCATTTGTGAGTTTTGAAAATAATACTTATCGTCGAAAAATACTTCTTTTGACGTCTTGACCAATCAAAAATCACTTTACAAGTATTTACGTCAAAATGTCATCCTACAATGGTTTTGTAATGATTTATAGTGAAATTTTAACTTTTCGTCGTAAAATAAAGTCGTTGGAAATTTTATGAAAGTGACAAAAATGGCCTTGAAAAACTAGTCGTAAAATGGTGTACGTCGAACGTTAGGAAACAAACTCGACAGTTTTGAAAAGCTTGTATCAAAATCTAGAAGTTTTAGTACATGAGTTTTCGTCATAGAGGTCTCGAACATAAAGATAATAGGGGTTAAATATGGTGATTTTAGTTACCGTAACACTTATCTCGTAAAAATAATATAGTTTTTCTAAAAATAATAGTTACGGCAAGTTTATGAAAACGTGTATATCTTAGTCGTTTCAAATCCGTTTTCTACGTATTATACGTCCTTAGCTTCGTATCAAAGTATACTAATATATTTTTGATAAGTCGAAATAATTTGTAAAGCTTAGGACTCGTTTTGACTCGTACAAAATAAAAATAGGTTGCTGAAATTTCAGAAAATATATATATTTCGTCGTCAAACTTGTAAAATCCATAACTTCTTCGTTATAACTCCGTTTTAATCCGTTCAAGCGGCCACGGATTCGTTTTAAAGTATATTTTCTAAATATCAAGTCCAAAAATTCGTGCCTACTGTCGGATTTTCCAGAAAAACAAAATAAGGACAGATCACTTTTTATACTTATCGAAAATAGTTTTTCTCGTACTAAACCTATTCCAATCCCTTCAAATCAACTCCAAAGCTAATCTAAACCTACCATACACCTTCTTAGGGTGTCATGGGTTCCTAAACATCATCAAGACCAATATATACCAAGGGAATAATTATAGGATGACCATATATATATATATACTCTAAAAATCAATGTAAAAATGGTATAAATCACATATGTCTTGCATGTTGCTCCAAAAATGAAAAGATGAATATAAAATGATAAGGAAACATGAAAAATGAAAGAATCATGCTTACAAGTGAAAATGATGAGGTGAAAGTAACAAGGATAATCCTAAATACTCTTGGTTTTTATTTCAAAACCTTATAAAGAGTGATAACTAGATTGATATTAACACTTGATCTTGAGAAAATATTTTGATCCCTATGGAGCTCTATGTGTGACCGGTTTGAGGAGGAACAAAAGAGAGAAAGAAACTTTTTCTAACACTTTGTGAAATGAGAAATGAATGAGAAAAAAAATAATAGAGGTAGACTTATGTATATGGAGAAACATTTATGACAATCAAGCCACCATACTCAAATTAATGGTCACCTCCCCCTTGGTCGGCCAAGGGGGGAGGGACTTAGACATTTATGTTTTTTTTTTTTTTGTATAAACTTTGAGTATAATGTGCAAATATTGGACAAAAGTATAAGTAATTGTAGGAAATATGTACAAGTAAAGGTAAATGGAAATTTTTGGTGCAAGTAAGTTTTTAATAGCTCAAAATAGGATGTAATGAGATGATAAAAATTGTAAAAATACTTTCCTTGTGAAATTTGGGTGATAAAATAATTATCGTATAATTTTTAAGAAAAACGACGTAATAATATAACTTTAACGATTTATGTACCAAATAAATTTGAAACACTAAGAAAACTAAAAATATAGTTTTTATAAACTAAATGTGAGTATAAAAATACCTCGGGATCATTTTTGAAAGTAACGGATTAAATATACAAAATAATAACTCACGCGATAACGTTTATTTAATATAAAAAAAATTACGCGTTTAATGTGAAATGTAATGTCATGAATGAATTAACATGATGCAAATGATGTTAATGAAATGTAGACTAAACTTAGTCCATATGAAATGTTCGTGATGTTATGATCATGAATTCGCCGCTAAACCATAAAGGTTACGCGAATTTGGAACAAGTAAACCAAGTTTACGATAAATGTTGAAATAATGAGACATGAATTGCGTCGAGAAATGACCTGAAAGTACGGGTTGTCACAGAATGTGTGTATGCTTCCTTGTTTAACATGTCTAACTAAATTTCTTGTGTGTTTGCTTAGATCTATGAAACCTAGTTATTAATTATTGATTGGTTGTCTCTTATCTTAATTGTAATTGGCTTAGGAGTGCAACTAGGCTATCGTTTTGTTTAAATGCTTGAATAATCTTTGTAAACATTAGTTTATGAATCACTTAGCGGATTTCGTAGTCTAAACATCCAAAGATAACCTTAAAGTTAGTTTCGGATTAATCTAGCGGATTTCGTAGGCAATAACCTAAAGGTATTCTCAAAGAGTTAGGACAAAGGCACACCCTACGACCTTAGAAAACACAACGCGTTAAGAATAAGAACGTGACAATTCAACCAACAATAAAAGATAACTAGGGAGTAATAGTATCTAGGTAAACACATTTTTAATCATCATACGAGCACACAATCAAATAGACATAGCTACCCGTAGTAATAGATAATTAGAATAGTAGAAGTAATCGGTAGAAGTACCACCCCCAAACCAATTGCCCCGAGATTTTACCCTTAGCTTTCTAAAAATAACATATAAAAGATAAAAAAGAATCATCCTCAACCCCACCTTAGCGTAATACACTTCTTTCTAGCATTCCTATTCCCCTAGAGAACGATATCAATACCCGAGGCTTACCCAATACTACACTACAACGATTAGGTTCACTGCCTAGGCTGTTGAAAAACTTGCTCGACGAAAAGGAAGTTCCTTTGACCCCGAACGCGCTTCGTACGCGCATCAAGTTTTTGGCGCCGCTTCCGAGGAATAGAATAGCTAGTTAGATCTTTATCTCATTTAGGTTCCCTTGATTGATTCCTATCAAGTGAGATTTTTTCTCATTTTTAGCTTCGTTGTAGTCTATCCCCCTTCTTCGTGACTTTGTTAGTAATCCCATCACTTTTCATCATGGAAGGTGATAACCCCCCACCTCATCACCCAATTCCCATCGACCCACCACCAATTGACCCGCCAAGAGGCCGTACTCTCTGTGAATACTCTAGACCTAGCCACCAAGGCTATAGGAACACCATTGAGCTCCCCGATCAAGCTCAAACTACGGCCCGGTGATCCGACACCATCTGGTTGGTGCAAAACGGATGTGCATTCCATGGACTTCGTTCCGAAGATCCTAATAAGCATCTCAAGGACTTCCTTAAAATCGTTGATTCCATCGACCTTGATGTTACCACATAGGAGACCACGCGCTTGCGTCTCTTCCAATTCTCTCTACGGGAACAAGCTAGTAATTGGCTTGAGCGACTTCCCGCCGGATCCATCTCAAGTTGGGATGATCTCACCACTCGTTTCCTCGCCCAATTTTTCCCATCGGGGAGAACTACCAAACTTAGGAAGGACATCTTGACGTTCCAAAAACGTCAAGGTGAATCTCTCTACGAGGCATGGACTTGATTCAAGGACTTGCTCCATAAAGTCCCTCATCACGGCATTGATCTTTGGCTTCAAGGACTAGAAGTAATTAGAGGTCGGGAAGGTTCTAGAAACCCCCTTGTGGTGTGAACCGATCAGTTATGGATTGGGTTTACCCAATCCTAATCTAACTTGTCCTCTAAGTTTTCCCTAGTATATATACAAGGCTTAGGGGTACATTGTTTTGTAACTTTTGTGCATACTTAATACCCTAAACTTGTTTCCTCCTCTTCTTTTTTCATAACCAGTCGACAAACACCCTCTTAGGGTTTTTCGACTTTGTTTTTAAAAAACAAAACTTGTTTTGATTTTTGTTGTGTATTAAGAACTAGCATTCGCGTTATAGTACGTGTGTACAAGAACGTGGTGTAAACACACTATTGTTTACATCTATTGGTTTGAATTGAAAAACGGTAAGGGTCAGTTCGTTAAACCTAATTAGGCTTCTTGTTCGTGATTGCTAGGAATTGCTAAAAGGTACGCATACTATTTTATATTCAGTTAGCTAATTACAAGTATTTTATTCTTACTTCCGCTGCATGCTTTGATGATGTTTACTTGTTTAATATAGTTGTTATGATTTATAAAGTCCAACAATAACAACACTTTGTTTACTACATAAGAATATACTTTTCTCTTACACAACACATTAAGTAAAGAAGAGATTCTACTATTTCAGTTATAGGTTTTTATGTTTTCTATTTTTAAAACCAATGTGTTATCATCATCACAGGTTATGTATATTTATAGAATTAGATGAAATGATTAGTTTATAGGTGAATAAAATATGTTGGTGTAGACTTGAAATTGTTAGCAATCAATCTTTAGAACATATTTGAACATAAATTCTTAGGTTGCCTTTAGTCGAAGAAAACTCTCATTAATTTTCTATTTCAATTTCTTTAAAAATGAGGAATAGTTTTTATCTTTAAAAAGGTGTTATAAATTAGAGAATGCTTTTAGATGATATTTTTTAAAAACTTAAGAAATGCAAGGAGATGCAATATATATATATATATATAAATATATATATATATATATATATATATATATATATATATATATATATATATATATATATATATATATATATATATATATATATATATATATATATATATATATATATATATATATATATATCATACCTGATCTTGTGGAATTTTTTGAGAATTTTTCGAGAAAGTTTTTTGAAAAAAAAAATCTTTTTATCTTTTTACGGATATTTGTCTTTTTATTTGATCTTTATCCTATATATATATATATATATATATATATATATATATATATATATATATATATACAGGGGATCATTCTTGTGAGAAGTCTAATTTTGGTGAGAACGCGAGGAGAGATCCTAGCCCTCCATCTAATCATTTTTTTTTTATCTAATGGCCATGATCAATCCTAATGGCAAGTATTTCCACCTTTTTACTTTGAAGTCTACTATATAAATAAAAAAAATATAAAAAAAAAAAAAAATACACATACCTCCCTTTCAAAGTGTGAAAACAAAACAAAAACTCTCTACTGCTACTGTGTTCATCAACATCACCACGGACCACCAATCTTCACCACCGTTCCACCACAGTTATCGCTGATTGCCTCCGCTCACTACTGTAATCATCACCGATCACCATCGTCAGCCTCAATCATCGCCGATCACCACCGTCCGCCACCGTAATAATCGCCGATCACCACCGTCAACCTCAATAATCGCCGATCACCACCGTCCACCGCCGTAATCCTCACCAATCACCCCCATCAATAATCATCATCATCATGTATTATACGGAGGTATCGAGTAATTTTGAATTAAGCTTTTGATTCATATATATTTTTTGATTCTGTGATTATAGACAAATTATTCCTTGTGTTTTATTTTAGTTATTTATGTTGATGAATAATTTAGATGATTACGTAAACTGGATAAAGAAAATGAAAGATGAACATGTATTTTGCTGGTGGTTTGTCAATGTACACTACGTGTTTGATGAAATGCTAGTTATTTTCACATATGCATATAGGTTGAAATAATGTTTTGATATTTGAGAGGCTTTAGATAAGGTATAAAATACCTTCACATGTGAAGAAATAAGGTATCGAATACCTTCACATGTGAAGAAATAAGGTATAGAATATCTTCACATGTGAAGAAATAAGGTATAGAATATCTTCACATGTGAAGAATAAGGTATAGAATACCCTCACATATGAAGAAATAAGGTATAGAATATCTTCACATGTGAAGAAATAAGGTATAGAATATCTTCACATGTGAAGAAATAAGGTATAGAATATCTTCACATGTGAAGAATAAGGTAGAATACCCTCACATATGAAGAAATAAGGTATAGAATATCTTCACATGTGAAGAAATAAGGTATAGAATATCTTCACATGTGAAGAATAAGGTAGAATACCCTCACATATGAAGAAATAAGGTATAGAATATCTTCACATTTGAAGAGATAAGGTATAGAATACCCTCACATGTGAAGAACTAAAGATTCATGCAATGCAAGGGTCATTGTTTGGTAATATCAGTTTTACGCTTGCTATAATGATAAGTTTGTAAAGTTATGCAGTGCAGCCCTGCATTTAGTTACCAATGTATTAGGCATCAAGATTAACTTTTGTTTGTCCGTCTATTTTTAGGTTCCTTAGGGGAAAGAAGTGCCTAGTAGGACGTCGAACTACACCCACTAACTGATAGATTATTATCATTGTTGATACATCAGTTATTATCATTCCTGATGATATTGTTTAGGCTGTTTTTCTTGTAATCTGGGGACCGTTAAGGGGACTTCTTGCTTGAAATGATTACTGCCTTTGAGGAAGCATCCAGAATGGTACTTTCCATTCTTAACCATATGTATCACCTGTACATCATAAGGTATTTACTAAAGACTTACTATTTTCAAAAAGTTCATGTTAAGTTCAGCCCAAGAAGGCAAGTGAGCTTTGATTGGAAGTAAGTTATCACATGTCTTTAATGAACTATGTAAACTCCATTAATCCATTTTGCTGGTTAAAATTATATAGTTAGATCACTAATTTGCCTATTGACATTACTATTTTACATGTTGTTCAACACTTTTGATGGGGAAGAAGCAAAATTCATCCAAAATATTGTTGAAGAAATTTCACTAGGATTACCCTTTATCAGCTTTGATGAGAAATTAGTAGGCATGGAGAACAGGACTAAGGCTATTCTGTCATATCTACAAACTAGTTTGGATGATGTTCGCATGATAGGGATCAAGGGGATGGGAGGTGCCGGGAATACAACTTTGGCAAGAGCTGTTTTTGATAGACTATCTTCAGGGTTTGAAGGTGATAAGCTGATCTGTTGACTTTTTGGATAAGTTTATTAAAAAAAAGATTCAGTCTTTTATCAGAAATAAGATGACAAGCTGATCTATAGACTGTGTTTGAATAAGATATCCCAAACCACCCCCTAAAACACGTAAATTTAAAAAACTGGAACAGTTTGTTAAAGTTGCCAATTTGCATAGTGTTTCAATTAAGTTCTTGAGCGTGTTTGGGAATTGGGATTGCTTATCCAAAGTGCGTAGTTAAAAAGCTAACAAAATATCCAGTTTTAAGTTAACCATGTGACTATTTGCTCATTGTGATCGATAAAACAGTAAAGAACTTACTGGTTTTTGTAACTTTTCAATGCAAAACTTTGGCAGAAAAAGGAATTTTCTGTTCTATTATCAGACATGTGTCCACTTGTTTCGGGTATCACGACAAGAGACGCTGCTTTATCCATGGAATTAGGGATACGGGCGCTTGATTTGGCACTTGGTTGAGCTAAATTACCCAACGAGCCCTTGGAAGATGTTCAACTAGAAAACCAACCCAAGAATGAAGATGATGTTGGTATACACCAAACCGGAGGGCACCTTATTGTCAAGCTTCTTGAGAGTGAGGATACCAAAGGTAGATTTTGTTTTTTTTTGCCCAAAACAAATTTCTTTAATTTAACTTCTGTGTTCAGAGCGTTCAGTATGAGTTTGAAGAATATGATAAAAGATTAAACACGATGCACATGGATAGCGGGGGGTTGGGTGGGTTGGCTAACGGGTCAAAAAATTAGCATACTATTAGTGTGTAATTTACTTACATGTCAAAACAAGTACCCTGCATGAAGCCATTTAGAAAGTTCTATGCTTGCGACCTCTCACTCATTTCACACATTTATTTCTAGATTAAACTTATGATTTGGCCCACGTAAGGTCTAAAAAATTATCCAAATCAACTCATTATATTCGTAGGTGTTGAAATTGGTACCTTAGCTCATACGACAGATATAAGATGTTCTGGTGCTATACTTGTAACATAATTTATATCAATCTGGATCTTTGGCAATTGACTAATCTTGAATGTTGTGGTGGCTGCAGAGCTAATAAAGATTTGCAAGCCTTTGTTTAGGAAGTCATCGTGGTTGAGGCCTAAAGCTACAAGATCAAACTCCAAGAAAATCTATTTGATTTGCCAGGTTTTGCATTAGTTTTACTAGTCATGTTATTCTCAATACTCCATATGATCGGGTTTATTCCGTGAGCTTCATGATAAAAAAAAATATAACAGTTGTAAGTTGTAACCAGTATCCATCCTTAGTCGCAACCCATTTCATTTTGGGAAAATGATAAAAAAAGGCATCGAAGTTTCCACATTTTCCTTTTCTGGCATCGAAACTTTTTTTTTCCTATAGTAGCACTAAACTTGCCTAATTTTCCTTTTGTAGCCTCTGATCAAAAATTAATTACATAAATTTACATAAATCATCCCTGAGGCTCTAAAGAATTACACAGTTCATCCTTGTGTAACTTTATATCTCTTCCTAACTCTCTTATCTCTTCCCCTCTCTTTTATCTCTTCCCCCCTCTCTTTCTGGATCACAGGTAACACTACACAATAACCACCATCACCTCGCCACCACTTACACCGCTGTTGTCATCATCAACACTACAAGGTGTTTGTGTTTTTTATTTGGGTTAAAGAGGAGGATTCACACACGGGTCTTGTTTGGTTCGAGTTAACCACAACCACACCTCGTCATCATCATCTTTCCATCTCAGTTGAGGAACGAGTCGGGATTAAAACAACTTGTAAGGTTTTCGTGGACCTGTAAACGGGATTAAAACGTTTTGACAAGTTATTCGTGTGGTAATAATCAGATTCAAAGGGTGTTTGTTTGATTCGAGGTAAATTGTTTGATTCAGGTGTTTGTTTGAGTCGGGTTTAACACCCAGATTATTAACGGGTCATGACCCGTTTTCGTCACAACTTGGTCTCATAATCTGTGAATAACCCGTTCGGGTTTTGGGACCATGGCCTTTATTGTCGTGGTCATATTTGGATTAGCTTTTTAGCTCATTTTAACAAGATCTGGTTAGTCGATTTGGCTATAAGCTCACTTAAGCTTGTTGTTGTCTGGTCTCGGTACAAAACGAGACAACACATAAGGGTGACTTGGTTTGTTTTGTTTTCACAGCAACAACCCTCAATTAGTGCCACAGGGACCTTTTATGTAATTGACTCAAGGACGAACGGTGTAATTGTTTAGAGCCACAGGGATGATTTATGTAAATTTATGTAATTAATTTTTGATCAGAGGCTACAAAAGGAAAATTAGGCAAGTTCAGTGCTACAATAGGAAGAAAAAAAAGTTCGATGCCCAGAAAAGGAAAACGTGGCAACTTTGATGCCTAAATTTATCATTCTCTCTTTCTTTTTGGTGGTTTTGATAATTTGTTTGGTTTGTTTATTAAATATGATAATCACTGTCAGTACAACATCTTCGACACACTGATACAAAAACCAACCTGTGTATATGCAAAACAAAGATGGTAGAGAGAATATAGGAGGTTAGTCGTTTAGTGGAAATTGTGAAGCAACTCAGTATATTCGTCATTTGATTCTTATGCTTGTCTATGGAATAGTTAGGGTGTGTTTGTGTTAGCTTATTAAGTATGTTTGTGTTAGCTTGTCTACGGAACAGTTATGGTAGGAAATTACCAAATGGGCATGGTAGATTTAATTACTCTTCCATTTCTTTTCTGATTCATTAAGATAGGTTGGTATACCAGTTATGTCTCACAATTATTAGTGTAGTGTTGGGTTTGAATATGTGTAGGTTGCACTTGACCGCCGCCACAGGATTTGTAGCTGATTATGCTTGCGAAATGGAAATTGCATAGTATGCTTTGGTTTCGTTTTAATTAAATTTCTAGATAGGGCAAAAAATATGATACTCGTTTTACTTGTGCGGAGAAAAATATGATGAGGGCAAAAATAAATGAATTGGAGAATCAGTTACGTGAATTGAAGGCTGATAAACATGAAAATGATAGGGATGCAAACTTGTCACAAGCGGTTGAGGCTCTTAGATGTCTTTTTCTCGGTGTTCATGGTCGTATGACTGAACTTTGCAGACCAAATCAGAAGAAATATGAACTTTGTAGGCTCTTAGATTACTTTCATTTATAAATCGCATCTGATTTTCTAATCTTTATGTCATCATATCTTTTTCTGCATTAGGATAACACTCATCTTCTTCCTCATGATTTTAATGTTATGATTTATTACTATTTTTTTGAACGAATATTTTAACGTTGTGATTAAAAGATGATTTATGGAAGTACTTTTTTCTGCATTAATTGTGTACTTTTTTCTCATGGATTGTTACTGTGCTGCAAGTGAAGGTCCTTTTCCTCTTACTGAAGGATCTTTGTAAACGAACATCAAGCCTGGCACACCCGTTTCCTGTTTTGCAGGTAGGGAGCAGCAACATCCAGGTGCGTCTCCATTATATAGATGGAAACTATACCGTTTTGCCAGAGGTCGTTGAAGCTACACTTGGACCGCATATGCAGGTAGTTACTGTTGGCGTTTCATTGAAGTTTGATCTAAGTAGAGAAACATACGCAACTATAAATTAGCCTGGTTCAAACCTTAAGTTTGGCCCGCTTAAACTAATTGTTCAATGAGGTCAAATAATAGTGCTCTATATGGATGTATCTGTTTGTTCAATACTTACTCACAATTTTCACACACGAAGTAATTATTTATTAAACATCAATATCTCCTAGTTTTGCATTTTTACTATAAAAAAATATGCTAGTTAGATCAAAACTTCATTCATTGCTCATAATTTTAGCGCGCGAAGATATTCTTTCAAAACTTAAATAATCGTATATTAAACATCAATATCTCCTACTTTCACACTTCTAGTATAAAAAATATGCTAGTAAGATCAAAGCTTTAATCATTGCTCATAATTTTCACATGTGAAGATATTCTTAAAACACTTAAGTAATCATCTATTAAAATCAAAATCTCCTATTTTTGCACTTCTAGTATAAAAAATATGTTAGTAAGATCAAAACTTTGATAATCAACACCTCAACTATGAATACAAAAACAATATTATTACCAAAATAATCTAAATATGTATGAATACTATTTAACAAATTACTCGCATTAGAAAAGAGAAATTATCCAACTTCTATCCATGTAACCTATTTGCCCATATAGCTACAAGATTACTTAACCTGTTTGCGATAAAACACAGCTCAAATGGACCCATTCATAACTGAGCATGTCAAAAGTGACGACGTAGCAAATATTTACTTGTCATGAAGGCAATATCAGTAAAGCTTTCTTTCTTTCTCCAACACGAGGACATTTTATAACAGCAACCATGAGTGTTACCTTGAGTGCATTGACATTGAGATGTCTTCAGCAAAAATGATTGTAAGGGACACTTAGCTGAGTACTTTTTTTCTAGCAAAGGAAATATCTCTTTCACACTCGATATCTTTTGACCAGGACTTCATCATCTTCAAATCCACAGATAAATTGTTCTCGTTTGTCACGAAATGCAGTGACATGTATTCTTTGTCGATCACGAAAGTGTCTTCGCTTGTAAGTCACCTTGGTTTTTGTAGGTTGCTAGAACATCATTTTTCCTCTCAAGTGTTCTTTGATCAAATAAACCTTCAGAACCACCTATTTATATACATTAAACAATTTTCTTGATCTTAGTACATCGTATTAGGAAAGAACTAGATTCCGTGCTAAATTCTCATAACAAAAACATAATATGATAACAAATATGAAAAATAAACAAAAACTAAGAGAATATGTACCAAGAAATCCAAGCAAAGTACTTTCAGGATTATGAATTTTGAGAGCTTCATGTAGGCCCATACAACATTATGTCCTCCAGAAGATTGTCTAAACAGAAAACTATTCAAGCACTCAAAAACACGTCAATCAGCTTACGATCATTGTTAGACAAGGTATACTATGAAAAGTTTTCTCAGGTCCTATAATACACCAACAAGGATCGTTCAGTCATAAAATAAGCTTATGTTATAGGTGGCGTGTGCGTGTGAGAAACTCGTGTTACAGGTTAAAATTGGGTTTGGGTTGAAATGGGTCTAAGTCAAGAGGTACTCGTAATTTTGTACGCATCAGGTGGACCTGCAAACGCATTGTTTTATTCATTTTATATTTATGAAGATCTGCACAAAAACAATGTATAACAGTAATAATAGAAATACCTTGACTAATTCTACTGACAAAGTAATACTAACTTTGTATACTCATTCAATACTGCAAAACATTCTAAATGAGAAAGTAAATCAATATATAAGTCAAGGCTTATGCACCTACTATTTTGGATCGCTAAACTTGGTTTTAATTACAATAAAAAATTAGCTTGCAATACCAAATCCATCGAAAACAAGTTTTTATTTATAATTTTACTGGTCTTAGTACTCAAGATGTCTAAACACGTACCTAGCAAAAACTTTACCAAGTACTCGAGTCTCCGCACATGGTCACAATTTGGCTTTGGTACAAAACAAGATCTAATTATCATACCCAAAGCCAAAACAAGTGATTTTATAGATATGAGTAGGAACATCTGCTTACATCTTAAACATAATGAAATGGTTCACAACGAAAAGGGTGGTGCCCACGGATGTGCAATTTCCTATTTATACATGTCTATGATGACTAGATATAGTGATACATACCATTTTAGGCTGTTGTTCAAGGCCTTGACGATTTAGCATGTGTTGACATGTGAATAGCATTTCATTCACGGCTAGTTTTAGTTAGCAACATCTGAAGAAGCCTGCAAAAATCACGTTTAAAACACAATAATTTCCATCAGTAACATAAAAGCATGCAAAAACTTCAACTTATTTACATCTATTTTGTTTAGGTTTCTTAATTCACTCATATATTTGAATCTCATATGTGATATTAACTTGGAAATTAACATTAGCTATAAAGAGAGAATACGAATTTCAAATACACAAATGGGGTAAAACATGATTATGGGGCTTTAAAATACTTAAAATTTAAATTGGCGTTGTGATAAAACAGAGGTACCAAGTTATAAGCTTATGACAGTTGAAAAAAGATTTATATCTTATAGTCTGCATTTTTTGAAAATAATTCACATAGAGCTAAAAAGCCTAATTTCCAATATCATGACCCTAGAATTATAAATTTACCAAAAGATGTACTTTGCTTTGGATTTCAGGATTTACAGCTCTTGGTCAAATAGTAAATACAGAGTGGGTAAGGTCACATACCTTTGTGTAGTAAGTGCAACCTTTGTCACCAGAGTGCAAGACACACAAACCATATTATTAGTGGGTAAGATTATTAGTGGCTAAACCATATTATTAGTAAATACAGAGTGGGTAAGATTATTACTGGCTAAACCAGAGTGCAAGACACACAAACCATATAATTTGGATGCAGTGCATGCGCCATGTCAGCAGACACCAAGAAGCTTCTTTGGATCGCTTTTTCTAGCAACTGCACAAAAGTAATGCAAACAAAAAGATAAAGCATTAAGTCATTTGAATAAAAAAATAGTTCTTGTAATCATATTTGACACATTAATTACACCAGAAAAATATAAGAACTGGACCAAGTAAAAGTGATTCCATGTATGTCAGCCCAACCTGCCCGTACATGTGATTACACATCTCTCTCTAATGCTCATAAGAAAGAAACCTGTCTAAGGCCAAAAGGGCCAAGAGGCTTTTTCCCGTGTTCAATCTCTTCCCAAAAACTTTGTTCATCAGAAAGCAATAATATAACTGTTTCTGTGAGTCTAACCAAAAGAAGAGTCGTAAACCTTTCTCTTCCCACAAACATGTCCGATGCTAAGCTTGAGACCGCACACAACTTTACAAACAGTTCCTGTTAAATCAATGAGAAACCTATATCGGATTTCCTACTCAAACATGCTAAATTAAGATTTCATAGTTAGATCCGATGGTTTTACAATTTAATTAGAATATTTTCTTGATATCAAAAGTTAAAAGTGGCGCAACTTCTGTGAAATGTAACAATTGGTTACCGGATATATTGGAGATTGGAACCATTCTGGTTCTTGTGAATTATCATCCATAATCGAGTACATTTGTGCATTAAGAAAGGCAACTCAATCTTCTTTAAAGATGAGATCAAGTGCATGTTTTCTACAAAAGCTATCTCTCAACTGATCAACAAATCTTTAAAGCCTTTTCTTCAATTCCCTTTTCTTTAAAGCCTTTTCTTCAATTCCCTTTGCTCTGGAATACACAGTTGTCTGTCTGAAACTTTCCTTGGGCTTTCAGTGGGAAGACACTATTGTAAAGGCAACAACTTTATGGCCGATCATGGTAGCAGCTCCTCTGAAAGCAATAACACATTAGCTAGCAGTGCTATTTGCTGCATTTCATCATCTTCTATCCTCACAATTTTACCTTCTAAGTTTTCAGTCTCTGATGAACCAGGAAATGCGTTTACTAGCATGTTAACACATGAGTTAAAAACTTGTACAAGACCTTCCATTGCCCGGTTTGAAAACTATGACGACCTCAGGAGTCCAATATCCTCACACATTTCCTGACCATCACATTAAATCTATGGACGCTACTCGAAAGCTTTGGTTGGATATCGTTGAACCAACAAGTGGGAAATCAAGTGACCAATCATCTGCAGCTGCTAAAGCAGCGGTACTTTGCTCAATCCTTTTCAAGTTAGCATTGAGTGCTTGTTCAACACAAGGCCTAAAATGTCTAAGAAGGACAGGCCCGAGTGCCAGTCCACGAGATTCTAACAGATAACAATGACCCATGGAAATCTGAACACACTTAGCTACGGTTCTCAGCCCTCCAGAGGCAGAGGGCGAAACAATGACGTGCCTCTTCATGAGATGTGCGAATGTGTTGGTTTGTTTGACAGGCCATGTTACAACCTCAGATGTGTACAATGGTTGATCACCAAATATAGCTAAAGAATCACTTGATGCCTGAGCTATGATTGAAAACACGAGCTGTGAGAGTGCAGCTGTGTAAGCTACTCCCTATGTTGAACCTGATGTTTGAATACCTTGAATTTTAGATTAGCAAGCTTTATGAAGCAAAAAACGTACATCTTAACTGGAAAATCTCACTAACCGTAAAACCAATTCTATGTTGTGTTTGAGCCTAAAGCTTTGATAGAAAATAAATAAAGGAAAATCCTAGTAAAAGTATCTTCACCTAAAAACAAATTCACATTTTTTTTATAATCAGGGAACTTGGTATTATAACAAATACATTTCAGATGAAACATTAAAATCACAAGGCTACTTTTTTTTTACCAAGGTGTGTACCTCAGATCGCCTTAAAAGGGTTGCCAAAACTATGATCCACTCTTTGAACTTGACTGAGCACATATGAGATAAGAGGAATTCTGCATCCAACCGGCTTTGTAAAGTTCCCATTTGAAGCTGAAATAAAAATATATGGTTAGTTTTCTAAACAAAAAATACAGCAAATCATAAAGAAACTTTACACGGTAAGTCTACTCTAACAAGTGAAAGGTTAGAGTGGCAAATTTAACAGAGCTTAAACTCGAGTTTAAAATTTAACTCAGAAGCCATCACCCTTAACTAACTTAAGATAGTAACTTAAAACTTGACGTGGAAAACACCATAGTAAATATCATCCTAATGACCTATATAACATACGAAGGACGATATAGGTGATATTTAGATGTAAAAATGAATTTCCACAGCATTCAGTTTTGAGTGATTGACAAATTTTGATTTTCATTAAATTCTAGATTATTTATAGAATTTATAATCAGATTTGAAAAAAAAGGATGAGTTGTACGAAAAAATATTGTTGAAGTAAATGTTAAATTACGTAACTTTCACTAGCTTTAATTAACTAATTATGGAACTATTTTATTGCAAGACTTCAAGTAGCAATCAACACTTAGGAAATGCACATAGAAACACCCCTGTAATCTAAAAGCAGAGGTCAACTGTAATAGCAATAATACGATAATGTCAAAGAATACCTTCTGGCTTATTAATTCTAGTCCAGAAGCAAAATTATCCAAACGCGCACTTTCATATTTTTCGCGTTGTAGATATTCATGCCAACAGAAATTGTAGTTGAATAACATATACGAATATATATCAGAACTTCTTTTTAAGAGCTTTGTGCCATAAAAAGCTTGTCTTACCACTAGATCAAACTGAGTGCCTTTCACAAATGCAACAAGCTTAGAGAGTTCTTTCCCAGACATCAAGTAGCTAGCATGACTTTCTAAAATATTCTTGACAGAAGCAACATGTGCAGTCTGCTCTTTGAACGAAGGGTTGTTTGGTAAAAGAACAAATAGAGTAAGATCCTCCACAAAAACATGGCACAAGGAATCACAAACATAGTAGTGAATGGTTACCTTTTGGGCTCCGTAGAGTGTTTCTTATAACTAGAAGGGAAAAGAAAGTAGCCTAGAAATCTGGGAGATAATTTATCCGAATCTGTTGTTGCAGGTTCATTTTCCCTTCCAGATCTTAATAGAAATCTCACCTGGGTTAAAAACAGAAGACCAATCAATACTCTTGCAGCATTTGGGTCAAGCAAGAAATAAATTATTCGTGGATTTTATCAGAAACAAATGTGTTAAATATGATTAGGAAACGAAGATTATAGAAATACTATTCTAATTATTCTTATAAAGTGAGGTAAGAAGTTTTAAGCATTTAAAATCGTTCCAGGTCACTTTCGACCCATATGACCGATTTCCTATTTTAAACAGGGTTTTTCTGGCTTTCCCATTTAGCACGTTAAAGTGAAAATTAAATGCAAATCAATTGATAACTTCATCTCTCGGCATATACCAGTTCACCAGCAAGTTCGTATAAAGATTCATCCAGTGTCGCCTGCACAAGCCCACAGTTCAGATCAGATCACAAGAGAAATAGAGGGAATATATAGAATTTATCAAGCATATGATTTACCTATAACAAGCGTAGATCACAGTATTGACTTACAAGTTCCCTGTTAAGCTCGTTCAGACCATCCCCATTTTCATTGTTGTATCCAAAGAAACCATTACCTCGTCCTCTAGGCTTGTATTTGTAATCTGCTGCCAACCAACCACGTCTGTTGCTTTGGGAAATTATAAGCATTGGACCCGTAATTTTAACCCAGACTATAGTTGCTTCCGTATTGGCTATATAACTTGCTTGGATACATACTATTCATATCACCACCAGCGGAATTTACACCCAACAACGGTCTTGGACTCTGCAAACCCTGTATATATCCAAATACTTCAAAAAATTGCGATATAAAGACATATAACATAAAGATATAACCCGTAAAAACGAATACAAATTAGGCTTACCATAACATTAGTATGAGGACGAAGATTTTGATTTCTAGACTTTATGCCATTTTCACTGGAAAAGCAGCAACATTAAAATTGTCTCTCGCTTGTCCATTGGAATACATCGGGTTGTCCAACCAGGCGACTATAGAGTGAACGCCGTCAAACGCGTACCTTGCATCCCGATAACCATTTGCATTATAAGCTGCACTATAAGTTGTTGGCCACATAGAGGTTGGACCCTTAACACCCACCCCATTAACAGTGCTAATAATGATTGTTGAACAACCCTACTAATCTCGTTCTTTAATGCATATATCGAGATAGTCATCTCCGTTGGATTGCCAAATGTGGCATTTAAAAGACCTCCAACTGCATATCCAACCAAGAAAATGCATGAATTTCAGTCATAGATATGTGCAATCACATTCCTGTATCTTATAAAAATTGCATTATAATCTTATCTCCGCACCGAATATAAATCCTAAACCTTGCTTCTAAACGAATTCTCCGCACAAAAAATTTCTTATTTGATACCTTGTTTCTTCACATGTGAGGGTATTTAATACCTTATTTAAAGCCTCTCGAATCTCAATATCTTATTTCAAGCCATTGACACCAATTAAGTTATAAGCAAATTTCTTCACATGTGAAGAAAACTTACACATTTCTTCAAACAACTAATTCTATAAAAAAAATTGCACATGTGAAGAAAACTTACACATTTCATCAAACACCTAATTTTATAAAAAAAAAATTGCACACGTGAAGAAAACTTAACACCTCTCATCAAACACCTAATTTTATTTTTAAAAAATTGCACATGGAGTAAATTGCAAAAATCGTCCTCGTGGTTTAGCCAAATTGCAGATTTCGTCCGTACTGTTCATTAAGTGCAAAAACAGTCCTTATTTGACACTGTTTCGTCCAGTTTTGGTCCCCCGAAACTAACACCGTTAGTTTGTGCTCGTTAATGAACAGTACGGACGAAATCTGCAATTTGGCTAAACCACGAGGACGATTTTTGAAATTTACTCTGTTTTTTATATAAAAATGTTTTATATAAAAGCGTTTTATAAAAAAGTTTTTATATAAAACGTTTTTATATAAAGTTTTTTTATATAAAAATGTTTTTATGTAAGAATATTAAAAAAGTTTTTTATATAAAAACGTTTCATATAAAACAACATTTGTATATAAAAACTTTTTTATATAAAAAAACATTTTCGAAAAAAAAGTTACTTGATGATAAAAATTATTCAAAAAAAATCGAACAAAAACGGATAAAAACGTTATTTTTTTTCCGTTTTCATTTTTTTCCATTTTCATCCGATTTTATTTGTTTTCATCCATTTTTGTTTGTTTTCTTTTACTTTTTATCTATTTTTCTTACGATTTTGTTTGTTTTTATCCGTTTTGGTTTGTTTTGTCCGTTTTTCTTACGGCTGTTTATTTATATAAATTGGAAAGAAATTACGTTTTTGTTCGATTTTTTATATAATAATTTTTTATATAAACAGATAAAATCGGATGAAAATGGACAAAAATGAAAACGGGGAAAAAATTACGTTCTTGTCCGTTTTTATCCGTTTGGCTTAGTAGTTTGATTAGATTGTACATTGTGGTTAAATTGTTGTATATTTTAGTGAAAGGGTAAATTAAATAGTGTATTAATTGTATGTCTTGAATAGTGTTTTTTAGTTGTATTTGTGCTTCAAATATTTTGTACATTGTGTTTTATAAATTATATTTTTTATCAAATGGGTGTTTTAAATACGACATTAATTACAAATGTTGACCAATCAATATGTGTAGGTGTTTATGCAAAAAATAATTATACATATAGCTTAAATAGTTGTATTTGCTTAAAATCTATATATGGAAATCTTAAAAAATTAGAAGAGAAAGAGAGTCATCCCTCCATTATAAGTAGTATAGACTAGCCGAGTACCCGAGAGAGAGAGTCATCCCTCCGCGGCGACATAGTTGCAATGACATACTCGTCTTTAATGACATAGTTGCATATAGATGTTAGGTGTTGTAAAATTGGCATAGTCTAAAAAATCGGCTAAATCGGTATAAATCGAACAAAAATGACTAAATCCGCCAACTCGGTTAATGCGGGTCAACTTTTTCCAAAAATTAAAATTGAGATTTTTATTTGAGTAAATTGCAAAAATCGTCCTCGTGGTTTAGCCAAATTGCAGATTTCGTCCGTACTGTTCATTAACGAGCACAAACTAACGGTGTTAGTTTCGGGGGGACAAAACTGGACGAAACAGTGTCAAATAAGGACTATTTTTGCACTTAATGAACAGTACAATAAGGACTGTTTTTGCACTTAATGAACAGTACGGACGAAATCTGCAATTTGGCTTAACCACGAGGACGATTTTTGCAATTTAACTTACACATTTCATCAAACACCTAATTTTATAAAAAAAAAATGCACATGTGAGGAAAACTTAACACCTCTCATCAAACACCTAATTTTATTTTAAAAAAATTGCACATGTGAAGAAAACTTACACATTTCATCAAACACCTAATTTTATAAAAAAAAATTTGCACATGTGAAGAAAACTTAACACATCTCATCAAACACCTAAATTTATTTTTAAAAAAATTGCACATGTGAAGAAAACTAACACATTTCATCAAACACCTAATTTTATTAAGAAAAAAAAAAGTGCACATGTGAAGAAAACCTACACATTTCATCAAATACCTAATTTTATTTAAAAAAAAATGCACATGCGAAGAGAGCTTATACATTTCATCAAACACGACCAAATGGCCAAACGGAAAAAATTCAATAGTGAAAGATGCAACACTCGCGGAAACATAACATAATAACAAAAATAAAAAATGATTGACCGCAAACGACCACTTTACCATGCTTCCAAACTTAATTGGTCCGTTATACACAAACACGACCATTAAATGAGTTTTAAACACATTCACAACAAATAAGGTTATATTGTGCCTATTGAAGTCGTTCACAAATACCTTTATCGAGCGAAAACTAAATCTATAAATAAGAAATCATGACCGTAAATACTATCAAGACTACTAAATTAACAAAATCAGCAAATAAAGTTCATAGCTTGTGCAATATTGGTTCAGGCATTTCATCAAACAGTTGATATGCATTATAAAATTAAATTAACTACCTGCAATGACAGCGATAAAAGTATTATATGAACAAATATTACAAGCAATGGTCAAATCTAACACCGATTACAAACAAGTGAATAATAAAAGTGTAAGAAGTTAACCTTTTGCATAACCAATTTTAACATAATAACCTTCAAATTACAAAAGCAGACAACCATAAGCTCAAGGAGATGATCGAGAGTGGTGACAGGAAGGTGTTGCTATGGTGGCGATTGGTCGTCCAATGGCGGTTTGTGTTTTTGCCGTCGGTGGAGATTGGAGGCGGTGGTGGTTGATGTGTCTGTATTTGCGTTTTGTTTATGGAGGGAGGGAGAGAGAGAGAATAAAAGAGATATTATTTTTGGGGGGTTTGGAAGCAAATGAGAAAAATACATTCAGACCCCTCAATTTTTTGGCCGAAAATTACAAAAATGCCATTCCGCCCAAATTGATATTAAGATGAGATTCACTTGATCTAACGGTCCAGATCTCTTCTTACGTTCTCATAAAAAATAGACTTCTCATTTGAACGCTTGTATATATATATATATATATATATATATATATATATATATATATATATATATATATATATATATATATATATATATATATATATATATATATGATAAAGATCAAATAAAAAGACAAATATCCGTAAAAAGATAAAAAGATTTTTTTTTTCTAAAAAAGTTCCCGAAAAATTCTCAAAAAATTCCACAAGATCGGGTATGATGGTGCATGAAAAAGTTGTGAAAAACTTTTTTCTAAAAGTGGATATTTTTGCCGAAAAAAAATTATGAAAAAATACGTTTGCGCATTAAATCGTTTTTTTGTGCATCAAAAATTGGTTTTTGCACCCAACTTCTTTTGACTTTTTTCATCAAAATAACATTGCGCATCTAACTAAAACAAGTTGAAAATTTTGTGCATCAAAATTTTTTTGCGCATCAAAATTCGTTTTTTGTGCATTAAAAAAAACGTATCAAAACTCAAAATTATAAAAAATGTTTTCATAAAAGTTTTATGCACCAACATACCCGATCTTGTGGAATTTTTTTGAAATTTTTGAATAATTTTTTTAAAAAAAATAAATATTTTTATTCTTTTTACGGATATTTGTTTTTTTATTTTAACTCTACCCTATATATATATATATATAAGGAAAAAAAGTAAAGATATCTTTCCTTAATTCTAGTTAAATTTTGAAAAATAAAATCTTCATTCTTTCAGAATTGTTTTTTAAAAATGTGTGACTAAACGGATTTTCAGTTTTTCAGTATCTAATTGATTTTTTATTTTTTATTTATTTTTTTAAATGGAGTATTTATCACCAACAAAAAACACCATTAGTGTCTTTCAGATATCGTCTAAGAAAATAGATGTAAAACCACTTAATATTGCTAGTTGTTGCTGTTCTAAAATAAAATAGAATAAAATTAAAATTGCCATTTATCGATCTTTGTTCGCGACATAGGATAATTATAGTTAGTTGTCCAAAATACTGGTTTTTAGTTAAATTTTTTATAGTTTCTCCAGAGTGATCATTGAGCTAAGTTGTAGACATTTTAATTTAGGCGCACAAAATGATGGGGTTCTGCAACTGAGTTTTCCTCATCTTGCCGAAGATAGAATTTTGATTTAATTGATGAAAGTTAGGTATTTGGTTTGGTAGCTATCAATTCTTTACGTCAAACATTTATTAAATATATCTTGCGTGTCAATATCTTGCTAGCTTCAATGCTTCATTAGTGATTTAGAGGATAGATAACTATTCGATTTCTACTTTTTAATCTAATTGTGAAAGGGTGGATCATGTTAACAGTATTGTAGTATTAAACTTTTGTGTATATAAAGAAGGGTTTAAACTGTATACAACATAGTAGAAAAATGATTGTTTGACTTACTAATCATATCTACAAATGAACCAAATAATTTGATTGGTTGATTTAAAAAAAAGAAATAATACATATGCCTAAAACTTGGACCTAAAAATACTTGGTAAGATCCTGACGGTTGTAGACAGGGACCCACCTATTTTACAACCCGTCAGGATCTTACCAAGTGCTTTTAGGTCCACTTTTAGGCCAAATTTTAGGCCTATATATCATTTTTTTTTAAAATGATTGATGGAAATTTAAAAAGAGAAAATACTTAATCCAATTGTACAAATGATTTATGCATTAATTATATATTTAGCATTATGTTGTAAATCTAAATAGCATAACTCTTGATACTATCGTGGTTTCCTAAATGTAAACCTACAGTATGTTGAACCGAATAATAATCAATTACATAATAGTAAGGCATGAGGGAGTGGACAGCGGGTACCCCATCAAGTAGTTGAACTCGAGCGGGTACACCGCCCCGTGGAGATCGGGTACCAAAATCGAGTAGCAAATTCGAGCTCGGAGCCCGCATGTGTTTGTTGAGTAAATTGAAAATATATCTGTTGGGGGGAGCGTGGTTTTGCTTCAAACGGCTAGATAGCCATGAATTAAAAAAAAATAAAAAAAAAAAATCCTATTTAAAACCAAACCATTCATACTCATTTTTCAAAATAAAAACACACAAAACACAAATAACAACACACACTAATCTTTCAAAACCACAAAACCATGGATCCAAGGAGAGGTAAAAAAAACTTTCACCTCGCGTCAAGGTCGGTCTCAACCATCCCCGAATCAACCAAAACAAACTCCGTTAGGATTTAGCCAATTTTATTCTCAACCATCCCCGAATCAATTTTACGTTCCACAACCCCCATCTCCACATCAATTTTACCAATATAATATGGGTCCTCCTCAAATGAATCCACAACACTACAACATCACTACTACAAGCGAGTTCTCCCTGTTCGAAAACTTTGATGAAGGCGTAGAGTACGTGCAGAAACACAACCACTACCAAACGAAGAAGGCGAAGATGAGGAAGTTCAAGAAGTCGATCCGAGAGGGAAGAAAAAAGCTTTAGCGGGAGGAGGCCCGTGAAGTTTGGGCGCCGGCACAAGAGGAGGCGTTGGCGAAAGCATGGGTTCAAATCTCCGAATGTGGTGTTGTCGGTAATGAACAAAAGTCCGACGGTTTTTGGAAACGGATTCTCGAGCATTACGAGGCAACTTTGGGTTCGAGTTCACGAACTTTTCATGTGTTGAATACCAAGTGAAGAGCAATGAACACGGTCATAGGTATTTTCAACGGCTACTACCTCCAAGCGGTATAATTACCTAATCTATACTTTATTATTTACAATTACATTATTTTGTTTTAGCTATACTTTTTATTTTACATAATCTATACTTTTTATTTACAATTACATTATTTTGTATATAATGTAGAAACGTGCTAAGGCTAGTGGGTGCAACGACTTGGACGTGGTGAGGCAAGCTGAGTCGGATTACTATACAGCAAAAAAAAAGACAATTTACTCATACCAGGGCGTGGGAGGTTGTCAGAGTCATGACAAATGGGCCGGAGCAAGAATGTTTTCAAGATATTGCGGTCGCGACAAGCAATTCTTCAAAAAGGAAGTCGGGGGAGTATGAATCGGCAAGCAACACCATTCCCGACATGAATGAAGACCCCACCCCTCCACTTGAATCAAGAAAGACGAAAAAGAAGCAAGGTGCATCCTCCTCGTCGATCTCAAGTGTTGCGGATGAAATCAACGCCTACACACAAAAGAAGACACAATATTTGGAAGAAAAACGCGAGATGGCGAAACAATTGTTGGCTACACAACTCGAGGGGGCGAAGTTCAAGAATACACAACGGGAGCTAAAGTTGTTTTTGGAGCCGCATGATCACATTAGCGATCCCGCTATATTGGAATTTGTTCTTAGCCAAAAACGTGAACTTGCGGCCAAACACGGATGGGCTTGCAATTTTTAAATTGTAGTTTCAACTTTTTTTTAATTTCAACTTATGTAATGTTTTTTTTTTTTTTTTTAGTTGTAGTTTTAATTTTTAAGTTGTAGTTTTTTTAAGTATTATGTAATGTTTTTATTTTTAATGAAATGGTATGTTTTTATTTTAAATATTGTATGTGATTTTATGTATTAAAAAAAAAATTCGGGTACTAGGATACCACTCCCTCGACTTAAGGTAGTGTTAGAGTAAAATTTGGTAGTTTTGAGTTGAAAGATTTTTATTAGATAGAGGTGATGTGACACCCAAGGTATTAGGGTACCACTCCCTCATGCCTAAGTGACCTTCTTTTCTTATTTCAATTACCTTCTTTTCTTATTTCAATACTGGCTTACATAAATAAAAGCTTGACTTAAACACACTACTAACAGAATACTAAGACGGGCATAACAATTATTGTGGCCCTTGTTTACCAAAAATTATGGCTTCATTTGCTGGCCATCCTCTATCATAAATGCTGGGGAGTAAAATTTAGAAACAAAATGTAAAATTCATAAATTCATTTATATATGTGATAAAAAAAAATGACCGCTATATTAAAAAACAAGTTCATGCTTCTTTATATCAAAGGTCATATCCGTAATTCCGTAAAACGTAATGTATCCTACTTGCATGCATGTTGAATAAATTTATAGCTAAATTCAATCGAGTCAACTTCAATTAATTACTTGATGCCACTCTAGCTGGGTGATCCAAAAAATTGTATATTTTGGGGCAGAATATACAAAACATGAAGTCCTACATAATCATAATTTATTTGCGATAATTATAATAATATAAATTTATAAAAAACATAATGGAACAAAATGGAACACTATTCATTCTGTTCCGTTATATAAGCTCCATAAATGCCCCTAAAATATCTAAAAGTTAATTTCATCAAGTGATCAAACCTCTAACTCAAGTAGATTGTTACTTACATTTACACCTCTTAACATTTTATTTGTACTATATATGAAATAGAAAACATATTTCCTTAAAATTTAAAAACTTAAAACATGAATAATGTTGTTAGATTAAAATATTTTTACTTATAAAGACAATGCAGTTTATTAAATATTTAAATACTTAATCACAACTTAATCATTAACTTTCATCATTGTCACTTATTCCACACTCATATATGCATAAAAGAAATATTGCACGTACAATTTGACGCTATTATACCCAATCACCGCTTCGCAGTTAACCCTCTATTATATAAAATATATGTAACATCTAACATCTAACATCTAACATCTAAATTAAATTAGGTAGTTTCTTAAATGTATTAGTTCATAAATTCCACTAAAGTATCAAAAGTTTTATTAAAACTTATAAATTAAGTAGTTTGATGGTTACATTTACACCCCTAAACAATTTACTATTCAAAAAAGTTATAAGTACAGTAACATCTAAATTGTAACTCGGGTAGTTTGTTAAACAAACTTACATCCCTTAACAATTAACTACAAAAATACTACTCCCTCCGTCCCAAAATTATTGTCCCTTATTAACTTTCTTAGTCTTTCTTCTTTAACTTTGACCATAATTATTTTTGTTTGTATTATATAATACTTGATGAAAAATATATGAATGTATTGGATTTTAAGGGCCCGCTTGGTTCAAAGTGGGGAAAGAGAAAGAGAAAAGGAAAGGGAAAGGGAATGCAAAGGAATGAGTGAGGTGGGTAATCAATCCCTTACCCCTCAATTTATTCTATAATGGTTCATTAACCATTCGCGGTAATCAATCCCTTTGCACTCCCTAACCAAGCACAAAATAATGAGTGAGGTGGGCCCTTTTGAATACCTTACCCATTCCCCACCCCCCTTAACCCCCAACCAAGCACGCCCTAAATGTTTTTTCATTCGGTATAATTTTCATCAAATATTATATAACACAAATAAATATATTAACGGTTAAAGTTGAACAAGAAAGACCGGTCAAAGTCAAATGAGACAATAAAAATGAGACGGAGGGAGTATAAGTTTCATCTCTACTAAACTAATCTAAAAATGAAAACTGCATATTTACTTTATATAGAGTCTACTGCAAAATATTTAGAGTACGATTAAAATGGGCTTAAAATTACAATACATCTGATTTTTTTTCTTTTCATTATTTATAAATCTATTAAACATATAAAATAAAATAAAATGCGTTTTATCATTTACTATGTATTTATAACTTGTTCCACAAGTATAATTTTTATTAAACTTATATACAAAAAAAGTTAACCTTACGCTTTCTAAAGAAATTACAGTATAAAAGTTTCTAAAACACCATTATCAACAGCTCAATATTAAGTTATTCAAACTTTTAGAAAACACATAAATATTAAGAAAATATAGAAAACTGCTTTTTATTAATACTTATTATGAACGTAGTTTGGAGATAAATCATTATAAAATAAATAATGTTTTAGTTAAAAGCACTTACCCAAAAGTTAACTAATAACCCCTAAAAATTGATCATGTAAAACGTGTTTTAGGACAATTAAATTTTTGCACAACAGCATCCTAATGAGTATATCTAAAAAATATGAATATATATAACTTCTTAAGTTCTTATTGATACGAACGTATCCAGAAATCCAGAAATTAATGTGATAGTACTATTTAATACATAATACAATAAAGGGCTAATGATCAAAAAAATTACTATACTTGCCACACTTTCCTCTTCAGGGTAGCGAACAAATTTTTTTGCTTCTGTGAGTATTATACTTTCAAATTCATCTTCTTTAGGGTATTTTGCAAAAAAGTTTGACATTTTTGCCCCTCTTACCCACAAGAGCAAATAATGGCAAGTATGATACTTTTTTTTTATCATTTGCCCTAGTTTTTATTATGTTAAATTTTGGATATGTATTAAGATAATTTATTTAATGATTTATAATTGTGTTAAATCTATGATAAAAATGTTTTGTTTTAAGTTTACACTATTTACTTATTAATCATTATTTGTAATAATTTAATATATACTTAAAAAGGGAAAATTAAAATCATTCGAACAATTATAAAAACAAACAACACTTTTCATTCAGATTCGGATATTATAGCTACCTCTTATTAGTAAGATGTGGTAGTCATATTCGATCTTGGTAGTAGATTGGATGTGTAACATCTTAATCAAACAAACACACCCTTAATCTAGTCATAGATACTCTCAGTCTATGCTTCAACAAGTAATGTCAGAAATTTATATGCAAGTACTTGGTTGTGATATAATTCCTCCTAATTTAAGCGTTAAACCTAATTCGGCTTAACGGCAGTAAACAACTGAAGTGAATTAGGGCAAATGATAAAACAAAACATTTTATCATAGATTTAACACAATTATAAATCATTAAATAAATTATCTTAATACATATCCAAAATTTAACATAATAAAAATAGGGCAATGATAAAATATATATATATATATATATATATATATATATATATATATATATATATATATATATATATATATATATATATATATATATATATATATATATATATATATCATACTTGCCATCATTGCTTTGTGGTAAGAGGGGAAAAAATGTCCAACTTTTTTGCAAAATACCCTAAAGAGGATGAATTTGAAAGTATAATACCTACAGAAGCAAAAAAATTTGTTCGCTACCCTGAAAAGAAAAGTGTGGCAAGTATAGTATTTTTTTGATCATTAGCCCTACAATAAATTGCACAGGATAAAAATATAGCACACACTAATAGATTGTGGCATATCTTTTGGATCAATAATTTGTCTTTAGAAATTGATTTAATATTTACCCCAAATGGAATCTAATCTCATTGAGTTGAATCCTCTATAAAACCTATTCACATTTACTACCGACTAAAGCTGATACCCGAAAATGCCCCAGATGTCGATGCATTATTTCACATTCAACTAGTATTCAATTAATAAATCATCCTCTCCGTCTTCTTCAGTTCTCTTTTAAAAAACTGCATTCATACGTTTGATAACAATATATCATCTTCGATACATTTTCATTAATATCGTTGTTCTAGACAACTAGGTCAAATAGTTGACTTGCTGTTTGTCACGATCTAAAAGTATTCTGAGATCATACCAAAACCTATATCCTAGATGGGCATCATTTGGTTTTGGTTATATTCAAACAGAATTCCTGTAATTTTCTGATAAAACACATACATACTAAACACAAAAAGATGCCTACAGTTTGGTTTGCTTTAAGGAAGTCATTGCACTGCCAGTCAGGCCCATCAGATGTTCATGATCCAAATTTTCCAAGGAAGAATTTGAGCAAAATAGTAACCAAAACAAAGAAATCGCCGACGTCCGCCGGTGGGAAATCAGGATGTTCAAGATCCTTAGCAAATCTTAAGGATGTTATCCATGGAAGCAAGAGGCACATGGAGGAAAAACCATCAACTATGGCAACAACAACAAATGCTAGTCCAAGATCCATTGGAAGTTCAGAACTTTTAAATCCAATTGCCCATGAAGTCGTCTTGTCGAATTCAAACTGTGAGCTCAAGATCAGAGGATTTGGTTCGTTGCAAGATGGAAACGGTGGAGTTGGTGATGATGAGGGCCTGTCCTCAAGATTTGAAGGTACCATAAAACCTGGGACACCAGGTCCTCACCATTATCATCATTACAAGCCAACAAGATCACCAATGACTAATCAAAGAAACCCAAATGGAGTTTCAAGGGTTGGTAGAGGTTTAGGATCTGGATCAGGTGCTATTAATCCTGCAAAAGCTAGAGCTTCTTTTGACGGTGATGGTCATGGGATTTTAAGTTCGGCTTGCCATAAATGTGGTGAGCAATTTATGAGATGGGAAGCTCTTGAATTTCATCACCTATTAAAACATGCTGGTAAGCAACAAGTCCTGCTTGTACCTTTTCATTCACACTTTTTTTATTAGATTTAACTATTTAAGTCTACTTGAGCAATCTTTTAATTTTGTTTGGTTACTGTATAAGCAAAAAAAAATACTGTAGCTTATCCCATAAGAATAGTAAAAAATACACCTTGCGAGCAATGATCTCATTGTTCCTTAAGTTGTAGGCTGTAATTTATGTAAATAATGACTAATTAGTTATAGTCTACTAAGATATCATCCGTTGAATTCTTTTCTGGCAGTTACTGAGCTCATTGAAGGTGATTCATCTAGGAAGATTGTAGAATTAATCTACAAAACAAGTTGGTCAAAATCTCATGCAAACTCTGGTGGAATAGAAAGAATCTTAAAGGTCCACAATATGCAAAGAACACTATCAGAATTCGAAGAACATCGAGAAAGTGTCAAAACTAAAGCTAGCAAACTTCAAAAGAAACACCCCCGTTGTCTTGCTGATGGAAACGAGTTATTGAGATTCCACGGCACATTAGTCGAATGCAACCTTGGTCTAAATGGATCCTCTAGCCTTTGCCAGTCTAACAACTGCAATGTATGCCAAATTCTACGGCATGGGTTTTCTTTCAAGAAAAATGGAAACAACAAAAATGAAGTTGGCGGCATTTTCACTACGTCAACAAGTCAACGGGCATTTGAAGCAATTAATGCCAACAATGCTTCTTCTCATAGGAAAGCTTTGATAGTTTGCCGAGTTATTGCTGGGAGAGTTCATAAGCCATTGGAGAACATTCAAGAACTTGCTAATCAATCTGGGTTTGATTCACTGGCAGGAAAAGTTGGTATTTATTCAAATATTGAAGAACTGTACTTGCTTAATCCTAAATCATTGCTCCCTTGCTTTGTAATTATTTGTAAGCCTCAAATGTAAAGAAAAAAAAGAGGTTTGATATAAGAGCCTAATTAAATGAACTTAAATGGTGATCTATCGAATAAATAACTTGTACCTTTATGCAACTGTACAAGTTATTTATGTGATATGACACATTTTATGTGTATCTAATCCGGCTCATTTATCATTTTTGGAAAGAAAAAAAAACAGGAGACTTTATGTTATAGGCTGCATGGTCTTATTTATCTTCTATATCTTTTGACTGAATTATATTTGTAATTTATTTGATTTGTTTTAAAAGTACGAGACTCTCTTATCGGTTAGCTGCGTTTTTTGAGAGTTTTTCCGTATCTTGTAAATGTAATAGTTTGGACATATTAGTCTTAACTACATATATAATGAAGGAATATATTTACCTTTATTAAATGTCACTAACATATCTCTTACACTCAATTCTCGAGTTACAATTTGATAAGAAAGGAAAAGAAATGGAAAAATTATTGTGTTCTTGAGTTTTTTAAAAAAATGAAAGGGAAACAGAAAGGAAAAGGGAGGAACTTTTGTTTATAACATCTTCCGGCCAAAAATAGGAGGAAATGAAAAAAAAATGAAAAGTTATGTTGTGTAAAGACTAATATACCATTTTTAAAATATTTTACATTAACAACTAAAGGGCATATATATAAATTAAACAAGTTATTTTCCTTTTTCCTCCTACTCAAGAACATGATTACTTTTCTTTTCATTTCCTCTTTCCTCTATCTCAAAAACACATCAACTAACAATTTCTTTCATTTTCTCTTTCTTTTCATTTTCCTACTTTTTTCCATTTCCTTTCACTCAAAAACTCGAGAACTGAGCGTTAAACTTATATTAAGCAATACAAATAATAAATCATACTAAACAGATCAATCAAACACAAAACAACAATTTAAAAAATACAAATAATAAACAAAGGTACAAAATGTTTATAACTATTTAGTGCACTAATACATTTATACAACACCTATAATTAATGTTAGCCTCACAATACCCCATATTAGATATACAATTAATATACCACAAAGTATAAAGCAAACAAGCTACAAAATGTGCTCATCATAACTCATGCACTTAAATTCGATTGAAATGAATCATACATGTCAAAGCACGAAAAGTTTCATGTGGTTTATAAGATAAAAAAATGTGTAGCTTTTGAATACCATAATTTATAAATTGTGTCATATATAGATTTACTAATCATATATTTGCACGAACTAATGTACACTATTCTATGTTTACACGTTACATAATATTGTGACAAATATTACAAAACATGTATTTACTAGCAAGTACCTTTTCATCGTCAATCGTCACAACTTCGTAATACTACTAACTACCATTTTCGTATAGACATTGCATCACGATGCATGGCCGGCAAGGTTGTAAAAATCGCTAGACGCTAGTAAGGCGGTCGGGTAGGGCCTAGCGATTAATCAGTTAAGCGGGGATTAATCGGATTGGAATTTTTATGCACAAAATTGTAATTTTAGATATTATATTATATTATATGTATGAGATAAGCATAGTGCATAAGAGCTCAAATATTTTAAGTGTTAAAATATAAACATAATACATAATTCTTCAAAGTTCAAAGTCAAACATAGATATTACTCGATTTGTTGACCATTTTTAAGCAATCTATGATCGATTTTGTCCGATTAATCGGTTTGTTGACCGATTTTTAAGCGATTTTATCCGATTTTTAAACGATTTTCACTACTAGAAACTTGACTTTCACCGACGGATTTTCCGACGAAAACAAATCCGTCGGTAATTATCGACAATATTCCGACACATTAGCGACGACTATATATTTCCGACTGATTTCCGACGGGTTCCGAGGGATACAAAATCTGTCGGAAATCTGTTAGTAATATGCATAACTTACCGTCAAATTTTTGACGCCATTCCGACATACATACTTTTCCGTCTTTAATCCGTTGGAAATGTTTTAATTTCTTATGATTTATTATCTTTTACTATTTTCGTCGGAAATCCGTCGGTAATAACATTTATTTCCGACGGTAATATTATATGCATTACTTGATTATGTACACATTTTCAATGAAACATACCAGTAACTAAAGTAAAGTAGACATTTCTTTGAGTCTCTCTAACCCTTATGATGTAGGCATTTCCATATAATTTAAAGATACAGTTTGCATATTTAAAATCCAGGACATCCATGCATAACCATCATTCTTATCATCAAATATTTGTTGATCGTCAACTTAAATTTCTTAATCAAAATTTGTGTTACCAAAAAAATCCCTATATTCTTGTATAAAATTTCACTTATCACCACAACAATTAATATTAGATCGGGGAAAGGATCCAGTAAGAAGAAAAACTAAAATAAGAAGAATGAGAAGAATTTCTAGCCACGCATTTTAAATATAAAAGAGAATTTTAAGGGGAGATGCATCTACTTTTGTAAGTGCATCTGAAATGTGTGGTTTTAGTTTATTCTCATCCTTTTCATTTTAGTTTTTCTTCTTATTCGATCCTAACTTTATTTGATCGACTAGCCTAAAATAAAAGCTAAAAAGAGTATATATTATTGGACTAGCCTAAAATAAAAGCTAAAAAGATTATATATTAACGAGCATAGCTAGTGAATGCGTATGCGTAATTTTGTACAAAAGGTTAATGTTAACTGATACATACAGTACAAAATATGATCCGAAAATGATGAATCGAACTTATTATATACCTTTATAATACCATTATTTAAGAAAATTACACATTCCCAATGCCGTTATTTATTCCCAACCCCTCCCGCCTTTTCACTTTTCTCTCTCGCCAAACAAATCCGCCATCACTCTCACCAAACAAATCCTCCGCCATCGTGACCTGCCACCGCCGCCTTCGTGACCTGCTACCGTCCGTCCGTTACTCCTGGCCTGCTACTGTCGCCGATCACATTGCCACCGTCCGCCGCCGTTCAAATTCCGATTACCTTCCGTCATCAAGGTTTAATTCCTGACTTGTGATTAGGTGTTGGTGGTTGAATTTAATCTTTATTTTGTATAAATTAGGTGATGAAATTAGGTGTTTTGTACAAATTATGTTTAGTTAGGTGTTGGCTAATTTTGCCCTAAAATATAAACTGATTTTGACTAATAGTTGAAATTAGTTTCATGAAATAAGCTATATTTGTATAAGCTATATTTGTTTTCATGAAATAAGCTATATTTGTTTTGATCCAAACACCCCCTTAGGGTTATGGTTAGGGCTATTTTGAACTAAGTATCAGTTGCAATTTTTATGAAATATGCTATATTGAACAAAGTTCGATTGCTTTGTGTAAATAAGTATTAGTTGTATGAACATGTGTGATAGTATGAACAAACTGTTATATTGCGTAAGTGCTAATGGAAAATGGAACTATCTAGTTATCACTTGTGTTAAGCACTTTCAGTTCTATTTTTTGGCACCTAGAGGAAATTGATTATTGGTGTTAATGTCAATTTGACGAGATTTGAATGATCAAGTCTATTTACGATTAGAAAAATAGGAGCGGTGAAGTTGTCTGAATATGTGGAATGAGATTGTGTCTAGTCGTGTGTTTTGGGTTAGATTAGTTTTTCGATCGTGTTGGAAGCTGTCAAAAGTTATTGGTAGTTTTTCATATGATCCATGATATAGTTTATGCGTGTTTTTACACGCAGAGGAAGTTGGTCATTTGTATTTGATTTATTAATCCTCTTTTTAATCGTCAGTTTAGCATATACAATTTAAAAAACTGGATGTTTATAGAACATTTGATAAGTTATTATTAGATTGGACACGCATATTCAATCATCCTCATTACAAGACCAAAATAAGCATCCCTTTTTTTCTAATTACCATGTGTATGTTTTGTCTGTTTTACCCTCCTTTTGACATGACTGATTTTACCACACAGAGTTGTGGCAGGGTGAGTACAAGTTCAGTCATGCAATACCCCTCAATTGCAGCAAACACCATTAACACTTTGCTCGTTGTGTCTCTTTCTAAGGTAAGTTTTTTAGTATGTGTGTTGGTATGTGTTTTTACTTTATACATTGACACTCCAAACGTGAAACTTTAAAGTTGGTCATATGAATAGATGACGCAGATGTTCCTATGCTACTCTCTGCCTCCAATCTTTTTTTCTTTTCATGACAAGAAAACAGATGATGTACAAGACTACACAAAAAAATCCAAAAAAGAATAACCAACAATAAAAAGATGAAAATTGGTCATCAACTTTCAATTCTGAGATACTTTGTCGAAAAAAGACGAAAATACTTTTAGGCGATTTTTATTATTTTTCTTATATAAAAAATGTGAGCTTGGATCAAATGCTAATTAGTTTAATGGCGTTATAAAGTCGCCGAAGGGATGTTACACATTCATTATTATCTTAGAAGGAGCAGGCAACACCGCAGCAGCAAGGCGGAGAGGGTCAACGATGCTATATGTAGAAAATGATGTATAGTAAGTTTCATATAGTTGATTGAGCTGCTTAATTACTTGTTTCATTCTTCTAATGGTGGTGTTTGTTGGTCAACTTACTATTAGAGCATGTGTAACTTTCTTTGTTATAATACAGTTTATAAGTTGTTCCCATGAGAAAGCTATTTTAGGTATTTGAGGATGCTTACAAGTCAACATTGAGCGTTATTGTGCTTGATGATATTGAAATGTAAGTCACTTGTTAAGGTCTTGTATACAAGCATATTCGATTTAAGTGTAATCTGTATATGATCTTTGATTAACCTGTCTTGTATTGCAGACTTATAGCATATGCTGCCATTGGACCTCCCTTTTCAAACTTGATTTCTTAGACGTTGATGGTCCTTTTTAAGCGGCTTCCTCCAAAGGTTTCTATATTCGTCTCAGTATATTATGGTTTTGAAAACGAGATAAGTGTATAAAATATTATATCCTTCGTGTCATCATTGTTAATTTTGAGGGTAAAAATATGCTGGTTATTGGTACACGTCAAGTTGGTTTCCTGGGTGATGTTGGCATTTGTGATACTTTCGCGATCACTTACATTGTTCCTACATTAAGCACTAAAGATGCTAAAAAATTTATTTAATCCTGATTATCATCTCTATCGAGTCATTATGTGATCGTATATGCTTTCAAGTGTTTTTTTTGTTTCGTCCATTGTTGTTAAAATTTGTCTTTTCGGTATTGCAACAAATAAATGTGTTCTCTGACGGCGATGGTGATCTGCATCACGAGGCCTTGAATGATGTAAGATTTATTATCATGTTTCACTTTTTGCTACTATTACCACATAGTTACAAATATAGATTAGTATTTGAATTTTTCGACCAACAAATCTAAAGGATCTATAGGTAAGTTTTAGGATTGTTTAGCAAATCAATCAATTAACAAGCTAACAAAATTGCAAAAACTATTCGTCCATTTTTTTAATCTGAGAGGACTTGTTAGTAAGATCCCAGATATAGAACCATTGTTGGTAAAACATAAATGTAGAGATGCGCTAATAGTTACAGAATTTTTGTGATGGCACTGTAGATGCCAATCAAGAGGCTTCATATAGTTGTCAAGATGGTAGCACAAGGAGAATCTGGTGGAAGGTGCTGAAGCAATCTATTCGGGCAAGGAAACAGTTGATATTTCACATTTTTATGAGTGCCTCCAAGATATCATGTGCTCATCACACGGGATCAGCACCAAGTAAACAGGTTTGCTATATCTCTCTCTACTCATTTTTTGGTGTAGTTGGTATCGAATATAATAAAGCTTGAAACACACGTGAGAATCTATTAATTGACTTGTTTCCTGTCAACCAGATTCACCCATATAATCAACCTATTTGACTCGGTTGCTTTCTTTTAGAGGTAAAAGATAACATATAATCAACCTATTTGGGTTAAAGTTTCCACCTCTACATTTGTTGACTTGCTCGAAGTACAATTTTAATGGGTTAATGGGTTGTATCGATTGCTTGTTGGACTTAATGCATCAATTGATATTCTACTTGTTGTAGAGTTCGTCTTTAATTGTTTCATTCATCGATACATCTATGTTTGCATCTTCAAAATAAAACAATTAGTCATTTTTACCCTCTTTGACTTTAAAAGTCATAAACATGTACTATTGAACAAAGTCACACCTTTCCTGCATTTTGTTATTGTCAACCAGAGTGACCCATTTGACCCACCTCCTATTGAGACTTGCTTTCTTTAATTGACATGTTTCATGTCAGTCTGAGGTGATCTTTGTTGTAATAATTACTTGTACATGACATGCCATTCACTTGTGGATAAGCATTGGTATCACTGCATTTAGTACTTGAGTTTGGAATGACTCATTTGACCCATTTCTGTTTGCGACTTGCTTTCTTTATTTGACTTGTTTTCTGTCAACCGCGTTGACCCATTTGTCCCATCTCTTATTGCGACTTGCTTTCTTTATCTAACTTGTTTCCTTCTATCAATCTGATATGATCTTTGTTGTTTAGTAATTACTCGTACATGACATGAAATGACAGTTTCATTACTATAATAAAAGATAGGATGTATTGTTGCTCTGTATAGCATGCTTAATGGGACTTCATACAATGCAGGCACAAACTTTGGAAGAGACTATAGGAAGATTGCAAGAGGACAATGCACAAAATGAGATCACGATTCGAAAGAGATATGCAAGTGCAGTTACAACAAGAAGTGGAACGTCAAGTGCAAGAACACACGCAAAAACGGGATTGGAGGCGAATGCTCGTGAACAAGGTCGAGAAAGAGAATGCCAACAAAGGATGAATGACATTAACTTGGTGTTATAGAATTTTACTGATTCACACCCCCTCTCCTTAGCTCAATAATGTCATATCAATTTGAATGGGTCGATTTAGATTTTGATTTGGCTACAACTTTTGTGATTTGAATCCTAAATTTTGGTTATTAATCTATTTAGTTTTGAATTATTCCTTTTATTTATTAGTTTCTTTTGAGCCATTTAAGATACATGATTACAGAAATGTGAGCTTTAAGCTATATGACATTATATGCATCTTAGTGACGGAATTGTGGCCCATTACTGACGGATTTCTGACAGAATTTTTTCCGACGATTTTCCGATAGATATTTTAGCGAGACTTCCGACGGAAAATCTACCGACAGCAATTCCAACGCATGTTTTTCGTCGATGTTTCCAACAGGAATTCCGACGGAAAGAAATTAGCGACCAGGATTCACCGACAGACAGTTTCTATCACAAATCTGTCGGAAACTGTTGTTACCGACGGATTTCCGACAGAAACGTCCGTCGGTAAAGACCTGTTATGTAGTAGTGGCACTACTAGAAATTGGACTTTCAGCGACAGATTTTCTGACGGATACTTTTCCGTCGCTAATTTACTGACCATCTTCCGACGAAACAGCGACAAGTGTGCTTTTCTGAGTAACTTCCGACGGAATTCCAAGAGATTTGATTGTTGTCGGAAATCCGTCGGTAATTCACATAACCTACCGTCGAATTTCCGACGCCATTCCGACATCTACATTTATTCGTCGCTAATCCGTTGGCATTGTTTTAATTTCTAATGATTTTTATTTTTAATATTTCTGTAGGAAATCAATGAAATATTATACATTTCCGACAGTTTCCGACAGAAATATTAAAAAATTATTATGTACACATATATGGTATGTTAAACTATGTCGACTCGTGTTTCAACTTAACCATTTTTGAAATTTCACTATTCGGTGTAAATTCTTTTAGTTTTTGGGCTTTTATTGTGTGTGTACACAACTCATATTTCAAGTTAGCCTTAATGGTTCAAGAAACAAGTTTTTAAAACCATTAAGTAAACCCCATTAATATAGATTTATTCATTCAAATCAGTTTAGGAGTATTAGTTACAATCTAATAGTGTTAAAACCATTTTTTATTTGCTCTAAATTTACTTAGTTTACTCGTATTTGGCTAGAACTATAAAAAATCTAGAAGAATATAGACCCAACGGTTTTGTATATTTTTCTCTACGAACTCTTTAAAATTTGGTAATTTTTTCATTTGTCACAATACGGTTTGTTCAATCGGTTGAACTTGTACGGTGAACCGTTGACTCCGCCAGGTCAACTAAAAACCCAAATTTCTGGCTCCACCATTAAATGTTGATATAATTTTGTTTCGAATTACAAATACACAAAAAGTTAATAAAACAAGTGTTAAATGATACAAAATACTATCTAAAATTAATACATTGAACTTTCATATATATTCTCAATCCCATTTATTATTAACTTATTAACAATAAAATTATCCAAGACTTTTTAAAACTTATTAAAATCTTCAAACACTTTCAAACTTTACTTTTATTAACAAACTTATTTTTTTTAACAAACTTCTTTCATTCAATTAAAACTTCACTTTTTTTAAAAAACTTATAGAATACACTTTTTTTATTAAAAGAATTACTATTTATGTCTTTAACTAGTAATACTCTTTCACTTTTCCCTCTAAAAGTTCATTGTTCCATCCATCCGTCGTCCGCCATCCGCCACCGCCGTCCGCCGTCCGCCACCACCGTCCGCCATCACTCCAATTACTTTGCCCCAGTTTTTGCTTATAAGGTTTAATTCTTCCTTTCAGTTGAGCTTATTTTGCCCCAATTTTTCCCCTAATTTTTGCTTCAGTGTTTTATAATGATTATAAGTTATAATGATTTTTGCTTCACTGTTACTAGTTTGGAGTGTATTGTGGTTGATATATGATATCAGTTTATTAGGTTTTAATTTGATCACTTTAGCTTTTATTTTTAATTTGTGTATAGAATTTGTATGATGTAATTGATCTGTGTTTGTTAGGTTATTTTAGGAGTTGATTGATTGATTGGTTGAATGTTGTGGATTGCATGTGTAGACCAAGTGATCGATGAAATGCCTGACCAAGTGATGTAAGGTATCTGTTGTTTCGACGTTTCTTCGATTTGCGCTTGTGGCTGGATCGGAGGTGCATACACGGTTGTCTGCGTATTCGCCTAAGGTTTGCTTCTTTGTTGTATGAATTTCGAATGACATGGATTATGTACTATTTAGTTGTCCATTCTAGTGCTTATGAATCGTTAAGTAAAATTATGGATAATCTAGAAAAATATCAAAGTCAGATAACTGAGTTAGTTAGCCTTATGGCGAAGTTCTTGTTTTTTTTGTTTACGCTAGGTGCAACTTATGATTTTGGAAGTAGGTAATCACAAGATTAGAAAATAAACCGTAATGACTTACTTCCTTGTTAACATTGAGTGAGACATGAACGGTTCTATCTCGTGTAATACGGCAATTAGAGTTTATAGAAATAAAGCTTGGAATGAAAGTTCTGTGATTGAAAATAAAGCTGCTTCCTGATTTATGACTCCTATTCAACTAATGAACTCTGTTTTTATAATTTCATGTAATTAGCGTACGTTTGGTCTGGTAATTCTGATTTCTGATTGTAATGTAACTGTTTGGATTCAAAGTATTCATAACTTATTGTAGATCGATAGAACATTAACTGTTTGAAATTGATCAAAATTACTTATAAGATTACATGCGCCAAAATTATTTTTGTCCCAAAATCATGCTTCTGTTATTGGTAGACTTCATAAGCTTGATCCAATGTACTATATATTTAGCCCTGAACATATTTTATGCTCTTGTATATTGATCAGGAAACTTTTAGTTCTTAGGCATCCGCTTTGTCATAGATGTGCCCATGTAAATGTTAGCGCCTCTCAACAAATTGGCTTTTAGGTATAATGGTTTGTTTAGTACAAGTGGATTCATGATTGACATTCGGGCCACAGAAGCACTTCGAAAAGTTTGAGAGACTTGATTACATTTCAGTATTTCACACATCAGACAGATGTCGTTTTGTTCATTGTAATAATTTAATATACCCCCTTTTTCTTACCTAGTTTGAGAGACTTGATTACATTTCAGTATTTCACACACCACACCGATGTCGTTTTGTTCATTGTAATAATTTAATAGAAATTTTTTAACACTTAAACAGATGACTATGAAAAAAGCAAGCCACAGAAGCACTTCCAAACACTATTTTCTGCATTATTTTTTATTATAGCCTGCTATCTAATTTTGATTATTTATAATTGCTTCTAAGGCGCACACGGCACATCCAAAAACCCCTTACCAGGCTTGGTTTATCTGAAATCTCTATATCGGTAATCACCTAACCTTTTACGTTGTGGTAACTTGTACTCTATGAACTTGATGTTACAGGAACCAAAATAGAAGGGATCTTGAGACAAGCTGCAGATGTCGAGGAAGTTGATCGGAGAATCCAGGATTATGAAACAGGTTAAACACGTGTCCTTTTGTGCCTAGATTGGAGGAATTGACAGGGATGATCCTCTATTCAGGATTATCGTTAAACTTCATTAACCGTAAGTTGTTGGAATTGACAGGGATGCTACTTGGGAGTCATTGTTGGAATTGGGTTGGGTATTGGTCCTCCTGTTGCTTCTCTCTATATCACAGAGGCCAACTGGCACTACTTCTAGTTCGGATATAGGTGTGCATAAGGGTCTGATGGGTCGGAAGATGGGTCAAAATGGGTGGATCTTGGAATGAATTTATCCTGAAACACTTCGGCAAAAAAAATTGTTTTTGTCTTGCATATAAATTTAAATACAGAGTTCTTATTGTTTTAGTAATAATCGATTTATTCAAGCATGTTTTCTTAACAAAAAAAAAGGATTTAGGAGTTCTTATGCTGTAAAAATACATTTTGACAATTCAAGTTTGACACATTAACCGTTTCCTATTTAGTTAACCTTTTGAATTCTACCCGTTTGACCCTTTAGATATGAAACACAAACCAGTCATTTGTAAGCAAATGAGCTGTTATAAGTTGATTATGAGGTATTTGCATATTATAATTTTTCGCGCATCAAAACATAAATCAAGAGTTATGACTGTTGTCGACTGTTTATACAAGTATTGCTGGATGATCATTTTCTTCTTTATTTTTCCTGACACTTCTATATAATAGTTAATGAATTGACCAGTCAGATATTAATTCCTATTATATTTTTTGTTACAGTCTGAAGAAGAAAGATTGCGTGACCAAAAAGAATGAGAGGAGGTGGCGCGTCATCTAAGGGAAAGAGTTGCATCAAGGACGGCAAAGGTTTGGTTCACATAATCATTCAATAATTTAATCTTCCCTCTAAAATGTCACACACTTTCATCTGTTGATTTCACTGTTCCATCCGTTCGCCGTCTGACGCCCGCCGCCGTCATCCGCCACATCTTTTCAGTTGAGCTTATTTCCCCAATTTTGAATGTATTATTTTGCCCTAATTTTTGCTTAATGTTTTGAATGTATTATTTTTCCCTAATTCTGAATATATATGAGTTGGTTTTGGATCAAGCTAATGGAAGCTGTGTCGTTGATGCTAATGAGGACACGAGAGTACATTACAGCTAGCTCAAAAAGAGTGGAAGTAAGTATTTTTTTATCTCATGTGTATTCAATGATGGATTAAGTACTTAATCAGTGAACATTATTTCTCACTTTTTCATATTAATCATAGGATGTTGTTGAGGCTGCTATGATAGAGAAACATGGACCAAACACTAGTTATCATCCACCCGACGACTTTGATGTATGGGAAGAGGCTACCGGGGGGAAGAAGAAAGGTAATTTGGTTGGGTTGGGTACAAGAGGTGATCCGAGGGTCATGGTGACCCGTACATCAGCAACATCAAGTTCGAGTTCCACATCTAGCGAATGGGTATGCTTAATTATTGAAGTACATAATAAAAATAGTTGGTCCACATAAAGTATATATAGGGAAAAAAATCACTATGAGCACATAAAGATATCATAGATTCACAGGCCAATATCTTTGAGTAATGCATGCATGATATTTTGGTATGGTTTACTCTTGGATTCTAGCATTTATTTAAGATGAAAGTTTTAGGCCAGTACAATAATAACTAATATCTGTGAGAGATGTATATATGGTACAGTGATCTCAGGCCTTTAGAAGGATATACACAAAAATATAATAGTGCATACAAACGTTGGCATCTAGCCTTGCTATTTAGTTATGTAGCGAATGACCAGCACCAGGACTGTGGGCATGTTATGTACTAGACAGATCAATCTTGTTTTGGTACAAGATTGTGAGGAGGCTGAGTTAGTATGAGCTGCTAGTCCCATGGCTCGGTCGGGGTCTGGACAGGCTAGATAAGAATTTGGTTATAAGGCAAGAAATGCTTCTTGTATGTCTCCTGTTTGCCTGGCCCATTTTACATCTTCTGTTATACCCAGCGATCAGTGCCACTAGCCACATGAAATTCATTTAGGTATTATTCTGTTGACATGTTAGATATGTAGAATGTTTGTAGGGTGAATAGGTTATGAACTGTAAAGTTTGGTTTAGTTTAGTTTAGGATCCATGATTCAACTTTCCTTTTTGTGG
>OU343225.1:239034077-239058824 GCA_910596185.1 Chrysanthemum makinoi | reverse complement strand
TTTGATCTTACTAGCATATTTTATATATAGAAGATTAAAATATGATATATTGATGTTTAATGAACAATTATAGGCAAGGATTGGAAACTTTGATGTGCTATGTTTTACTAGAAATCTTAAAGTAGGAAATATTGATGTTTAATAGGCGATCGTTTTAGAATTTTGTAAGAGTATCTTTGTAGCGTGAAAATGATGGCTTAATTGGAAGCTTGTTAGTATATTTTTTTATCTTAAGAAATTGGAAAAATAGGAGATATTGATGTTTAATAAATGATTATTTATTTTTTTGTAAGAATATCTTCACATGTGAAAAATATGAGCAAGAGTTGAAGTTTTGATCTTACTAGCATATTTTTATACTAGAAGTGCAATAGGAGAATGATGATGTTTTGTTAAGGCAGAGTTATTTAAAAGGGTGCAATATGAGTAAGGATTAAAGTTTTGATCTTACTAGCATATTTTTATACTAAAAGTGTAATAGGAGAATGATGTTTAATAGTCGATTATTAAATTTTGTAATAAAATATCTTAGCGTGAAAATTATGAGTGGATTGAAGAGCTTTTGATCTTACTCGCATTACTTTTATACTAAAAGTGTAAAAATAGGAGATATTGATGTTTAATAGAAGATTATTTAAGTTTTGCAAGAATGTCTTACACGCATTAGAAATTATGAGGAAAAATTGAAGTTTTAATCTTACTAGCATATTTTCTATACTAGAAATGGAAAAATAGGAAATATTGATGTTTAATAAACAATTATTTAAGTTTTGTAGAAATCTCTACATGTGAAAATTATGGCAAGTTGAAGCTTTGATCTTACTAGCGTATCTTTTATACTATAAGTATGAAAATAGGAGATTATGATGTTTAACATACGACTATTTAAGTTTCGTAAGAATCACGTGTGAAAATTATGAGCAAAGATTGAAGATTTGATCTTTATTTGCGCACTTTTTATGCTAAGTAAAAATACAAGATATTGATGTTTAATGGTGATAATTTAAGTTTATAAGAATATTTTCACGTGTGAAAATTATGTGCAAAGATTGAAGCTTTGATCTTACTATCGTAGTTTTTATACTAGAAGTGAAAAATAAGGATATTGATGTTTACTGGACGATTATTTATGTTTTGATAGACTATCTTCACGCGTGAAAAATTATGAGCAAGGATTGAAGCTTTGATCTTACTAACGTACTATTTGTACTAGAAGTGTAAAAATAGGAGATATTAATGTTTAATAGACAATTATTTAAGTTTACGATTATTTAAGTTTTGCAGAATATCTTTGCGTTTGAAAATTATGAGCAAAGATTGAAGTTTCTATCTTACTAGCGTATTTTTCATACTAGAAATGCAATATAGAAGATATTCGTGCTTAATATTATTTTAATTTTACGATATTTAAGATTTGTAAGAATATTTCGCGTGTGAAAATTATGAGCTAATGATTGAAGCTTTGATCTTACTAGCGTACCTTTTATACTAGAATTGTAAAAACAGGAGATATTGATGTTACTAGACGATTATTTAAGTTTTGTAAGAAATATCTTCGCGTGTGAAAACTATTAGTAAGGATTGAAGTTTGGATCTCACAAGCGTACTTTTTATACTTGAAATGTAAAACTAGGAGATGTTGATGTTTAATAAACGATTATTTACGTTTTGTAAGAATATCTTCACGCATGAAGATTATGAGAAAGGTTCAAAATTTTAATATTACTAGTGTATTTTTTATATTAGAGGTTGAAAAATGCGAGATATTACGATTATTTATGTTTTGTAAGAATGTCTTCGCACGTGAAAAATACTAGTGTTTATTCACACGGAAAAAAAAGTACATGCTCATTTATAAATGTACATTTATTTACTAGTGAATGAAAGTTTATTAACATGCGAAGAAAACGTATATGTAAAATATAACATGTTAAAATTAATTTAAATTTAATAGGTAATACAATTACTATTCAAAGGAACAACTTAAAACTAATAATTTGCTGAAAGTTTATTTGCATATAAACAAAAAAGCATATGCTCAAGTTTAAAGGTATGTGTATTTACCACTGAAACAATATGTACTATACAACAAATTAAGTTCACACTAAAATACAATTAACTAAAATGTGAAAAAAAATGGTTTTGAAATCCTTAACAGATGGCCAACCATGTTTAACAAAGCTATCGGGTTGCTTGCGCCTTCACGATGTTTTCCCACACAAATGCTCATAAAGAAAACTCCAAGCATCCTTTTAATCAATTGAAGTCCTATCCGATAGGTGCATCAAACCATACATAGAAAACCTACAAAATATGTGTGGTAGCAGAACCATGATAAGAAAACGTTAAACCGCAAAGACATGATACATCGAATTTCTTACTAGTTGAGGAAAAGAGTAAATCATAAATACATCGAATTTCTTGATACCTCATCTTTAAATTTCTCAAGGGGGACAAGATTGTCCCATTTTAGATCTCTTGAAATACAATGATGCCTCTATCCTTTTTTTAAGCCCAACATATGTGGCGTTAATGGCATTCTCACTCCACGAGCCTTCCACTAACAATTTATTGAGGTACTCACGCTATTTAGCTTCCAACAAAGGAAGTTCAAGAAACAAGTGTGTTCCGTATCACGGGTTTAGGGCTGGTTGAACACACCTTATACGCAGAACAAAATATTGTTATACAAGATACAGAGGGAAAAAAAATCTGACACATAAAAGTAATCCCAGGCATGCTCATAAATGTAACTTTTGTACATAAAAAAATTGAATAATAATTGATCACACTTGATTTATTTTAGCAGACCACATATACTCCAACGCTCAAAACAACAAGTTACCTAAGACTCAATCTTGTAAGATAAAACTATGAAGAAAAGAAATTTTATTTGACACATTATCACCAACAGGGGTCTCAAAATCCATCTTTTTTTAACGAGACCTTTAGTTCAATTTTACTATGTATCACAATAAGTTTCTAGCAAAAATGGATTTAAATTCATCAAAACAAGAGAACCATTTAATTTACCTTGCATCTAGGATTAGTAAGTCCCGTCGGGCAGCTACCTTTAACAAGCCAATCGGCAAAAAAGTTATACGGTTGCAAGGCGTTGCTAGCTCTTAAAACGGAGCAAACAGTTAATCGTATTTAGAGAGATTTGCAGTTTTTAGTACAAAATCTCCGCCTTCTTTACTGTGCACAAAGCCAACCCATTTATCAGTTGCACTCATTTTCTCCGACTGTGCAATGAGATAATACAAGTTGCGATATACATCCATATATGGTTCAGACCTACAAAAGGAGGATACCATAGCTGTGAATGATATTAAAAAAAAAATAAAAAAAAAAACCTTAACTATAGCTCTTAGATGCTGCTTAAGACGGAATCCCAAAATCCATCTTATACAGCCTCTTCTGGGAATTTATCTTCACATAAGCCAGGGTCATCTAAGAGCTTTTCTATCGCATTTCCATCCAGCACATTATCTGGTGTTTGTGGAAAATGATTGTGTATGGCTCTTAATATTTCTGGTAAAATAGAACACCGATCTACACATATTTTGGATTTATTGTCATATTAAACTGATCATAAAGGATTATCACCTCAAGTGCATTAGCAACATGGTCTTACAATCCAGCCCGAATCGAGTTGATTAACATAACTAACAAATACTGGATTGGAATATTAAGCGGTAATCTAGTTAACTGGGTCTAAGTCAGAAGTCGATACATTAAGAGCTTCTTCCTAAATGAACATTTTATTTTCCTAAAGCCCACATCCATTCACCCACTAAAACAAATTTAAACTAAGATTGAAACCATGAAAAGCTTTCTTGGTCCAAATCCATAAGTCAGTGTCATAACTCAAAACCTAATAGAAAGTAACACATTTTTGTTCAAACCCTAAGCATACACCGATTTAACAGTTATCAACAGTTTGTGACACCTTAGAACCACCCCGAGATTATTCAAGTTTTTATCCAAATTGTAGGAACCATAGCTAATATTCAAAAGATATATTGTCATATTAAACCCTGATAATCTAACATTGACCAAACAAATTTAAGAATAAGAAGGAATGTTACAAATATATAATTTTCAAGATTTTTTATCACCGTGATTGCTAAAAGTCTTTTGGTCATAATAGCCTGATTTCCTAAGCTTTATTAAATGCAACATTCATTCTACGCGGTAAAAGACAAACAGCTACATCCATATAGAGCACTATTATTTGACCTCATTGAACAATTAGTTTAAGCGGGCCAAACTTAAGGTTTGAACCAGGCTAATTTATAGTTGCGTATGTTTCTCTACTTAGATCAAACTAATAAAACAGTGTAATTTTATTCTATGATGAGAGGAAAGGACCTTCACTTGCGGCCTGATGACAATCCTCGGAAAAAAGTACACAATTAATGCAGAAAAAAGTACTTCCATAAATCATCTTTTAATCACAACGTTAAAATATTCGTTCAAAAAAATAGTAATAAATCATAACATTAAAATCATGAGGAAGAAGATGAGTGTTATCCTAATTGTTGAAAACTGTAAGACCTTGATAGATCTTGAGCTTTGTAGATCGTTAGTATCGCTTGTGTAATCACAAACAAACTAAAAGAAAATCTCTACAACTTGTATTCTTTAGCGGAATATAAACACAAGTATAAAACACAGATAACTAAGAACTCTTTGATCCTCTATGGATCGTTATATTAATAAATTGTTTTATCACTAATCCATAATACATTCTATTGTGTTCCTTTTATAGACAAGGAACCCTAACTTCTTTTCTAAGAAACGTATAACTATGAAACTAAATAAGATATACACAATCACTTCCTAATAAAGCTCATGTATATCCTAACTAATTCTAGAATATACGGAATACTCTTTCCGCAGAAACAAACTACGACTAATATTACTTCAGCATAATCATGTCTTCAGCAGAATCCAGCTACACTTCCAGGAATCCATCGCAGTATCATCATGATTCATACTTGCATAATTCCCAACAATCCTCCCCTAAACTGGAATTTGACTAGGTTAAGTTCCAGTTTCTTGATAGATATTTAACGTCGAGAACAGAGGATTGTACACAAACATCATCACAAAGAATCAAAACAAAACATTTCTTTGATGAGTAAACTCTGAAACTCCATATCTTTGCAGCAACAAATGACAACATGTACATCAAAACATATAAGTTTCAAACTATTCTCATCACATCCGGGTGTGTTAACTCCTGTGAGAGGTGAATCATTGAAAATAATGGATTTGATGTCTCTTTACCAATAGCCATCACTACTAGGGTAGCCAAATGTTTAAGTTCGTAAACTATGGTACACTGATAACCATCTGATTTATTAGTAAACCAGCAACCATAAAACATTTGAAATGTCTTTACCTGTAGCCGTTTGCTCAGGACTAGTCAATTCTTAATATTGGTGAACTGATTACCAAAATATGGTATTCCACTTGCCTTTACCACAAACCATATACATGTGGGCTAGTCAATTCTTGGATTCCAAATAGGAATAAATCATGGTGAATTGATGACCATACAACACTCAGCAATTAAGCATAGGTGGTTGCAAACCCTATGATTTTGAGCAAACCATTACAGCTATCAACAAATTTGATGTGTCTTTACCAAAGCTGTACCCTTTGGACTAGCCAACTTTTTGATACACACAAGGTATATCTGTGAGTCAATAACCCATAATATGATACAACAAATCTGCAATAAAAGTTAGTAAAAACATATACATAGTTTTAACTAAGAAGAAAACAAAGAAACAAAATTGGCTCCTTTTGCTGTATAGATGTACCAACCTTCGGTGTAGAAATATTAGATTCTTGAGCCATTTACCAGATCAAGAGACTGAAACTGATCATCCATGTCTTCTCATGAAGAAACATCAATCTCCTTTTCTTCTCTGACCCATTTGTTCTTCCAAATCCTTAACCTTTCTTTTCAATTCAACAATCTCACCACCAAGCTTAGTTTTAGTCTCTGCAAGCTCCTTCTTGAGATCAGTAACCTCATTCCATACCTTTCACTAAAGCATATAAAGATGTAAGTGTAATAGGGTCCTCACTCCACCATGTAATTGCTCTATAGAAGGGAGCATCATTGGGCCTTTCGATGAAATCAACATGCTCAATGATGGAACATTATCATCAATTGGATCTCTAACAGGACTAGAGAGTAGGCTACTATAGTCATTCTCAACCTCATGAGGAACCGTGTAGGTGGTGGACTAGGTCTAGGTGAAGGAGTGGACAAAGGTTGTTCAGGAGTAACAAGATGTGCTTCAGCAACATTAGAAGGGCCTTCATCTATTGTCACTGATGGATTCCCATCAGCAGCAATAGTAGTTGAAGGTGGAGAACCAACAACATTCCCTTCTTCATCCTCATTGCCTTGAGGCAACAGCCGCTAGCAAAGGATGATGTGCCCCCTCATACTTAGTTCTCATTGAAGCAAATAGTTTAGCAATTAAAGCTCCTATGGGATAAAAGTCTTGGGCTTGTGTGGTAATGTCTAAAATTATCTGAAGAAACCTAGGGTACATCAAAAACTTATGCTTTTTCTTATCTATATTTTCAACCATATTATCAAAAATATACTTAGAGAAATTATAAGTCAAACCCCGAGAAAGACAAACAATACCACATCCCAGCTGCGTAGAAAATTGATTCCATCCTCCAGATTTGCTCATTACATTGAAGCAAGGTGTGAACCAAAAACCTCCACATAGGACACAACTGATTCTTCAACCACACATCGGTCCTTTCACGATATCCAATAGCTCTTAGTCCAGCAAGAATGTCCACCGCATTAGAATGCGAAACCCCATTTTCATCATCCAAATGAAGTTGTCTTCTTATCAGCTCCTCTGTCACCACATGCTCTGTTCCGTCAATCATTGCAACAATCTCTGTATCACTCCGTTTGGTAGCAGTCGCCCAAAATTAAGTAACCAACGATTCATATATAGCATTCGGAGAATGTGTTAAAGCATAATGAATCTTGGATCGCTTTAAGAATTCTACCATTGGTCTATACAACTCAATCCCCTTAGTTGTTCCCAGAAAGGCGACTTTATTATGATCATGCTTGAATAGAAGCGCCATGAGAAAAATCGTAAGTTAGGATTAAGATTCACACAAGTGAACGTGTTTTGAATGTGAGTAATGAGGGAAATTTTTAATTTGAGACGAAGTAGAATAGAGAATAAGTAGTAGTTTCCCAATTTTGGTCAAATGTTGACCAGTGGCGATGTACTGCTACTTTTCCTCAAATTAACTTTCCTTCGGTAGAACACTAATCAATCTGCTGAAGAATACTAATCAGCAGAAACAGATCACGTATTCAATTCAGTAAATATCTTTTCTGTTTCACCCACCGCATTAAATCTCATTAAGTCTTGAAACTGTCTATAAAACAATCCCAATGCACACATAACTCTTCATCAAAACCCCCAATATCATCACACCCTAATTTCACCTGTTCCAAAATTAACCAAAATCAACCATGAGTACTAAACCTGAGATTATAGATCTCACAACATCATCCTCATCATCATCATCATCAAGCGATGATCCATACCCCTGGCTTCATTACTTTCCTCGACCCATATCCACCAAATATCCCCTTTCTTCCTTCTTCAGAGATGATAGTGTAGTGAATCCAAGTGAATCTGCTGATGATTCTGATGACTCCTATAAGGAGAGAATATCTTACTCCCAACCTTCAGCACCTCACCCTCATCCCGAAGCCAGAAATCCTCTACTCCCTAAGGATAGAGAGGTGGTTCTTGGTCTTTCTGCACCAGGTTTTGGTGCATCATCACACATCGTATAAAGGAAGTGCTTAGGGATAGTGGATGGATTGCATTTTGGTTGAAATCAGTAGATGAATCACAAAGGACATATTATTTTTCTTCATCATCATGTGTGGTCATCGTCATCTTCATCGTTTTCATCAATCCATCCTTTCCATTTTGATCCTTAGCTTCCTCGTCGTACAGGTCATGCATATCCAGCCATCAAGATAGAAGGAATGGGTGGTTATGCAAGTCCTGATAAATACATATCCAGCATTTAGTGTGAAAGATGTGAGCAATCATGCATATCCAACAGCCTGTTAGATGTTGGAATAGATGATATAAACAAGATTCTTTTCTTGTAATTGCATTTGATGTTGATTGTACTCTGTAAGCTGTAAGCTGTAAACTGTTTCTCAAATGAATGAATGAACAAATTGCTTCAGTACTTCTCTTGAATAAACATTGTAACTTCAGTTCATTGTCTTCAGTGGAAACAAATAGCTCACTTCAGCACTTTAAATTCAGTAGAAACAAGCTTTAGAGCTTTCTTGACTAACTAAACTGCAAAACAGAACAAACACAGAGAAACACACAAACCAACAAAGAAGAACAAACTAAGATTACCTTAGCTGGTTAGTGTTAGTGAACAAAATCAACAAAAAGTATACACATAAATCAAACCAATTTACATAAAAGAATGCAAAGTGTACACAAATCCTCCCCTGAGGCATATGCCTCCCCTAAGGCCTATGCCTCCCCTTAAACTTTGCAGTTAAGGGTTAAGCATACCAATATGGACCACAAGGTATTGAAACCTTGGTCCATCGCTTTGTTAACAAATGCTACACATTATCATCAGTGTGAATTTTAACCACTTTTATCAAATTTTTGTCATATGCATCTCTTATAAAGTGGTGCCTGATTTCAATATGTTTTGTTCGACTTGAAAAACTGGATTTTTAACAATGCATATGGTACTTTGATTATCAATAAAAATTGTTGTGTTCATGAAGTTATACCCATAATCCAACAATTGATTTTGTATCTAAAGAACCTGTCCACACAATTTGCGCAGCAACATACTCTGCAGGTAGATGAGGTATACAATAGTTTGTTTCTTGCATTTATGAAATCAATCTCTTTCAAGGAATTGGCAACCTCCAGTGGTGGACCGTCTATCAGATTGCTGACGCCAGTCCTATCACTATATGCTTCCAGCTTAAATGGAGATTCTTTGGGTACCAAGGCCAAATGAGGTTGGCCTTTGAGGTACTTAAAGATCTTCTTAACAGCATTGAGATGGTAAGTAAGTGGAGTAACTTGATGTCGAGAACAAACACTCACACCAAAGTAATATCAGACCCGAAATTGTCAAATACATCAAAGAACCAATCATAGATCGTAAGATGTACATTCACAAGTGGATCTATGTCATTGTTGATCTTTGACTTTGGAGCTTCATAAGGTGTAGTGGCAGTCCTTACACTCTCCATACCAAACTTCTTTAAGATGTTCCTCACATATTTGTCTGATGATAAAGATACCATCAGGTTTTATAGCGAGATTGGAACTGAAAGTCATTTCTCCTTGGCACTCATCTGAAACTCTCCTTTCATAAGCTCCTCAAACTCCCTGCACCAAGTGTCACACCCTCGCCGGGAGGCGCGAGAGTGTAACGGAAGGGAACATAAGCACAAGATAATAGAACATACCAACGTTAAGATTTAAAAAAAAGAGTACACCATTACAATACCAGTTTAGCCGTCATCGGCAAATATATTACAAAGTTTAGATCCCAAAATATTGCATTCTATTACATAATATTTTGTAGTGACAATTGAAAACTTCATTATGCAAGACCTGGTAGAAAAAGCTTACTAACGATCACCTGAAATGCATGAGAGAAAACGGGTCAACTATGAAAATAGTTGGTGAGTAAACACGTTTAACAAAAATAAGAAAACTCGTAAGAATTATTCAAAGCTTTCGGTCCACGAAAGAGTTCTCAAAGCAAAGGCATTGTGTATCCACTCAGTTCAAATTCCGCCCATACAAAACTTGCAACCTGTGTGTACACAACCCATTGCACAAAATATAGTGCGTCAAGTAGTCAAGTGTAAGCGGTCATAATAGTTCCCAATGCAAAGGCATTGTATATCCACTCAGTTCCAAGTTCGCCCATACAAAACTTGCAACCTGTGTGTACACAACCCATTGCACAAAATATAGCGTATCAAGTGGTCAAAATAGTTCACAATATAGTACCAAGTATATAATAATTTAGAGATGCTCCGAACATGGGAGACTTTGCAGCTCTCGAACAGGGGAACTTTAAGTTGATGCTCAGAACATGGGAGACTCCTTTGTCACTTTCGACCACCTAGAGATTTATTGAAACGCTCCACCAATATGGCGAGACTTTATAGTGATGCTCCGATCATGGGAGCTTTGCTTTGCACTCCAACAAAGGGAGACTCCTTTGTCACTCGACCACCTAGGCGAGATTTATTGAGAACGCTCCACCAATATGGCGAGACTTTGGGTCAAGCATCCCACCAAAACGGCGAGACTTTTAGATCATAACACGTACGGTTCAATATATTCAAACAAGTCATGAGTCCATAATTAAGTTCAAGAGTCTAAGTCAAGTTCAAAAGTTCAAGTCTAAAGAGTTCATAGAAGTAATAATCAATTTAGTTCAAATATGGTTCATGCATTTCGCCCCAAAAATATAGTAAAACGGTAAAAAGGGGATGTGATTACTCACTTGATGAATAGATGCGAAGAAAAAAGTGGGTACACCGAAATGGCGTGAATCCCGAAACTGACCTATTATGAATGATATGATATGTAATGAGTTGCAATGTAATGTTATGCATGCATTTCGTATGTTATTTATACCATTTGCGAGTTTGAAAATAATACTTTTCGTCGAAAAATACCCTTTTGACGTCTTGACCCTTCAAAAATCACTTTACAAGTATTTAAGTCAAAATGTCATCCTACAATGGTTTCGTAATGATTTATGGTGAAATTTTCACTTTTCGTCGTAAAACAATGTCGTCGGAAATTTTCGATGAAATTGACAAAATGGCTTTGGAAAACTAGTCGTAAAATGGTGTACGTCGAACGTTAGGAAACGAATTCGACGGTTTTGAAAAGCTTGTATCAAAATCTAGAAGTTTTAGTACATGAGTTTTCGTCATAGAGGTTTTGAACATAAAGATAATGGGGTTAAATATGGTGATTTTAGTTACCGTAACACTTATCTCGTAAAAATAATATAGTTTTTCAGAAAATAATAGTTACGGCAATATTATGAAAACGTGCATATCTTTGTCGTTTCAAATCCGTTTTCTACGCTACGTCCCTTAGCTTCGTATCAAAGTATACTAATATATTTTGACAAGTCGAAATAATTTGTGAAGCTTAAGGCTCGTTTTTGACCCGGACAATTTAAAATAGGTTGCTGAATTTTCTGAAAAATATATTTTTCGTCGTCAAACTTGTAAAATCCATAACTTCTTCGTTATAACTCCGTTTTAATTCGTTCAAGCGGCCACGGATTCGTTTTAAAGTATATTTTCTAAATATCAAGGCCAAAAAGTCGTGACTATAGTCGGATTTTCCAGAAAATGATTTTAAGGACAGACCCTTATATATACTTGTCGAAAATAGTTTTTCTCTTACTAAACCTATTCCAATCCCTTCAAATCAACTCCAAAGCTAATCTAATCCTACCATACACCTTCTTAGGGTGTCATGGGTTCCTAATCATCATCAAGACCAACATATACCAAGGGGATAATTATAGGATGACTATATATATATAAAACTCCAAAAATCAAGTAAAAATGGTATAAATCACATATCATGCATGCTTGCTCCAAAAATGAAAAGATACATATGAGATGATAAGGAAACATGAAAAATGAAAGAAACATGCTTACTAGTATATGATGAGGTGCAAAACAAGGTTTAAGCTAAACACTCTTGGTTTTATTTCAAACATAACAGTGTATCTAGATTGTTAAAATAACTTGTCTTGAAAATTTTTGGGTCCTTCCTTGCTCTTGGCTGCGAAAATGTAGAGAAGAAAAGGGATATTTGATCTCTTGGTTTTTGCAAAGTGAAGAATGAAAGGAAAAAAAAATTGGATGAGTAAATTATAGTTGGACCATTTGTTTGCAAGAAAGAATCCACAAATCATTGTCATCTTTATCAGTTTTAGTTTAGTTAGTTTTTTTTTTTTTTTTGAAATGTGTAAGTAATATACTAGTATAATTTGTGTAATTGTTAATAATGTAGGAAAATGTAACTTGTAAGGTAAATGGTAGTTTTGTGTAAAGTAAATTTTAATAATAGATCAAAGTAGGGTATAATGAGATCATAAAAATTTTAAAAATACATTCCTTGAAAAATTTGAGTGATATAATAATTATCGTATAGTTTTTAAGAAAAGCGTCGTAATAATATAAATTTAACAATTTATATACAATAAATTCAGAACACTAGTTGAACTCAAAATATAGTTTTTATAAACTAAATGTAAGTATAAAAATATATCGGGATCATTTTAAAAAGTATTAAATGTTCAAAATAATAACTCAGCGATAACGTTTATTAAATATAAAAATTACGCGTTAAATGTGAAATGAAATGCCATGAATGAATTAATATGATGCATATTTAATTTAAGAAATGACCGGAATTTGAGAATTGTGACATTCTTCCCATGTCAACGGAATCATGTCCTCATGATTCGATTAACGATACTATGGTCCGAACCTCGACAAGAGTTCTAAAAGTTCATGCTCGTACGAACAGTCTAAATGATCATATCAATGCCCATGCGTACAGGTTCACCATACAACTAAGTAATGCGTGCGTGATTAGATTTGATAGGGTAAACTTACCCAATATCGAACGTAGCTCTCAAAAGACCTTTAGGTTGTCGATTATAATCTAATCTCACAACTCATCAAACAAGAACTGTCATGAGATTAAACTAAACCGACTTGAGTAAACTTGTTTCTTAGCTTGACTTTCGCAACTCATCAAACAAGAACTGTCACTAGATCAAGCTAGGAAACAAGTTGTTAGAAAGGTAGGATTCACATCCTTGAATGAAGTCTTTTGAAAGATTCGCTCGATATTCGATTTGCTTACACAATCAAATCCAATCAACAAAATATATAACAACTAAGGTCGATATCAATAGGTCTCAAATTAATCAATGTCGCGAACGTGGTAAAGATGGAAGAGTTATGCACTCAAAATCATGTGATGCGAAATAAGGTAGTTGTTCGAAAGCATGTACCCGTTAAGCGTTGCGGGCTTCCTCGGTACCCAGATAGAATGCTCGACCGCGTGCGGGAGGAATTTCAATGTTCTGATCTTGTGGGCCTTCTATTGCCAATGCCAAGTTTGGACGATTACCTCCTGAGCGTGTGTTTCTTGCAGCCATGATCTTTCAGTGGACTAAAACATCGGGTTGAGTAAACGACATTGAACGAAGTCGGATGAGGTCTGAACGGTGGTAATGTGTTATAGTGATCGAAACATGACAGGGGACAGAGACATGCTATGTGTCTAACAAGTCGAAAGATGGAAAGAAGATATGAACAAGGTACGATAATGTAGACTGAACGTAAAACATGCTATGCATACCCACCCGACCAATGCAACTTCAGGTGACCGGACTCAAAAGTTCGACTAAACATGATTTAAATTTACCCTTCTTATTATTGCATGGTTCTTCATAAATTAGACATAGTTGATCAGGCTATGTATAATTTATGATTAACGATGCAACGATAGAACTAGATGACTTCGGATGATGTTCAATGTTTAATAAAATAAAATAAAATTTTTCGGTTATAGCTGTGATTTTTATTTTTGAAAAATCGGCATTCTCTATAACCTTTGGCTCAGGTACCAATCTGTCACACACCACTGTGGGGAGAACAGCGAGGTGTAACGGAGGGAACATAAGCACAAGATAATAGAACATACCAACGTTAATATTTAAAAGAAAGAATACACCATTACAATACCAGTTTAGCCGTCATCGGCAAATATATTACAAAGTTTAGATCCCAAAATATTGCATTCTATTACATAATATTTTGTAGTGACAATGAAAACTTCATTATGCAAGACTTGGTAGAAAAAGCTTACTAACGATCACCTGAAATGCATGAGAGAAAACGGGTCAACTATGAAAATAGTTGGTGAGTAAACACGTTTAACAAAATAAGAAAACTCGTAAGAAATAATCAAAGCTTTCGGTCAACGAAAAGAGTTCTCAAAGCAAAGGCATTGTGTATCCACTCAGTTCCAAATTCCGCCCATACAAAACTTGCAACTTGTGTGTACACAACCCATTGCACAAAATATAGTCGTCAAGTAGTCAAGTGTAGCGGTCATAATAGTTCCCAAAGCAAAGGCATTGTATATCCACCAGTTCCAAGTTCGCCCATACAAAACTTAACCTTTGTGTGTACACAACCCATTGCACAAAATATAGCGTATCAAGTGGTCAAAATAGTTCACAATATAGTACCAAGTATATAATAATTTAGAGATGCTCCGAACATGTGAGACTTTGCACTGCTCAACAAGGGGAGACTTTAAGTTGATGCTCGAACATGGGAGACTTGCTGTGTTTTCGACCACTAGGCGAGATTTATTGAGCTCCACAATATGGCGAGACTTTATGATGCTCCGATCATGGGAGACTTTACCTGCTCAACAAGGGAGACTCCTTTGTCACTCGACCACCTAGAGATTTATTGAAGCAGCTCCACCGATAAGGCGAGACTTTTGGGTCAAGAAGCTCGCCAAACAGCGGAGACTTTTAGATCATGGTTTCACGTACGGTTCAATATATTCAAACAAGTCATGAGTCCATAATTAAGTCCAAGAGTCTAAGTCAAGTTCAAAAGTTCAAGTCTAAAGAGTTCATAGAAGTAATAATCAATTTAGTTCAAATATGGTTCATGCATTTCACCCCAAAAATATAGTAAAGGTAAAGGGGATGTGATTACTCACTTGATGAATAGATGCGAACAAAAGTGGGTACACGAAATATAGCGTGAATCCGCCGACCTATTATGAATGATATGATATGTAATGAGTTGCAATGTAATGTTATGCATGCATTTCGTATGTTATTTATACCATTAGCGAGTTTGAAAATAATACTTTTCGTCGAAAAATACCCTTTTGACGTCTTGACCCTTCAAAAATCACTTTACAAGTATTTACGTCAAAATGTCATCCTACAATGGTTTTGTAATGATTTATGGCGAAATTTTCACTTTTCGTAAATTAAACAATGGTCGGAGGAAATTTTCATGAAAGTGACAAAAATGGCTTTGAAAAACTAGTCGTAAAATGGGGTACGTCGAACGTTAGGAAACGAACTCGACGGTTTTGAAAAGCTTGTATCAAAATCTAGAAGATTTAGTACATGAGTTTTTTTCATAGAGGTCTCGAACATAAAGATAATAGGGTTAAATATGGTGATTTTAGTTACGTAACACATCTCGTAAAAATAATATAGTTTTTCAGAAAATAATAGTTACGGCAATTTCATGAAAACGTGCATATATTTGTCGTTTCAAATCCGTTTTCATTATATACGTCCTTAGCTTCGTATCAAAGTATACTAATATATTTTTGATAAGTCGAAATAATTTATAATGTTTAAGACTCGTTTTGACCGGACAATTTAAAAATAGGTTGCTGAATTTTCTGAAAATATATTTTTAGTCGTCAAACTTGTAAAATCCATAACTTCTTCGTTATAACTCCGTTTTAATTCGTTCAAGCGGCCACGGATTCGTTTTAAAGTATATTTTCTAAATATCAAGGCCAAAAAGTCGTGACTATAGTCGGATTTTCCAGAAAATGATTTTAAGGACAGACCTTATATATACTTATCGAAAATAGTTTTTCTCGTACTAAACCTATTCCAATCCCTTCAAATCAACTCCAAAGCTAATCTAATCCTACCATACACCTTCTTAGGGTGTCATGGGTTCCTAATCATCATCAAGACCAACATATAACAAGGGGATAATTATAGGATGACTATATATATAAAAAACTCCAAAAATCAAGTAAAAATGGTATAAATCACATATCATGCATCTTGCTCCAAAAGAAAAGATACATATGAGATGATAAGGAAAAATGAAAAATGAAAGAAACATGCTTACAAGTATTATGATGAGGTGCAAAAACCAGGTTTAGCTAAACACTCTTGGTTTTTATTTCACAAAAAACAGGAGTGTATCTAGATTAAAATAACTTGTCTTGAAAATTTTTTTGGGTCCCTTCCTTGCTCTTGGCTGCCGAAAATGTAGAGAGAAGAAAAGGGATATTTGATCTCTTGGTTTTTGCAAAGTGAAGAATGAAAGGAAAAAAAAATGGATGAGTAAATTATAGTTGGACCATTTGTTTTGCAGAACAAGATCCACAAAATCATGGATCTTGTCTAGTTTTGGATTTTAGTTAGTTTTTTTTTTTTTTTTTTAAATGTGTAAGTAATATCTCTTGTATAATTTGTGTAATTGTTAATAATGTAGGAAAATGTAACTTGTAAGGTAAATGGTAGTTTTTGTGTAAAAGTAAATTTTTAATAGATCAAAGTAGGGTATAATGAGATCATAAAAATTTTAAAAATACATTCCTTGAAAAATTTGAGTGATATAATAATTATCGTATAGTTTTTAAGAAAAGCGTCGTAATAATATAAATTTAACGATTTATATACAAAGTAAATTAGAACACTAGTTGAACTCAAAATAGTTTTATAAACTAAATGTAAGTATAAAAATACATCGGGATCATTTTTGAAAGTAACGGATTAAATGTTCAAATAATAACTCACGCGATAACGTTTATTAAATATAAAAATTACGCGTTAAATGTGAAATGAAATGCCATGAATGAATTAATATGATGCATATTTAATTTAAGAAATGACCGGAATTTGAGAATTGTGACACCAAGCTTCTTTTGTGGATCCAAAAATAATGTCATCCACATACACTTGCACAAGAATAATATCTGTGGAATTCTTCTTAAGGAAAAGAGTCTTATCAATTGCACCTCTTCGATATCCATGCTTCAGCAGAAATGATGAAAGCCTAGCATACCAAGCTCTGGGTGCCTGATGTAGTCCATAGAGAGCTTTGACTACTTTGTAAACATGATTAGGATGATCTGGGTCCTCAAATCCTTTAGGTTGAGTGACATAAACCTCCTCTTCTATTTCACCATACAGGAAGGCTCCTTTAACATCCATCTGATATACCATAAAACCCATATAGGATGCATAAGCCAAGAAAATCCGTATGGCCTCAACTCTTGCCACAGGTGCAAACACTTCATCATAATCAATCCCTCCTCTTGTCTATAACCCTGAGCAACCAATCTTGCTTTGTTTTTAAGGACAACACCTCTTGCATCTCTCTTATTTTTCAGAATCCATTTAGTCCCAACTGCATACTTGCCATCGTGAGTGGTACCAATATCCAAACTTGCTAATTTTGAAATTGTTGCATCTCTTCCTGCATTGCCTCAAGCCACGAATCTTCAAGAGCTCGAGTAACACTGGTTGGTTCCACTTGTGAAAGAAAACAAGCAAACGAATGATGTTCATAGTCGTGTGATTGTCTCTTTATTGATGAGACATAAGAGATAAGCCACTTGACCATATTTAGAACTTTCCACAATACCCCTTGTTAACAGGTGCATTAGGATCACCAATAATATTTGACTGTGGATGAGTATTGTGAATCCTTTTAGTAGAAGTGGTGTTGACTTCAATGGAAGAATCAAGATTAGTCATAGTAGGTTCAAAATCAGTGTCATAAGAAGGTGAGGTGAAGATTCCAGATTTGGGTTGATGATTACCAAGATCGAGGTCTTGGAAAACAGTATAAGGATCTCCAAAGTCTGTGGACACTCTAGTAGAAATAGGAGTAGAAACAGCATAGCCTTCAACAGAATTGGTAGGAGAAAGCAGAATCACATTGGCAGCATTGATGTTTCTCTTATTGCTTCCTTGCACTCTCCTCAGCATTCCTTCCACTTCTAAATTAGCTCGCATACTCCTGTGTCTTTAGCCTAGCAAGGTCCTATGCATAATTGGACTCGTCTTCACTCTCATCGAGTAACTTTGGAAGTGTCACCTGAAAATTGTTAGGGGAGAAAGAAGGCACTACAATGGGTTGTTCATCATCTTCAAACTCACTTTGTCAGAATCGACATCTAGGGTATACGCTGCATTAGTTGGAGACTCTTGAGTACTTGCATTTTGATTAGCCATATGTCTAGAATAACCCAAATAATCGGTTAAGTAATCAAGGTCAAAAGACCAAACATGACCCACTCCTTGAACATTAGGCTTCTTCTAGAAACCTCAGGTTCAATGTCTCCTCTATCTTCTTGGCGGATAAATTGTAAACTCTATCGCCTTACTATGAGAATATCCAACAATATAACCATCATCAGTTTTCTCATCAAATTTGCCCAATGGATCACTTGTATCGGAATGGTCACTTGACACCCAAAAGGTTTAAGGTAATGAATAGTAGGAACTTTCCCATATAGAAGTTCATATGGTGTTTTGAAGTGTGGTCTAGTAATGGACACTCTATTCAGTATATAACAAGCTGTGCCAAAGCTTCAGTCAAACATGGTGGGTAGCTTAGAGTCTGCCAGCATTGATCTTGCATCCTCTATTAAGGTCCTATTTTTTCTTTCTGCCACCCCATTTTGTTGTGGGGTTCTTGGTGCTATAGTCCCTTTTGATCCCTTTAGACCTGCATAATTCATAAGAATAGCATTCTTGAACTCTGTCCCATTATCACACCGAATTCCTTTAACCTTTTTGTTCAACTGATTCTCAATAAGGGTAATGAATTCTTTCAACCTTTGGAGATGTTTCATATTTGGTCCTTAGAAAGAATACCCAACAAAATCTGCTATAACCATCAGTGATAACCAGACAAAAATACTTTTGATCAATGCTTCTCACTTGAGTTGGACCAAACAGATCTATATGAAGCAACTGAAGAGGTTCAGAAATAATGCTCACAGCAGTAACAACTTTGTATGAGGCTCTATGTTGCTTTCCCTTGTTGCAGCTCATTTGTAAAGACTTTGAAAGGAAGACCTTCAACAAGACCCAGTTTAGAGAGCTTGTTTATGGTCTTGAAGTTGACATGGGCCATCCTCCTATACCATTTGGTAGACTCATCCAATGATGCTTTTGCCACCAAACACGTTAAATCACCTTCTGGTTTAACATCAGTTAAGTTGAATGTATAAAGATTGTTATTTCGAGGAACTTTCAGTGAGTGTGAAGTTTCTTCTGGAGTTTGAAGTCTTTAGATAGCACAAGACATTCATCCTGTGAGAGAGTACTTTGTTCTTGGTGTCACAGATTTGTGAGACTAAGAACAAATTGAAGTGTTGGAGTTCCTTGACATAGTATACATTCTCAAAATCCAGTTGAGGTGTTTTGATGGTCCCTTTCCTAGTAATTCTTCCATCACTTCCTCCAAAGGTTACATTGCCTCCTCCTTCAATTGATACAAAGTTATGCATCATATCCCTGTTTCCCGACATACTTCTTGAACAACCACTATCAACAATGCCAACATCTTTATGCTTAAGAGGATGATTCTACAACAACAAAAATATACAAAATATTAGTACACTCTAGAGGCTCAAGTCATTCTGACTTGAACCGCCTTGTGGATCATATGAATTATGCCATGCAGATGTATAAGATCCACTATTGTTCTTGGGTTTCCATTGAAATTTAGGTCCCTTCTTATTCCAAGAACAACCGTTGAGGACTTGACAACAAGTATCCAGTTCCCTCCCATCAGTCATTGAGTCAACATATCCAGGCCAATAACCATTCTTAAAATATGAACTTGTAGTTTTTACATATGGTCTTGCAACTGGTCTTCTCCAAGGAAAAGGAGAATTAGTTGCTTGTGGAACATAAGGTGGTATAGCATTAACATAGGTCCACATTGGTCTAGATGTCCTAGAATCACCACACCTAACCATCCTTTGCTCATGATAATCACAATCCTTAATTAAATGAAATTTACTTCTACACACAAAACATGTCTTTTGTTTAGAAGATTTATTCAAACCAAAAGATGTTCTATTACAAGCAGAAGTATTCAAACCAAAACCATGAACAAAATTGTTTTTAACAGTATTATTATGCAAAATTAAAAAGCAAGTCTTGAGGCAACTGTCTTGGAAGAGGATTCCTTGGCAGCAACTTCGACATGCTTGATTGGTAGTCTTGGGTGCAGGCGGGGTGAAGACTTGGGAAGGTCGACTTGTCATTTGAATCACACTCAGAACCCTTGCTCGGAGGACTTGTCACTGTAAACACAAGAGACAAAGTCATTAGAAAAGCTCGAGGTCCGGCAAGTCTTTGACTTTTGCCATAGAGATGGTGTGATCCATCAAAGTCATGATAATGGAAAGGTCAATGGGCATGTGCTCACCTCTAATAGGTCCACGTCTGACATGTAGAGAACCTTCTTTCACAAATTAGCTAGACCTGCGAGGGTAGATTTCGTGTGTCATCTAGCTTCTAACCTACATACTTCTTAAAGCCTAATCCTATAGAAGTATTTGGAGTTTGACTAGCATAGATGTGACTAGCTAACTTATTTCCATTTAACAACCATTCGTTATGCCTAGCAATTTCCTCATCTAGTTTCACTTTTAGCTCTAGATTTCGACACTACATGCGCTCTCAACTTCTCGGAATATTTTAACTCATCTTAGCACATTCAAGATCCCTTTCTAACACACTTATTTTCTCATCATAAGCTATTTGATTCTTCTGAAACCAAACCTTTTGTCTTTCTAGTGTTTTTTAAAGCCTGTTTATAAGCTTCAACTTCTACAAAGTATTCATTATATTTAGGTTTCAAAATATCATAAGCTTCTTTGAGTTCATTATAACGCTCACAACAACCAAACAAACATTTTTACCTTGAGATGCCCATCAACTGTCGATCATGCCTATCCTCTGAATTACGCTTGCAATCAAACCAACATTATCAGGACCATCATTATCCTGCTCATGATGCTTCCAGTCCACATTGCTATCAAGAGTGACCAAAGCTGCTGATCCCTTTGAAGTTCCAGACTCCCTCGATTCTGCGATAAGTAGAGTATCTCATCTCATCATCCCGCTTTCCCTATCTTTGCATTCTCTCGGAAGTGACCCATCGGTGACATGTGAAGCACTTGACCTTCCTTTTGTCAAACCTTGTTGGGTCTCTTCCTTGGAAGCCAAACCTTCTTCGACTTTGCGCTCAAATTCTTGATATCCATGGACATCATAGCCACCACCACTTCCGCTTCATCTCTTCCATATCCGGTGGATCCACGATCTAAATCCCATATGCCGTTCTGAGGATCATAATCACAAAGAAGGATCAAGCACATCTTCCATTTTACCTCCAGATTGAGAACTTGATGGAGTGGTAGTGTAAGATGATGATGAGTAAGTTGGACTTGGACCATGACTAATCTTAGGGGTAGAGGCTCCAACGAATCTTTGTATGACTAGCAATTGATGATGATCTAAAGGACTTCTTACATCATGTTCAAGAGCTTTAAGTTTGTTGTACACCTCATCAAAAGTAAGCATATCCAAACCACCTTTTGCTTTTAAAGCAATGCTCACTTGTAGCGGGATGAGGTAAAGACCTCAAGAACTTAGAATTACAATCATCATTATCTGGCTTTGCTGCAGTGATTTACCCGACCTAAAATCTTGTAAAACTTGTCATAGCCCTTATGAATTCCTTCCTCTTCAGAGATTTGAAAGTCTTGAAACTGTTGTCTAAGCATGGACTTTCTCATTCTCCTAGACTCCTCATTCCCACCAAACTTCGCCTTAATTGCTAACCATATGTCCTTGGCATCTTGCATGAAGTGAAAATCACTCAAGTGATCCTCAGGAATAGCTTGAAGAAGAATGGTGTTAACCTTGGTTTCTCTCTGAACCGCCAGTAACTCTTCAGCAGTTTTGGGAGGAACGTAAGTCATCTTACCAATAGCACATCATGGTAGTTTTCTTCAAATGTTTCCCTTCAGCACTATCTCCCATTTCCAATCAATGTTGGAGATCCGGTTTGCATTTTCATCGCCCAAAGGTCATACTCCTCCCTTTTTAAGTAAGGAAACTTAGCATTGCTGTTAGAGACTAGGTGTTGCGGATGGGTGGTGTTTTGGTTGTTGGTGATATCAACATCAACGTCGATCAGGGCATGGTGAGTTTGTTTTGGTTGTATTGGTGTTTAGAAAAACCTGTCCTTAGTATCGTAGAGACTCTCACGAGGCTCTGATACCACTTGTTGAAACGTAAGACCTTGATAGATCTTGAGCTTCGTAGATCGTTAGTATCGCTTGTGTAATCACAAACAAACTAAAAGAAAATCTCTACAACTTGTATTCTTTAGCGGAATATAAACACAAGTATAAAACAAAGATAACTAAGAACTCTTTGATCCTCTATGGATCGTTATATTAATAAATTGTTTTATCACTAATCCATAATACATTCTATTGTGTTCCTTTTATAGACAAGGAACCCTAACTTCTTTTCTAAGAAACGTATAACTATGAAACTAAATAAGATATACACAATCACTTCCTAATAAAGCTCATGTATATCCTAACTAATTCTAGAATATACGGAATACTCTTTCCACAGAAACAAACTACGACTAATATAACTTCACATAATCATGTCTTATTGAGAATCCGCTATATTGACAGAATCCATCGGCAGTAATATCAGCATGATTCATACTTCACATAATTCCCAACACTAATGCAGAAAAAGGATATGATGACATAAAGATTAGAAAATCAGATGCGATTTATAAATGAAAGTAATCTAAGAGCCTACAAAGTTCATATTTCTTCTGAGGTTGGTGCAAAAGTTCAGTCATACGACCATGAACACCTAGAAAAAAGACATCTAGAGCCTCAAACGCTTGTGACAAGTTTGCATCCCTATCATTTTCATGTTTATCAGCCTTCAATTCACGTAACATTCACGTAACTGATTCTCAATTTCACTTATTTTTGCCCTCATCATATTTTTCTCCGCACAAGTAAAACAAGTATCAGTAATATTCTTTCAACTACAGTTAAAGTTGTCAAATCAGTTACTTGGAATCTCATGTGCCCTATCTAGAAATTTAATTAAAACGAAACCAAAGCATACTATGCAATTTCCATTTCGCAAGCATAATCAGCTACAAACCCTGTGGCGGGGTCAAGTGCAACCTACACATATTCAAACCCAACACTACACTAATAATTGTGAGACATAACTGGTATACCAACCTATCTTAATGAATCAGAAAAGAAATGGAAGAGTAATTAAATCTACCATGCCCATTTGGTAATTTCCTACCATAACTGTTCCGTAGACAAGCTAACACAAACATACTTAATAAGCTAACACAAACACACCCTAACTATTCCATAGACAAGCATAAGAATCAAATGACGAATATACTGAGTTGCTTCACAATTTCCACTAAACGACTAACCTCCTATATTCTCTCTACCATCTTTGTTTTGCATATACACAGGTTGGTTTTTGTATCAGTGTGTCGAAGATGTTGTACTGACAGTGATTATCATATTTAATAAACAAACCAAACAAATTATCAGAACCACCAAAAAGAAATGGGTTGCGACTAAGGATGGATACTGGTTACAACTTACAACTGTTATATTTTTTTTATCATGATGCTCACGGAATAAACCGATCATATGGAGTATTGAGAATAACATGACTAGTAAAACTAATGCAAATCAGCAAATCAAATAGATTTTCCTGGAGTTTGATCTTGTAGCTTTAGGCCTCAACCACGATGACTTCCTAAACAGAGGCTTGCAAATCTTTATTAGCTCTGCAACCACCACAACATTCAGGATTAGTCAATTGCCAAGATCCAGTTGATATAAATTATGTTACAAGTATAGCACCAACACATCTTATATACATTAGTATGAGCTAAGGTACCAATTTCAACACCTACGAATATAATGAGTTGATTTGGATAATTTTTTAGACCTTACGTGGGCCAAATCATAAGTTTAATCTAGAAATAAATGTGTGAAATGAGTGAGAGGTCGCAAGCATAGAACTTTCTAAATGGCTTCATGCAGGGTACTTGTTTTGACATGTAAGTAAATTACACACTAATAGTATGCTAATTTTTTGACCCGTTAGCCAACCCACCCAACCCCCCGCTATCCATGTGCATCGTGTTTAATCTTTTATCATATTCTTCAAACTCATACTGAAAGCTCTGAACACAAAAGTTAAATTAAAGAACTTTGTTTTGGGCAAAAAAACAAAATCTACCTTTGGTATCCTCACTCTCAAGAAGCTTGACAATAAGGTGCCCTCCAGTTTGGAGTATACCAACATCATCTTCATTTTTGGGTTGGTTTTCTGGTTGAACATCTTCCAAGGGCTCGTTGGGTAATTTAGCTCAACCAAGTGCCAAATCAGCCCGTATCCCTAATTCCATGGATAAAGCGGCGTCTCTGTGGATACCCGAAACAAGTGGACACATGCGATAATAGAAACAGAAAATTCCTTTTCACGCCAAAGTTTTTGCATTGAAAAGTTACTGAAAACCATAAGTTCTCTACGTTTTTGCTCGATCACAATGAGCAAATAGTCACATGGTTAACTTAAAACTAGAGATTTTGTTAGCTTTTTAACTACGCACTTTGGATAAGCAATCCAAATTCCCAAACACACTCAAGAACTTAATTGAAACACTATGCAAATTGGCAACTTTAACAAACT
>OU343225.1:238992045-239033977 GCA_910596185.1 Chrysanthemum makinoi | reverse complement strand
AAAAGACTTTTATATTGAACCCATTTTTACTTAATCCCACAACTTATCAAACAAGAATTGTCATACGACAAGCAATCGGTTTAAGTAACAATCTTGTTTCTAGCTTGATCTTTGCAACTCATCAAACAAGAACTGCCACCGATCAAACCGAAACAAGTGGTTTGAAGAAAATCTTTTGAAAATTTGGCTCGACATTAAATTGCTTACACATATGAGACTATAACACCCTTCATTGCATGATTCTTCCCTAATTAGACATAGGTGATCGCTATGTATAATTTAGAGTAACTATGCAATGCTTGGACGAATCGACTCATATGATGTTCTTGTGTTTTAGTCATCATAGAAATCTCTCTTTAGATGCTAAAATAACGTAAAAGTCTAAAGCGTGCATAGGAGGAAGTAACGATAGTAGTTATAGTCTAGGCTCTAAATGCAACCTAGTTCTCTATAACCAACGCCTCGATACCAATCAGAATAACACCCCTAAAATACCATAAGATTAAGGCCATTGGGGTGCTACTTCATAATACAAAGTACAAGTTATAGAAAACGACCTCTAAATGAGACGTTTTGAAAGTTACCATTCGACATGAAATGTGAGTTACAAACAATGAGGTCCCAAAGTATAATATATAAATGTTTACAAAATGTTTCGAATGGTAAATGATAAAAGCGTAAGTCTTCAAAATATGTCGTGCGACTCTATGCTTCAAACTATAGCTATCGCCTTATGACCCGAGATAAACATGCTAAAAAGTGTCAACACAATGGTTGGTGAGTTCATAGAGTTTGTTTAACATGTAAAGCTTTTAAAGAATATTCACACAAAGAAGGCATTGAAAATCCACTCGCCCAAGTTCACCATACAAAACTTGCAACATGTGTGTTTACAACCCACTGCTAAAATATAGTACATTTTATAGTCAAGCACACATACAGTCATAATAATTCACATTATTGCACTTAGTGTTGCTCCGTCTATATTGGGAGACTTTCAAGTTGAACAAGGGGATCGCCCCGTATGTTGGGAGACTTATCATCGTCGAACGAGGGACCGTTTCGGTATGTTGGGAGACTTATCAACATCGCCCTTATCATGAGACTTAATCCAGAGGGGACTGCTCGCCTGTATTGGGATACTTTCCGCTTTAGTATAACACAATCAAGTATAACGCAATCAAGTATATAACGCAATCAAGTATAATGCAATCAAGTATAACGCACTCAAGTATAATGCAATCAAGTATAACGCAATCAAGTATAATGCAATCAATAGAATGCTTTGAGTATTTGTAAAAAGTATAAAGCAAATGTTTGAGCATGTATCTCTCCCCAAAGAGTTTGTAAAACAATTAAGCGAGTAAAAGTGGGGCTACGAACTCACCTTAATAAATGTGATATCCAATGTACAATGAATCGATGGATAAGCCGAGAAACCTTTAAGCGCAACCTAGAATATGTTTTGTGTGTTAGGTTCTAAAATAACGATGTGAATGTATAAACATACCTTATATAGTTATTACATCAATTATGCTTGGATACTTAACATTTGTGAAGTTGTTTATTTAAGTTGTTTACGTTTCTTATATTTAAGTTTCCCCCGTCTAAATCTACCCGTTACTTCTAAACCGTAAATGATCGCGACTCGATTTTTATGTCCTCGGAAAGGTAATTTGATAGTACTAAATAGATCAGTGGGCCCTACTTCCCCAGAAATTATTTAACTAATGTGAAATTACCAATTTACCTTTGAATGTACTAGTTATTTCAATCAGCAGCAAACTGTCGTACGGTTTTGGTCGTAAGTCGAGTTCTACAACTCCGTTTAACGCACGACCAGCAGCCACGTTCAAGTTAGGGTGTTAGCTACAACTTTTGTTCTTTAACCAACAGTTGGTTATATGCAAGTTTTAGGAGTTTTACCCGTTTGAAATCTGTTACTCAGATTTGGACACGTTTACCCGTTTTGGCTCTAGTTTATTCATCGGGATGAGTTACGGCACGAGCCACCTGGATAAATGACCACAAGACGAAGATAGATCTAGAATCCTATGTAATTACTTAACTTTCTCATCCACGAATTTTACCCAGAATGCCATACGGCCCAAGCTCTCGTGTTGCAAAACTAGTCCTTTTGACAATTTCTAGTGGTTTAGTCCATTTATCCAAGCATAATCAACCATAATAAGCATACAAAACATATTATATACATGAAATACTAGTATTTACAGTAAGCAAATGATAACATAAGAGTTTGCTTACAATCCTTGTGATGAAACAAATCAAGAACCAAGAACTAGGACACTAAAACCTAAACCCTTTTAAAATGAACCCGAGCTTCCAAATCCTTAACACATCATGCTAACCCTTGGTAGGCTTGATCTAACCTTGTAAAAACCTTGTAACTTCAGCCCATTAAACCCTTGTATAACTTCTAATTCAACCATGGAATCACCAAATAAACTTAAGATCTAGGTAGAGAACACTTATGCTTTCGACTTTGTAGTGTAACTTGAAGCTTCAAGATCAAACATGGTTTATGAAATTATATGGCTTTGTGTTTAGGTGTTGGAATGAAGAAGAAGTGAAAGAGATGAGTTTGTTTAAATAGCCAAATGAGGAGGTTAAGGAAGGTGCTAGGAAGGTTGCAAGACTTCCTAAAGAAGTTAAGTTTACTTAGCTAGGTCATTTTACACTTGTATCAATCTAAACTAGACATCTTAGGCTAATCACATGTAGCCAACAAGGCTTGTACTTAGTACAAAATTTCGTTCAAGGTATATCTTGGATGACTAGGTTTGAATTTTGATGTTATCTTGCTTTTATGAAGTGAGTTTTGGTCCCGTGTCGCTAACTCTAAGTCAGAAGTTCTCACGCCAAGAAACTTAAAACCGGGTATTCTAAAAATATGAAACTTATAAAAATGTTAAAACTTATTAATATAACCTATCTTAGCATATTAAATGAGTGATAAGTTTGACGGAGCACGTAAACGCTGTTAAAGCCTAGAATGGTAAGATATTTAAGAAGAGAATTTCAACTTGACTTCTCTGAGTGAGATATTTTGTAAAATATTTAACTAGATATTATCTAAATAATATCTAGTTGATTACTAGGTATATGACTTGGTAAGGTAAATAAAATGTATTAGTCAAAAGTTGGCGCGGGTATCGGGAGTGAATAGTAAATTCTCGAAAATGCGAATTGTTACACTTCTAGGCCTTGGGCATAAGGGCGTATTGTACACACGCTGTCTTGGCAGATTTTTGTCAATGTTTGAAAAATCATATCTTTTAAACCGTAAGTCGTCATGGGTCACGCCACCCGCCATTTCAAAGAGAATTAAGTCTAGTTTCATTTAAAAATAGTCTTGAGGTCTAAATGTTTATGTATTTTTATCAATGGTCAAAAGAGTAATGAAATGTCCATTAAAGTAAAGTCGTTTCCGCGTAAAAGTTCAAATTTTAATGATTTTTAGTCGTGTCGTTCTTGGGGTGTAACAATATGTCCCTCACCACCATAGTTGTAACACTTAACTGGTTTGCCTTGACCCTGAACTACAAACCTTCCTCTGTTCTGAGCTCCCGCATAACCAGCCGCAACATTTCCCCGTGCAACATTCCCGCATAACCAGCCGCAACCCTTCCATCTTCCACTGTAGCTTGATTGTGTGGGTTAGATGAGGTCATTAGTTGGTTTTTGGTTTGGGGAAGTGAGGTTCTGGATTGTTTAACCAATAGAGCAACTTGATTTACGAAGTTTTCAATCAACATGTCTATTGGGGTAAATCCCGAGTCTGGTATGGTAATCTGATTCTGATTTTGATAAGACGGTATGACTCGAGATGTTCGAGTGTTTAGCCTCACATTTGAAACAAATGCAACTGAGTCATTTGTTAGGCTTGATGTTGATGTAGAATTAAATTTTTCCATGATCAAACGCTCAAATATAGCATGCTTCTCATGTTGAAGTAAGTAAGCATAAAGCTTCTCATAGTTAGTATTTCTCAATCCTTTGTTCAGCTTCACTTCAGTAACAAATTTATGCCATTCAGGGTTCATGTTTTTTCCGAACTTGGAATTTAGTTGGATATTTGGCAGAGTCATATTGATATTCCTCATATCATTCACAAGTTTTTGAAACCTCACATGATACTCGGTAATGCTCTCCCCTGGGTTCATCTTGAAGTTCTCAAAGTCATCATAAAGATGTGACTCTCGGTCTTCCTTAGTCAGTTCTGAGCCAGAGAGAAGCATCTTGACATTGTCCCAAACTGCTTAGGCCTGGGTGTTGTGATTAATCAGCTTGTAGATGTCCTTGGGTAGACCTTAAAGTATGACGTTTGAAGCTCTAATGTCAACATCGTATCTTTTCTTCTCCTTCTCATTGAGATCATCATAAGTCCTTGGTCTATCCAAACCCAGAGTGACACTTCCATCTTCACCAGTTTCAAGTAGATCTTTGGTGGTGCCCATTTGGAAGGGTCCTTCATCAATTGACCGAAGAATGTTAAGCCCACTCTCTTTGCCCAAGCAATACAATCGGATTCTCTGTGCCCAAGAGTCATAATCAGTTCTATCCAGCATAGGAGGGCGGGTATCGGACCCAACAGCTTGAACGTCATCAGAAATAGTAGACATGATTTCAAAATTCAAGGGATTTTACAACTCTTTGATTTAACCGAGAAATCAAATCTTTCGCAGGATTTTACAAAATCAATAGGAAACCGTAGAACTCAAATCTCAAGTCTTAAATTTCAAGAGACAAATTGCAAATAACAAGTCGCAGCACACAAACCGCAGTACTAGACAAAACGCAAATATACAAACCGCAACACTTGACAAAACGCAGAGACAAATCGCAACACCTGTCAAATCGAAGAGACACCAATACGCAGGATCACAAGTCGCAGAACTTGACAAAACATAGGAAAAAATTGTAGACTATCCAAAACGCAACAATCAAGTCGCAGTCAACACAAATCGCTATATGTCAAAACGCAAGATACCAAAACGCAGAGACACAAATCGCAGCACTTGACAAAACACAAGGACAAGTCACAAGTGGCTTTCAACAGTACAAGCACTATCGTCCTTTTGTCCTTTTGCTAACAAAACGCAACACAATATTAATATAATAATCAAATCGCAACAAAATATCACCAAACCGCAACACTTGTCAGTCAAATCGCAACAAGAATATACCAAACAAGCCCAAATCGATATCGCAACCTAGAATAGGAAAAATCGTAGCGAGCAACACACAAATCGCAAGTTAGAACACTTTACCATGAGGCAAAACACAGAAAGAAAACTTCCAAAACATGTTTTCAATCAAAATCCACCACAAACAAGATGAAACAATTCTTCCAAACCCAAAACAAAGCTAATATGATTAACCTAAACACAAAAGTACAACCAAATAACAAACTTAACCACTAAATAAGATCAAAAGAGTGAAAAAGTCTCTAAACTCATTCAAACCATACACTTATGAATAACCAATCAAGAATCGAAGCACACACAAAGTAGATGATCAAACCATATACCAATTGTTAGTTATTGGTTATCATAAAACCACAAACAACAATCTATATGGATCGAATATTGTATGAGTTTTAGAGAGAGAATGGGAACTTCTAGTGTGAAAGTAAGTGTCATATTATGAAGCTCCAGCCTTCTACCTTGGGAGGTAGAAGGTATTTATAGTGTTTACAAAATACGCCACCTACGGGCTGTGGATCAGGAATACAGTGGGTAAAGACCCGTCCGTCCTCCACGGTGTTACTTAACTAACTACTTATAATACCTAAACGACTAAGACTACGTGCTTTCTAATGCTTACAAATACTTGAGGTGACTGAGTCTTTAACTTACGGATTCGCTAAATCCTAACAACAAGCTACAAAAAGCCATGTACACGTGCATCATATTACATAAGATGATTTTGAAACACCAAAAGTTTGCGATATCCTAAATGAGCAAAATTTTTAATTGTCCATGAGCAAATATGGCACAAACATGGATCGATCGATGCGAGGTGCAACAAAAGAAATCCAAAGAACTCCGTGATAAACAAACACATGCAAATCTGCAACGAAATATGATTGAGCATGTTTGGGAAAAATGTAAGCACCCGTAAAATCATCATGTTATTAACAACTGTAACTTCGAATCAATGCCAATTTTGGTACCAATTTTGTTTTTTACGAATAACGACTTCATAAACTATCTAGCAAGTGCAACACAAACTATTTCAGAAATGACAAGTGTGATCCGAAACAATTTGACACGATCAAATTTACCACTCCTCATATAAAAATGTATTTAATTTATTTATTAAATTAGAGTTTTATTTATTTCTTTTTTTTTCCTTTTGGGCTCGTCTAAACAAACCAAACTCACTTTATATTAATTTTGGGCTTGGCCCGTTATCTTAAATCGCACCACTATTATTTTTGGGCCAATCTCCTTTCACCTAGCCACAACACTTGTGTTATATTTTTTTGCTTTATGCTCGGTTTGTAAACATAACACAGACATTTGAAATAAAATCTCACACACTCACACGACACACATGCCTCATTTCACTTTCTTTTTCTTGCGTGTTATACTAACCAAAGACACTAACCCATACTTAGCCACCCTAAGATAATAAAATAATACTCTAAACTCTTTTGACTCTACTTTGACTCTTAGACACAATGGATATTGTGTCCCTTTTCTCACAATCGATTTGACTCTTCCTAAGCATGCCTTCAAGTTTAGTTGATTCATGCATGCTCAACCATTCCAAAGTTTCTTTCTTCTCTTTATTTTGAATCCTAAGCGAATTATTAGTAAAATAATAAGAAAGCCAGACTCACTTTGGCTATATAAGCCACCTCTTATAAGCCTCACTCCTCATAACACTCAGAAACTCAAACACTCTTTATTTAATCACTTGTTCATTGTCGTGGCCACAAGGAAGAAAAGAGAGTTTTTGGGTTTTTAAAGCAAAGGATTAAAAGGTTTTATTGGGTTTATATAGGATACGTGTACATTTTGAAAGCCAAAGGGTTAACTAGTTGTGTTCTTTGGGTTCATTTCCTTCCATAACGTGTTCATCTCTACCCTTGTTGTAACACCCCCAAAATATCAACATAGCAAATGGCTGGGTATTACTTCAAGTATCACAGTCAATAATTATAGAAAACGACTCAAAAAGATATGTTTTAATAAAAGTTGTTATCATTCAAGAAAAACTAATATTTTGTTACAAAACACTTCCAAATAGTTTTTGATGGTACACAAAAGATAGATCATGAATTTGTGGAAAATGATATCTTCATGTTTACACCATGATAAAAAGGTCTTGCAAGCCCACTCCGTGCCATAGAGATGTTCTTCAATTATTACCTGAGATAACATGCTTAAAAGGTCAACAACAATGTTGAGTGAATCAATAGGTTTGTAGTTAATCAGTTGAACAACAAGTGTGATATAGCAGTGGCTCCAACCCGGAATCTAAGTACGAGATGACAAGTCTCAGAATAATGATAAACGTTTGGTTCACGACTAAAATGATAGAGCATTGACTAGATAATTCAATAGTGCGATGATAGCATTGTTTTCACTTGTGTGGATAGTGCTTAAAGTTCAAATTCAAAAGATGTGCTATATCGACTTAGTTTGTTATTCTTTAGAAATTCACACTTATATATACTTGAAATGTTCCCCGTTTCCGATTTATAATGATGTTGCCAAGAGTTGGTTTTATTCACTTTTAGGATGTGTCGTTATCGAATTATTTACTTATAAATATATATATCTATAGGTTTAGTTAGTTATCGACGTATAAATTCCCGCAAATGTATATTAGGTCATCAAAATACTCATTTTTATGAAGTTGTTATAAGTTTTATAAGTTTTCTAAATATTTTCCAAATTTACACCTTTTACCCTCATGTTATAAAATGTACGATTTAGAACCTTATATTTGAAAAAGTGGCAATTTATACCCAATATGTTTATTACTCAACATATGCAATATTTACATTTTTGGTCCTCTAAGGAAACTGTTTTTGCCAAAATTAGTCCAAAAAGTTATATTTACAATTTTTGGTCCTTATAGTTTTAAAGTTTACACTTTTGGAACAAAACTTTTATTTCCCTTTTAAAACAAGTTTTTCCATATTGACAGATTCTACCCCGAACTTTCCCCATGCATACGTTCCACGTATAAAACCACCTTGAACGTCCCATAATGTGCAATTATAACCCAGAAGCTATAACTTTTGCAAATTAGGTCCAAAATTTATGTTTTGAATTTAGTTAACTTGTTTAACTTCCACATTAGCTTATGAATAGCTTATTTTAGCTTATGGACCTACTTTTATGCTTAATGGGTCGGGTAAAAGATAAATGGGCCATAGTTTCTAACTCGTTTGCGCCTTAAGGCCCAATTATGGTTTCGTTTGTGTTTTGAAGGAAAAACACGACACTAGGGGCGTTTAATATTTTTCTGAAGTCGTTTCTAGTATTATTAGTGTACTACCAAGTGTACTTAAGTTCTCATTTGCAAAGATAAAAGTAATACACGACCTGGTTTAAAAGAAAAGTGTAACGAGACCTATGTTTTAAAGAAAATGTGTAACGAAAGTTTATAACATAACACGAGCCATATGCTATGAGTTTAGTTGTCATAAAAGCGTATTTACTTGGTTTCTTGCATCCTAATGACTTGTTTTCCTTGTTATAACACATTTATGAGATCGATTCTTAAGGTTCTATAATAATGTTTACGTATGATAAATTATTAACGAGATAAATGAAATGTGAAAAGGGTTTAAATGAACTTATAACACCCTAAGGTTGTGACAAGATTTGTTAAGGTTTGAACATGACCAAATGACTCCCTTGTTCTCCTTATACCCGAAAATAAATACTAGAACCCTTGCATTTTGTGTTTCCCCTTAGCCTCTCGTTTTCCATAGTGACGATTTATGTATGTGATGAGATGTGTTTTTGAGTGATTTTGTTAAGTAGTGAGTGTTTGTAGTTTAAACTTAGTGTTTTGGAGTTGGGTTTAATAGTAGAAGCAAGCATGGTCCTCTTTATATTATATGTATGCTTCTCCTAGTTCCAATGAGAACGAAGAAATGGTGTGTGTTTACTTAACTCATCCCCAAATAAGGGCATGATGTGGTTAAGTCTTGTCACAAATGGGCATGCGAAACATAGTATCCCTTGGTTAATATGGTCAAAAGAGTGAAAGGGTTTGTTAATGCTAATAAAATATTGCATTAGGGTGGCTTTGGTTGAGCTTTTGTTCCCTCTTGACCATACTTACACGCTAGATAGCGGTTGACTAAGTTGTGTTTTGTTTTTGCTTGTGTTTGTTTTCTCGTTACTTTCACAGAAACAAGAAAACGTGCCAACCATTTCAACTTGCAACAATTTTGTGAAATGCCAAATTAAGGGGTGCGCTGGGCGGACAAATGAACGGGCTAGGCCCAAAGGTAAGCATGATTGGGTTGGGGTGATAGTTTACACAAGCCCAAGGAGAAAAAGAGTGTTGATCTGGTTGGGCTAGGGAGCCCGTTAGGATATTTAAATAAAATAGTAAATAAATGTTATTATATATATTTTGTATAATTTATATATATATATATATATATATATATATATATATATATATATATTATATAATTTATATATATAATAAAGAAATAATATTATCAAGGTCGAGGTAAATTTGATCGAGTCACAACAGTGTATTTTAAGCTTTTAATTCACGATTTACGATGCACTTGCCAAATGATATACGAAGTCGATATCAAGAAAACTTTATGGTTCCAAGATCCGTGATTTGTTCATGATTAGTTAGTTAATGACACTGAAATTGTCGTGAGTGATTCAGTGAATAGGTGAGGATATTTGGTACTCATTAGATCCTCGCGCTTCCAGGTGTACTCAGCACCTCTTTTCTTATGATTCCATCGAAATTTTACAATAGGAACGCGGCTTTGCTTTAACCTCTTGACATCCCTGTCCATGATTTCAATAGGTTCTTCTACGAAGTCAAGTTTGTCATTCAGTTGAATGTCCTTTAGAGGAACAAAAAGAAATAATATTATCAAGGTCGAGGTAAATTTGATCGGGTCACAACAGTGTATTTTAAGCTTTTAATTCATGATTTACGATGCACTTGCCAAATGATATACGAAGTCGATATCAAGAAAACTTTATGGTTCCAAGATCCGTGATTTGTTCATGATTAGTTAGTTAATGACACTGAAATTGTCGTGGGTGATTCAGTGAATAGGTGAGGATATTTGGTACTCATTAGATCCTCGCGCTTCCAGGTGTACAGCGCACCTCTTTTCTTATGATTCCATCGAACTTTTACAATAGGAATGCGGCTTTGCTTTAACCTCTTGACATCCCTGTCCTTGATTTCAATAGGTTCTTCTACGAAGTCAAGTTTGTCATTCAGTTGAATGTCCTTTAGAGGAACAACAAGTGTTTCATCGGATAGGCATTTCTTTAGGTTAGACACATGAAAGGTATCATGTATCCGACTGAGCTCTTCCGGAAGATCGAGTTTATACGCCACTAGACCAATTCTCTTCAGAATTTTGAATGGTCCTACATACCGGAGTTTGAGTTTTCCTCTTTCGCAAAATCTGACCAAAACTTTCCAAGGAGATACCTGTAGAATAACTCTATCTCCTACATGGAATTCCATGGGTTTTCTCCTGACATCAGCACAACTCTTTTTTCTATCTCTTGCTGCTTGTAGGCGTTGTCTGATTTGCATTATTTTCTCAGTTGTTTCTTGAACAATTTCAACGCCAATAAGTTGTACCTCTCCAACCTCTGCCCAGCAAACGGTTGATCAACATTTACGTCCATAGAGTGCTTCGAATAGAGCTGCTTGGATGCTGGTGTGGTAGCTGTTATTGAAAGAAAACTCCGCCAACGGTAAGTGTCTATCCCAACCTTTTCCGAAATAGATCACGCATGCTCTAAGCATGTCTTCCAAGGTTTGGATTGTGCTTTCACTTTGTCCGTCTGTTTGAGGATGGTAGGCGGTACTCATGTCCAATTGGGTACCCATAGCTCATTTGAGTGTTTTCCAAAATCTCAAGGTGAATCGGCTATCACGATCAGATATGATAGAAATCGGTACCCCACGGCGAGAAACAATCTCCTTCAGATATAACCGAGCAAGCGTACTCATCTCGTCGGTTTTTTTGATAGGCAAGAAATAAGCTGATTTAGTGAGATAGTCAACAATGACCCATATGGTGTCAAAGCCATTTGAAGTTTTCGATAGTTTAGTGATGAAGTCCATAGTGATCCTTTCCCATTTCCAAATGGGAATTTTTGGTTGAGTTAACAATCCGGATGGTTTCTAATGTTCTGCCTTGACTCTAGAGCATGTTAGACATTTTCCAGCATACTCCGTGACATCGGTCTTCATGTTTGGCCACCAATACAGAAGTTTAAGATCTAAATACATCTTGTTAAGACCGAGATGGATGGAGTACTTAGATTTATGAGATTCATGCGAGTTCACGGATCCCTCCGAAGTGGGATCCAGCCTTTCCTTGAAACACAACGTTCCATCCGATCTCTTAACAAATCCATTTTCATTCTCCGGCATGCCGTAAATTTTCTTGTTTGGCCTGTTTGCTTCTTTAAGTGCTTCAATCTGAGCTTCAAGAATTTTTGATAGAAGGGGTGAATTGATTATCATTCCCAAGGATCTCACTCAAAGCTGTTTAGGGCGATCTTTCCTACTCAAGGCGTCTCCCACGACATTTGCCTTTCCGGGATAGTACTGGATCTTACAGTCATAGTCACTAAGCAATTCTAGCCATCGGCGTGGTCGCATGTTCATTTCATTTTGATCCAAGATGTGTTGAAGGCTTTTATGATCAGTGTACACTATGCATTTGGTTCCATACAAATAGTGTCTCCATAACTTAAGAGCAAACACAACTGCTCCTAGTTCCAGATCATGAGTTGTATAATTTTTCTCATGAGTCTTGAGTAGACGGGAGGCATAAGCAAGTACTTTGTTCCTTTGCATTAGAACAGCGCCTAGACCCAAGTGTGAAGTGTCACAAGATACGAAGTCTTCTACTCCTTCGGGTAATGCCAAAATTGGAGCTTCGCAATGCTTTTGCTTTAAGAGATGGAAGGATGATTCTTGATCGGTTCCCCACTCAAACTTCTTCATTTTTTGAGTTATTTCCGTCAATGGTTTGGCTATCTTCGAGAAACCTTTGATAAATCTCCGGTAATAACCGGCGAGACTAAAAATTGTCAAATCTCGGTGGGGTTGGTTGGAGCAGTCCAGTTCTTAACAGATCCAATCTTTGTTGGGTCCACATGAATGCCCTTACTATCAATCACATGACCAAGAAATTGTACTGTCTGGATCCAGAAATCGCATTTGGAAAATTTAGCGTACAATTCTTCATCTTTGAGTAATCCCAAGATAGTTCTCAGATGTTCAACATGTTCTTCCTTATCACGAGTGTAGATGAGAATATCGTCAATGAACACGATGACAAATTTATCCAAGTAAGGTTTACAGATCATATTCATTAGGACCATGAATATAACAGGCGCAATGGTTAGACCAAATGGCATCACTTGGAACTCATAATGATCGTAGCGAGTTTGTTATGCGGTCTTTGGAATATCCTCTTCTTTCACCCTTAGCTGATGGTATCCAGATCTTAAGCCAATTTTCGAATATACACTCGATCCTTGTAACTGATGGGACAAATCATCAATCCTAGGCAACGAATATCGGTTCTTGATTGTGAGCTTTTTCAATTCTCTATAATCGATGCACATTCGAAAACATCCATCTTTCTTCTTGTCGAAAAAAACAGGTGCTCCCCAGGGCGAGGAACTCAGTCGAATGAACCCTTGTCGGATAGTTCTTGCAATTGTTTGGATAACTCTTGCATTTTAGATGGTGCCAAGCGGTATGGTGCTCGAGCTACGGGTGCAGCTCCAGGCACTAGATTAATTTTAAGAGAAGTGATTGGCATGCCTAAATGGCATGCCTAATTACATGCCTAACAAGCATCTTGTGACACATGTAAAAATTAAAGGTTAGGATGTGGAAAGAGAAAATGTACATCTTATGTGTCAAAATTTGTGTGGATTAGGTACAAAATTAGTCATGCCATTTAGGCATGACAATCATTTTCCTAATTTTAAATTCAACCTGACGGGAAGGTGGAAGACCATGTAAATCTTCCGGGAATACTTTAGGGAATTGTTTTACTATAGGCACATCCTCGAGTTGCCTCTCTTCGGACTTCTTTTCCGTTACCTGAGCTAAGAAAGCATGACATCCCTTTTCTATGTACTTCACAGTCTTGATGTAGGATATGATGCTCAAGTACTTCTTACTTTGATCCCCGTGGATAATCAAGGTTCACCATTGATTGGAATATGAACAGTCTTTTCATCGCATATAATTCTTCCACGGTGTTTAGATAACCAGTCCATGCCAATAACTGCGTTGAAACTACCAAGCTTGATCGATAGAAGATCTATACTGAATGGTTGGTCTTGTAAAAGCATGGGGCAATTACAGATCACGGTCTTGGTTCCTATTATCTTTTCGTCTGCCAGTTTTATTTCATAAGTGGTGTCTAAGGTAGTTGGGATGATTTCAAGAAAAGGTGCAAAGGTAGCAGATACAAAACTCCTATCGGCTCCAGAATCAAACATACCCGTTATGACGTGGTTCAATGGAACATATCCATCTCCTAATACATATGCCCTTGCACGCGTATTGTTATTTTGAGCGGCATTCCTCTTTGGGCACTGGTTATTGAAATGACCCTTCTCTCCACATCCATAACAATTTAGATTTGCCAGTTGTGTGTTGTTTCCATTTTCAGGGTTTCGGCAATTCCTAGCTAGATGACCTACCTTGTTGCATTTCTCGACTTTACAGACACGCCCGAATGGTGCAACGTGCATTTATTGCAAGGGGGTGAGGTCCGCATATCCCCTGCCTGCAATTGGTGTAGTAGCATAAGCCCTTGCGGCTTCTTGTCTTCGGTTCTATTGGTTGTGATGGTGGTTCCTATTCTTATGGTACTGATTGTTGTTATTGTTGTTTCGGTGGTTATTGTTGAATTGAGAAGAGTTGTTGGTTTGATAAGGATTGGGGTTCATGTTTCTTCGATCATCAAACTTTCTTTGTTGTCATTTGAGTTCGTCTGGTTCCAAGCTTCATAATCGGTTCCATGGGACGGTTCAAAACAGTGAGAACTTCTTCTACAATCTTTGGGTTAGAAGTGATGACATCTCCTTCAATACTTCGGGGTAAACCCCCGATGAGACTTTCCAAAAGCTTTTCATTAGTGGGAAACATTTTAAGACACATGGCTCTCAGCTCGTGGAATCTTTTGAAGTACATCTTAAGATCATTACCCTTAGCAACCAGATGGTAGAATTCATCCTCTAGTTTCTTGATTTCAGCTCTTGGACAATACTGTTTCATCAATAGTTGCTTCAGATCGGACCAGAAAATCTTACAAGCTTCTTCTATAACAATCTTCTGAGCATGAGCTTTCCACCATGACAATGCATCTTCTAGCAAATTTCTAGTTGCAAACTTGACTTTTCAATAATCTGTGCAGTCAGTTAGGAGGAATACAGTTTCTGATCTCTCAAACTAGTGAAGAAGACGAATAGCACCTTTAGTTCTCTTAAAGAAGGTAGGCTTGCAGTTAATGAATCCTTTGTAGCTACATTTGCACGCTAGAAAAAGACTCTCTTTGGTTGGTCTGATTGTCGGTTTCATTAGAGATTGCAACCTTAATGATGCGTGTTGCTTTAGCAACGCGTGCAACTTCAGCAATGCGGGCAACCTCGGCCTCACGTGGAGCTCACCTGCACTTTAGCTTCTCGAGCAACTTCGACCTCGCATTCAGCCTTCGCAGAGCTTTGGCTTCACAGCTTGAGCAACTTCAACAATGCGTGCGGCTTCACCGACCACTCGGCAACATGTTTGGCGATGGCAAGACTAACACTGCAGCGACTATCTTGCGGTTGGAGTTATGGTAGCGGATGAGGTAGCTTTCTTCTTGACCATTTTTCAAAAATTACCAAGAAATAAACACCAGAATTTAGAATCATCGATAATAATACAAGTGACTACATATTATAAATATCATAATAGTCAAGATCACCACATTAAACCAATGGGATAGTATCGTCATAAGCAAGAGTAAGTCAATCATGATTTTTCAAAAGAATATCGTAACATATATGAGAATATAATTGATAACATCAAATAGTCCTGATTTTTATGTGTCAATTTCCCCCGATAATGCTCATATTTTATATTATTTATATGGATTTACGCTTGTATTCCTTTATATTTCACTTTCAAGTAAATTATGAGCATTGGAGCTTATAAGACGCAGATTTGGAGATTTTCCTAACGATTTATGATAGTATGCCAACTGTGAAGAAGCTACGGCGTAACTCTTTCTCTCACATTACGCAGGAGCTAGTGTTTTGACTCAGAAGACCAACTTAACAGCAATTATGGTGTAACTCCCAACTAAGGTTACGCCATAATCATCTAGGTCAAGAGATGTTTTGCGTCTCCATAAACTACGCCGTAACTCCTCACATGCATTACGCCGTAGTCCTCGCAAAAGTAACCTATATTAAAGATACGGCGTAACCTTTCCCATGTGTTACGCCGTAACCAAGTGAACGAGAGTATTATTTGAAGAATTATTGAAGTTACGGCGTAACTCTCAACTCAAGTTATGTCGTAACTAGGATCGTGCCTATAAATACCAGACCTAATTTCTGCATTTTACATCATTCACTCACAACTCAAAGTCAGAGAACGTGAAGAGGGGTCCAAAGGCAGATCATTCGGAGCATACGATGCCATCTCCAAGGGAGGAATAACTCCATATCGATAAGCATTAGCGAATATTTTATATTTTACTTTCGATTCATGTCTTTCGTTATGTTAAACATCGAATTCTTTGTTTCTTTTAATATGATTGATAAGGATTTAAAAGGTACACTTTTGAGGGGTCATTTAAGCCCTTAATCGACCACTTTATATCCGTATCGTTTAATTTTGTTCCTTTTCACTTTTTATGTCTCTTGAAGGCAAATTGCTGGAATGACACTTATTCGGACGAAAAGGCGTGAATATATGAAGAAAATGGCCAAGTCAAGATCAAGACACTCAAGCTGCTGTAATTGAAGGTGACGGCGTCCGCAGTTAGAGGGGGACACCGTCGCAACGTGCTCCAAGTTTATGACGGCTCAGTAGCGAAATTGCTATTTTGTACCGACGGCCAGTTTTGTAGGGCGTCACAACTCAGACGGCCTAGATTCAGATCCCGACGACGTCAGAAGATGAAGCCGACGGCGTCACCGTGTCAAGACGAAACCCTAATGGCGGCGATCCGACGGCGTCACATTTAAAGAGTGACGCCGTCACATGTTGTAACTCTATATATAGAATTCAAATTTTCAGACTTTTAGAGAGGTAGTTTTGTGGAGTAATTTACTTCATTGATTCAATTATGTCTTGGGCAGTATCTTAGGGTTCTCATACCCTATTTTACAACAAGATAAGTAATTTACTTCATTGATTCAATTATGTCTTCAATTGTATGTGTGTATGCTTGCATGTTTTCCATGTCCCGCTAATTTACTTGTGTGTTTGCTTAGATCTATGAAACCTAGGTATTGAATATTGACTGGTTGTCTCTATTGACCTAGGATTGCGTATAGGTCATTCGTGTGTTTTTAATGCTTGAGTAATCTTTGTGAACATTAGTTTATAATTTCCTAGAGTTGTTGTAGGCTAAAAATCCAAGGATAACCTTAGAGTTAGTTTATGAATACTAGATATAACAACCCGCAATTTCAAGTTACTTTTCATTTTTGAAAAGTTACTATTCACTTTTACTCTTCATCCCGTAAAATTTTTATTTCACATTCTCGTAAGTTAATTTATTTTAGTAATATCCTGAGAGTTTGACAATCGTTAGATCATCTTCGCAAAAGTTATTAAGAAAACATCGTCTTAAAGTTTCGTTTTGGTCGGAGCACCATTTAAACATCCCGTGCATAACGAAAACCAACTCTGATAATTTTCCTCATATCAGATTAGTTTTTACATCACTCATAATCAATTAGAGAATTTTTAAGATTTTATTTAAATGTTACCAAATAAACCCTGAGCAGATACGAGACTAAACTTACGTTTTAAACAATTCTACTTAGACCCAGACTTAACCTTTCCTGCGCTATGTTTTCTAAGATGTTTTGACACTTTTACATTTTTGGAAAAGTCAAACATATTTTCCTCCTCCTTTGACCATAAAGAAATTAACCTTGTACGTTCTACATTTTTGCTTAAATCGCATAAATTTTAGACTTCACGTTATAACTAAGTTATCCCACGTATAACGAAAACCACATTTTGACATCTCATATCACTTTTAGACTAATTTTAGTCTACTTTAAATATATTCACGGTCATTTCCCTGAAATCTCGTTCTTGTCTGCGATAAATTGCATTTTCACGTATTTAGCTTACGTTTCCAGTTTTAACAATAGCATTCGCGACCCATTAAACTTATCACTCATTTTTATAAGATAATAATGAGTATAATGATGAGTTTAATCATTCCTATAAGTTTCATATTTTTACGATACCCGGTTTTACGTTTCGTGACTTAACGGCTTACAGTTAGCGATTAACGGAACCAAAACTCACTTCGTAACCAAGATAATACCAAGACTATCCACCTAAGTCATCTTATCTCCATAAGAACGACTTAGGGGAGTCATCATTTTGGTGGCTTGATCCTAACCATGCTTCATTTAGATCATTACAAGTGCCTAAACTTAACCATGGTTAACATTTAACCCAATATATGGTTAACCAAATCTTTCCTCCTATAAATACCAAGAAAATCACTTGATAAAAATTTCACCACACCTTCTTAACTTCTAAATTCCTAAACCTAAGGCATTTCTTATAGATCTTGTAAGAACATTCATGTGTTCTTTAAGAAAAACTAGGTTTTGATCTTTGTTCTTGGAAGTTTTCAAGAAAGAGTCGTTATAATCTTCAAATAACTTCAAGTCTCCAAAAAGACATTGTTATAATCTTCTATTCTCCTTCAAGAATACAAGAAGTATATAAGGGTGCCAAGGTGTGGAAAGCTTGCTCAATCTAAGGTCCTAAGTGTTCAATCAACGTCCTATCCTTACTAGTTACTCCTTTCTTGATTGAAAGCCAAAAGTTGTAAGCAACTAATCACCACCATAATCTCATGTTTATTATTCATAATCTTGACAATTTCATGCTATATATGGTTACTATGTTGATTCATGATGTACATATACTCAATCAAATATTTTAATTCACATATTGCCGTAAAATTAACAAACTAGTAAACAAGTCATATTCTAAACATTTATTACCATTAAAACCAGTCACATATGGACTTTCTAACTTACATACTATGGTAGAAAAGATAAAAAGGTAAAAATAGCAACTTGAATCACCTGAAACGGACAAACGAGTCAAAAGATACGGCCAAAAGAAGTTAGCAAAACCAAAACGCTGAAACTGCCTAACACAAGCTGTTAAGCAGCTGTCCGTTTTGAAAGTGGCACTTCTGGTCTGAATCATCAACAAGTTAAAACACGAAAGTCGTCCGTAAAAACGTTTTCCTTTAGTTATTCAAAAGCTCGGACCCTGAAAACGCTTAAATAGGCCATTATCTTTCAAAAACTGAAATTGCGCTATATATAGTCTCACGACTATACTTTTGTCACAACTAAAAGCAAACCAAGAGGCCTAATGGCCATAAGCCAAGACCACGGCCATGGCTAAGGTCAAAGCTGAGTCTCAAGACCATGGTAGTCAAGAACAAAGCCACGACAAGGCCATGGCTAAAGCTTCAAGGCTTATTTACCCAAGACCGTTAACTAAGGTGTTAACCTTGGCAAATCAACACCAACACAAACCAAAGGACATAACTTTATATACTTACATTATCAAGTTATCAAATTTATGAAATGACGAGAACTTGTAAAAACTATATATTTATTAAAAACATTATAAACTTAGTAATATAACAATCTTCACTCAAAACATATGTTTTATCTACTAAGTGCTACAACAGTTGGGAGCTTCATGTGAGGGGTTTTATTTGAGTAAAACGTATCGACGAATTGCTGGATTTACGAATTAAAGTCTCGTAGCTCCTCGAACGTTCACTACATGACCTCTAAATTATGATGGCCCGAACGGTAGTACAATATATATAAACTAAACATGTTTTCACTACTAGACCATTTCTATAAATGACATACACAACTGTCATGTACTACATCATGATCAACATAGAGACGTATATAGGCTTGTTATTTCTTTCGCATCATTATTTCAAACCTAAGTCGTAACATCCTATTCTAGGTTGCTCGTAGAAGTTCTCACGACATATCCATCATTCTCATTATAAATTTGATATCATTTACTCTGAGGTGAGTTCATAGCCCCACTTTCTATTACTTGATTTTTTTGCAAACCCTTCGGGGAATACATGCTATTTTTAAACTGAACACATTGCTTTGAAACTGTTTGCTTATCTGAATGTATTATTTGCACTAAGTACCACTATTTCCCATCTTAAGTCCCTATTATCATGAACCATTTATCACTTGCGAGTGAACGCGAATATTGTGGATAGTCCTATTGGGATTGATGAATCCCGTTTGTGTTTACCGGGTAGGCAAACAAACGCACTATATTTGAAGATCTCTAGGTTTATTGGCAAATTCCCTATTAGTGCAACTGTTACTATTATATCAATTTCTATTGACAAGTTGTTAACGTTTTCGGTATCATGAGCTTAGTGCAATAATATCTGTTTTGTTTTCTAAACTATGAATGTGAGACTAATTACCTCACTTTACGAATATTATGTTCAACTGATTTCCTAAAATCTATGAATTTCACTCAACCTTCGTGTTGACAGTTTTAAGCATGTATTTCAGGTCCATAATGTCGGAAGCTGGCACGGAGGAGCACAAATACTCAAGAAGGCTATAAATTTTATTGTCATTCGAAAACCCATTTAATGTATTTTGTAAACCGTGAAACTACTGGGACCTCATTTTTGTAAACTTTGATATTCATATAATTCGAATGATAAATGTTTTAAACGACTTCATTAGAGTTCGTTTTCTATTATTATAACTGTTGTGCCATGAAGTAACACCTAGTTTGAATTCCGCTGCATCACGGGTTGGGGGTGTAATGATTGGTATCGAGCCTTAATTATAGAAACGGGTCTAATTGTGACCTAAACTATAACTACTTTTACAAACAAAAATATTTTATAACCTTCCGCTCTCCGTGCCTTCCATCCTTCAGACGATTATGTGACTTCAAAATGTAGTTTATGCTACACAAACATACTAGTATATTGATATATACACTCGACATATTTTCAATCATTTTAGCTATATGATAGACTAAAAATATATGCGTATGCCTGTTCTAAGGCATTACGGCACAATCATATTCTCCCAATCTCCCAATCATGCAACTACTCGTGCATTTTAAGATTACGAAACTTTATCCAAGACATTGTAACTGATTACAATGGTCTTTCCTACTTCCCATACATTGTGAGATACAATGGTCTCATTCATTTTTCAAGTCACTGTGAGATACAGTGGTCTTTATTACACCCTCAGACACTGTAAATCCTACAGTGGTCTCTATTACACCCTCAGACACTGTAAATCCTACAGTGGTCTCAATTACACTCTCAGACACTGTAAATCCTACAGTGGTCTCTATTACATTCTCAGACACTGTAAATCCTACAGTGGTCTTAATTACAACCTCATACACTATAAATGAAGCAATTAACTCATTTATTCCTTAGACATTGTGAGTTACACAATGATTTCTCCATCATTTTCTCCATCATTTCTCAAGACATTGTGAGTTACACAATGATCTCTCCATCATTTCTCAAGATATTGTGAGTTACACAATGATATCTCCATCATTTCTCAAGACATTGTGAGTTACACAATGATCTCTCCATCATTTCTCAAGATATTGTGAGTTACACAATGATCTCTCCATCATTTCTCAAGACATTGTGAGTTACACAATGGTCTAATTTACTTCGCAAACATTGTAAGTTATACAATAGACTCTAGAAATTATATTATAAAACCTTATATGATATTCTTTTACATGAAGTCCGTCACAATCTATCAATTTCCCCAATGGAAATACAAGAAATAGAATTTCTAAAGGACTAACTAATTCATCATATACAAAAGTGAAGTTCGCAACTTTCTCTACATTCATCAAAATTCTCTTTTGAAACCTTCATTGTTAAATGTCCGTGATGCTAGCCAAGTATAGACTATTTTAGAATTACTTAAGATTTCCTTTCCACACATATCTACCCATACTATCTTCTATGCAATGGAATGTGAAAACATAGGTTACAAGTCTTTTATGGCCAGGACTTGCAACTGGATGGTTTGATATCGCCTTTTCTTAGTGGACAATTTCTCAAAAGCTATGTACATATCACAAGTACACCTAATTTAGGTATTTGGAAAATTTATCGAACCTTGGCTAAATATAGTCTAGTCACCTATATTTAACCTAGGGATAGTGGAACATAGTCTGACTAACTATGTTCGACTTAAATTTTTCAAACACTAAGAATAGTTATACAAGGGTTATATTCAGGTTAATTTCCTACTTAAACTCGATAAACCACTAGAATTCATTAAAAAGATCTAGAGACATGATAGTGTCTTACCATTAAGCGAGATATTAATACTTAATTATACTAACTAATTTCATTCTTGAAAGTTTTCATTTATGAAATAATCCTAACTACTATCTTGGGATAGTCATCATATCTTCTCGTCATTTCTTAGAAGTAATAGCCTGTTTAGGTTTCAAGGATATCATTCCGCCATAATCCTTTACAAGCCACTTATGATTTTAAAGCAAACTTGATATCTCTACCTAAGAATAATGGTAAACATACACTACACTCTTCTAATCATCAACATATCACATCATTATTCAACCCCATTGAAAGTCAATGACGTAAAACTTCACAGTACCACATTTCTTTCAAACACTAGTAGACATAAACACTATACGATATAGCCTTCATCCCGAAACCAGCTAAGACATGATCAACTTTGGAAATGGTTTGGATAACCACTTGCCACTATCAAGACTTTCCTACAAACGACAATTATCACATCATTATAAACCATTTCAAATCAACAACATCTTATACCTTTAGATTATCAACTTAAGCCACCACCAAAAACATAAAATGCTACATAACACACTCTATGACCAGAAACTTAAGAACGCAAAGATTAGAATTCAGCGCATATACCCACATTTTCCTAGACAATTCAACATCGGATAACTCACACTGAATTCCGGGACAGAATTCCCATTAAGGTGGTGAGGCTATAACAACCGCAAGATTTTCAGGTGTTACTTTTCATTTTTGAAAAGTTACTATTCACTTTCACTATTTATCCCATAAAATTTTTATTTCACATTCTCGTAAGTTAATTTATTTTAGTAATATCCTGAGAGTTTGACAATCGTTAGATCATCTTCGCAAACGTTATTAAGAAAACATCGTCTTAAAGTTTCGTTTTGGTCGGAGCAATATTTAAACATCCCACGCATAACGAAAACCAACTCTGACAATTTCATGCTATATATATGGTTACTATATTGATTCATGATGTACATATACTCAATCACATGTTTTAATTCACATATTGCCGTAAAAGTAACAAACTAGTAAACTAGTCATATTCAAAACATTTGAGACCATCAAGACCAATCACATATGGACTTTCTAACTTACATACTATGGTAGACAAGATAAAAAGGTAAACATAGCAACTTGAATCACCCGAAATGGACAAACGAGTCAAAAGATACGGCCAAAAGAAGTTAGCGAAACAAAAACGCCGAAACTGCCTAACACAAGCTGTTAAGCAGCTGTCCGTTTTGAAAGTGGCACATCTGGTCCGAATCATCAAAAAGTTAAAACATGAAAGTTGTCCGGAACGACGTTTTCCATCACTCTAATGGATGCACGGACCCTGAAAACGCTTAAATAGGCCATTATCTTTCAAAAACTGAAACTGCCCTATATATAGTCTCACGACTATACTTTTGTCACAATTAAAAGCAAACCAAGAGGCCTAATGGCCATAAGCCAAGACCACGGCCACGGCTAAGGTCAAAGCTGAGTCTCAAGACCATGGTAGTCAAGAACAAAGCCACGGCAAGGCCATGGCTAAAGCCTCAAGGCTTATTTACCCAAGACCGTTAACTAAGGTGTTAACCTTGGCAAATCAACACCAACACAAACCAAAGGACATAACTTTATATACTTACATTATCAAGTGATCATATTTATGAAATGACGAGAACTTGTATAAACTAGATATTTATTAAAAACATGATAAACTTAGTAATATAACAATCTTTACTCAAAACATATGTTTTATCTACTAAGTGCTACAATAGTAGGGAGCTTCATGTGAGGGGTTCCATTTGAGTAAAATGTATAGACGAGTTGCTGGATTTCACAATTAAAGTGTCCTAGCTCCTCTAACATTTACTACATGACCTCTGAATTATGATGGCCCGAACGGTAGTACAATACATATAAACTAAATACGTTTTCACTACTAGACCATTTCTATAAACGACATACACAACTATCATGTACTACATCATGATCAACATAGAGACGTATATAGGCTTGTTATTTCTTTCGCATCATTATTTCAAACCTAAGTCGCAACATCCTATTCTAGGTTGCTCGTAGAAGTTCTCACGACATATCCATCATTTTCATTATACATTTGATATCATTTTCTCTGAGGTGAGTTCATAGCCCCACTTTCTATTACTTAATTGTTTTGCAAACCCTTGGGGGGAATACATGCTACTTTTAAACTGAACACATTTCTTTGAAACTGTATGCTTATCTGAATGTATTATTTGCACTAAGTACCACTACTGCCAATCTTAAGTCCCTATTATCATGAACCATTAATCACTTGCGAGTGAACGCGAATACTGTGGATAGGCCTATGGGATTGATCTAATCCCGCTTTGTGTTGACCGGTAGGCAAACAAACGCACTATATTTGAAGATCTATAGGTTTATTGGAAAATTACCTATTAGGGCAACTCTTACTATTATATCAATTTCTATTGACAAGCTGTTAACATTTTCGGTATCATGAGCTTAGTGCAATAATATCTGTTTTGTTTTCTAAACTATGAATGTGAGACTAATTACCTCACGTAACGAATATTGTGTTCAACTGATTTCCTTAACTCTATGAATTTCACTCAACCTTTGTGTTGAGAGTTTTAAGCATGTATTTCAGGTCCATGTTGTACGAGGCTGGCACGGAGGAGCACGGATACTCAAGAAGGCTATAAATTTTATTATCATTCAAAAACCCATTTAATGTATTTTGTAAACCGTGAAACTACTAGGATCTCATTTTTGTAAACTCTCATATTTACATAAATCGAATGATAAATATTTTAAAACGACTCCATTAGAGTTCGTTTTCTATTGTTATGACTGTTGTGCCATGAAGTAACACCGAGTTTGAATTCCGCTGCATATCACGAAGTTGGGGGTGTTACACTAGAGATTTCGTAGGCAATAACCTTAAGGTAGTCTCAAAGAGTTAGGGAAGAAAGCATACCATACGACCTTAGAAGACACAACGAGTTAAGAATAAGGACATGACAATTCAAGCATCAATAGGAGATAACTAGGGAGTAATAGCATCAAGGTAAACGCATCTTTAATCATCATACGAGCACACATCAATTAGACATAGACTACCCCTTAGCTTAGATAATTAGAATAGTAGAGTAATCGGAAGAAATACCACCCCCCAAATCCAATACCCCGAGATTCGTAATTTCAATTTTCTAAAAAATATATAAAAATAAAAAATAATCTTCCTCAACCCCAACCTTAGCGTAGTAATTTCTCACTAGAATTCTTATTCCCCTAGAGAACCATATCAATCCCGAGCCTTACCATAATACTACACTACAACGATTAGGTTCACTGCCTAGGTGGTTGAAAAACTTGCTCGAAGAAAAGAAAGTTTCCTTTGACCCCGAACGCGCGTTGTACGCGTATCAAGTTTTTGGCGCCTCTGCCGGGGAATAAAATAGCTAGTTAGACTTCCACCTCGTTTAGGTTCCCTTGCTTGATTCCTGTTGATGTGTTACGTGTAGTGCAAGTTTTAAAATTTATAAACACGATTTAACCATCTAATTCTATTAACACATACGAGCAAGTATACTCGTCCGTGATAGCAAAGTTGGGTAAGTCGAGATCGTCCCAAGGGATTTCTTTTTATTGAAATTGTTTTGATGAAAATTTTCCAACAAGAAAGCTTGTCAAGGATTCCTCAAATAGTGATGTTATAGTGAAATTCAATAATAAGAAATACATATACTTGTGTGTAGTCTATAATCAATCACAAATAGTGTTCATGAAGGTTTGGTGTAAACTCTTGATGTGATGCACAAATCATAAGCAAATGATCTCCAAACATGGTATATGTTTGTAAAAATCAATCTAAGAACAAAAACATATAGGTAATCCTTTCGGTCCTTATCCTAATGATTATTCTTTAGAAAATCCATTTGTTTGCAACATGTTCTTATTAAACTTGTTCTTACGAATCTTTCGATCCTTTCGTGATGAAAATGTTCCTAGTCTTGTTTTAATAAGCAAACATGGTGGTTGTCATTCACCATATCCCCATACTAGTTTGTCACTCAACTTTTTGGAATAAAACACAAGAGAAATCATTTCGGTCATTTTTCTTAAAACATGTTTTATCAACAAATCAAACCAAGACTAGTATTTTTCCAACAAACTCATTTAAACAAGATCATATATACATGCATCACATATTAAGAACACTAGAATGATTAACTACATCCCAACACACAAGTATATCCCAAAACTATTCCATGATAATAATAACTAAACACAAATCATAACAAAGTAATTCCAATAATTCAAGAGAATAGAAATCCATAACAAAGTTCGTAGAATACCTAAAATTTTGCGAATACAAGAATTAGAATTCGTGGATTGTAGCAACCACGCGCCTCCAATCACCTAGATTCACCGTATAACTCCAAATTACCAAAACTATGGATGAGAATGGTTCCCTCCTTGCTTCTGGACGTTTTTCAGTAAAGACTAAGATTTTGGGTTGAATAATAAGGTTGATATTAGTTTTGAATTAAACTAATAAACTTTTTGTTGTGTCACACCTAGTAAACTAGAACTAGGTTCATTATATAGCCAAATATGCTTCCACAACTGGCCAAAAACGTTCCCAAATAGTTAATAGCAAGAAATGATCGGCCTCCAATGATTATGGGGAGTTAAGGAAACAATAAATGCAACTTTGTGTAATCGTAGCTCGCAGAACCGATCGGTTGCGATGGTAACCAGATCGGTTGTGATTTGACCATTTGCCCAGCCGGATCCGGTTACGGGTCACGACCGAACGGCTGGGTGTTGCTCTTTTGACTTTGCTGACTTTCTTGTTTATTCGCTTCATTCTTTGCTCTTGCTGATGATTTCCAAGGCAAAACTTGATCTTTCCTTGCTGTAGATACTTAGAAATCATTGTACTTCCCAATCATTGAATCCAAAAGCTTCCTTGCTCGACTTCCTTCCTCGAGAATCTTCCAAACGTGCATAAAAACTTCATTTCTTCATCATTCGTGATACCTGGCTACATATACATGCACAATACGCATCTTTTGTACTTTTGCAACAGTTATGAGTAAATATAGTCAATTATCATGCACAAAACCAACAATAAAGCTAATAAAAACATGTTCATTTTAGGCGTTATCAAATTCCCCCACACTTAAACTCTACTCGCCCTCGAGTAGGTCTAACATTTGCAAACATTGATTTCAATGGTCTTGACACCATGGTTCCAAAAATGTAACAATCATCCCAAAAGATATAATCATTGGTTTGCTTATAATATGTGAAACCTTTTAAAAATGAACCAAACACTTTAGATAACATAACTAGAACAGCTCACGAATGATTTTAAGAATTCACTCAACACTCATATATTGGTGGGTATATGTAAATCACTCATTACCTAGTCATGATCAATGCTTTTTACCATAAGCTTGTACAAGTATCAAAACAAAGAAAATAAATTCATCAAAGAGGACTTTTATTTGGGTTATATCGTTAAGGCTAAGGGTTCATAAAGGGCATGGATAAGGCATGGGATGGTTTATGAAATTGGTGTTAAAAGAAAATAAAGTCAAGTCTAAACCTCCATGTTGCTAGCCATCATACAAACCACAATCCCGTAAATGATTATTTTACCTCTTCAAATATCGATCTCATAAATATGTATAACTCAATTTAGCTCATTGGCTAATCAATATCCTTCATATAGCTCATTGGCTATAACCTTTTTTTTTCAACATAACAAAGTTCCCCCACACTTAGTGTAAGCATACACCAAAAAAATCAAGAAAGACGTCTCTTTCATCTATGATGGAGAATGGTACACACTATAAACAAAGTGTAGCTTCTTTATAATCATCAAAAACATTCCAAACATTCCAAACAACTAGCAACAAACCAATAGACATGACAAGGGTTGGCTAAAGTTTAAAGTGTAAAATATTTTTGTATTTTTCTGGATTTAACAAATGAAAAGATAGGCTCAGTGGGTGTACTAAGGGTATCTAGTGCTAAAGATGAGCGCTAACAAATGGGTCCATAAAAGGGTGGTTAACTAACCGATGTGGTTAGCTAATATATCATTAGATGTAAACGGAAGGCCATTTGGGTTAAATCCTACGATGCCTCTTATCACTAGAATAAATTTATATCACTCGAGAGTGATTTTAACCGTAATGCATAACTAGTACAAGTTCTAGAATCGACATAATCACCGGCACACTCATAGCAAATATAAAACAAAAGATGTTTTTTATACAAAAAGAAACCTTACAATTAAGTGGAAAAAGGCTATAATGCATGCTAGAAAATGCTATCGAATCCAAAATGAATTACTTCCGTAATTTGGTTCAAGTCCTCTAAGGTCCACTTCAAAATTTCAAAAATTTTCAACACAGAAACCGTAACCGGATTCGGTTGCAGAGCAACCGAATCGGTTACCCCTTTTGGCCAAATCCAACCGGTCGGTTGATTTATGCGCAAACGAGATCGGGTTATACAATCTGCATAAGGCTTTTGCCTTTTAATCCACTACCCACTCGAATTTCTAATTCCAATCCACTCTTAGACTGCATTCTAACATCCTCAATGATTTCTACATCCTTGAATTACTCTAAATTCGCTTTCCAAACCTCAAATCATCACACATTCATCATCTTAGAACTCAACTTAATAAGACCTATACTCTTCAATCATAAGTTCTAATTAATAATGTGGCATCTATTACTCACAAAAACACATCATCTACCATTAGGAATCACCAATTGCAACTTAACTTGATTCACTAGCACAACCTAATTAAATCCGAAAATTCAATCATCTAATAGTCAATCCATGTTGAATCAATCAATACAATTCTTTTTGCAATGCATTCCTAATCAATTACCCACTCAATCCAAAAATATAACAACTTAATTCGAATTATAACAAAAATCCCCAAATTAGTGACCTAATATGCAATTCGAATCAAATGCTCTAATTAAACCTCAATTGAGTTAATTGAATGTACATGCTTACTTGTTTGGGTGCCATGATGTTCTCCTACAACTTAAACAATTTTCAATAAGCTTCTCTTGGACGAATTTTGCAAAACCCACCGAGAATTAGTGTGTTGTGTGTGTGTGTTTTCTGGAAAAGTAAATTTTTGGTATATATACTTGTATGCAACCGTTCACCATGGACACAACCGTTTCGGTATGCATTTTGCCAAATTTTTCATTTTTTTCATGTTACTTAGGCATTTACCTTCCAAGCAACAAATTTTTACTCAAAAATCCTGTTAAAGATGCACACAACATTCATCCACCATTTGTAAATTTCAACAATCATCCAATCTTAAAATTCAAATCATCATACTAACGAACTAAACCAAATCTAAACTAAAACTCATAGTCATAATGCATTAACCAAATAATCTCAATCATAAAAATAAAAATGGAAAATTGAAACAAAAATCCTAAATGCATAAAATCAAAAAGAAATAGTTCATGAAATTCAAGCAAATAATTGCTTGTTTATTATGGTCCCTTGTCTTTTCCTTAGAATTCCTCGAAATACTCTTGTCTTAGGATGTCCTCACTTTGAAATTTTCCGGTCAACTCACGGAATGTTTCAAAAGTTTTGAACTTTCTCATGAATCTTCTTCCGTCCGGAAAAAGTATATTGAACTTAACATGCCATTCTCCATCTCTAGTTTTTCTCTTGTAAGTGCCGGACCCCTCGGGTCTCCATTCCAAATTCTTTAGTGGCACCGGCAAAGAACCTAAAAAGTCGGTCAACTTCTTGTAGACTAGTATGTTCTTGAATGGGTTATAGAAAGATTCCACTGCTAATGCACGTTCCATTTCGTCCTCTATATCCAAATAAGGCGCAGCCAACGGTCCATACATTGGGTTTCCTTGGTTATCACGTCCCACTTCAAAACACGTCAAAACATCATTTGCTTCCATCCATTCTAACTCCTCCATAAATTCCAAAGTTGGTCCTCTTGGTTTCGGATAGTATGTTTGCCTTGAAATCCCATCATCAATAGTCATTGTGCCTCTTCCCATGTCTATAATTGCCCCACAAGTTCGTAGGAATGGTCTCCCCAATAGTAGTGGTAAACTCTTGTCCACCGGAATATCTAGGACAAGAAAATCGGCAAATACGGTTGATAGCCAATTTGCACTCTCACATTCTTCACCTCTCCCATTGCTTTGGCTTGAGAATTATCCGCCATAGTAATCTTCGAATGATTAGGTTGCGGATTACTTAGGCCTAAATTCATAAACAATGGATAGGGAATCACATTAACACTTGACCCCGTATCGGCTAAGGCGTAAACTGGTGTAGTCCCATTCACTTTTATTGGCAACACAAAATTACCCGGATCCTTCTCCTTTCGTGGCATGCCTCTAAACAAAATTCTATCTCTCTCTTCCTCCGTTAGATTCTTATCTTCCAACCTAGCCCTTGCTAGCATCACCGCATCCAATTTCTTACAGTAGAGCACATAATCTTGAAGTACTGGTATATGTGAAAACATATACCTTTTTCTTTATCAAAACCGGACCAAAAAGACCAAAAACTAACCCCTAAAGTCATAAATATTTGTGTTTTTGTGTTTATGTATGTGCAGGTAACGGATATTGTAAAATGAAAAAAAAAGAAAAATGGACAAAAACGAGCACGAGAATGGAAGGAGCACGAAGTTACGGGACCAATGATAATTTTATTTGGAGCATCGAGGCAAGAGAAGAAAAATTTAAAGACCAAACGAAGCTCGAACGAAGAATTAATTAAGTTGTTTAAAAAGAAAAAGAAGGAAAAATGGATCAATAAAAAAAAGGAGCTTAAAAGGAAATTAAATGCATCAATTAACACAAAAAGACTCTTGGTCTAGTGGGTGGAGACATGTTTATCAAGCAAGAGGTCTTGGGTTCAAACCCCACTAATGACAAAATTGTTGGAATAATTATTTTTGCATCACAAATCAATATCTCCACCAGCTGCTGTCTAACCCACGAAGCCCAATAAAACCGAGGCCCACAAGCAGCCAAGCTTCTCCACGAGCCCAAGTCTCTGCGCAGGCCCAAAGAGAAAGAGTCCAACCCAGCAGCTGCTAGTACCCAAGAGAATCCAAGTCCAAACGCAAGATTGAAATCTGCTATTAAGCTTTTGTAAATTTAACTTGGGGAGCAAGTTTTATTAGGGAATTTTTGTACCAAGCTCTAATAGTTTAGGGGTCAATATGAAAAATTATTAGGGGCCAAAGTGTAACTTGTGGGTCTATAAAAACCCACCCCCTCACCTCATTTTTACAATCTCTTTTATTTATTTTGTACCCAAACTCTTGTATTTTATTTTTATGCTTATTTAGTTTTATAAAAGTTTATTTTAATTCTTGCAAGTTAGTTCATCTTATTTATTATCTTTGCATCTTTTTTATTCTTCTCATCTCTTAATCTTTTTTATTTCCTTTTATTTTTATAAAACTTTTTATAAAAATATCCCATGAATAGTTGAGTTATAGTAAGATTGTGTGAGTGTATTTTATACGCTCCGTGCACACGCTCAACATATCATATTTATATTTTTATAAAAGTTTTGTTTTTTTTATTGTTTATTTTTATTAAAGTTCACGTTTTTATTGTTTTATTTAGCTTAAAAATAGTAAAAAGTCTCTAAAAATCTCGTCTTTTTTACAAAAAATTCAAAACTATATTTTATTTTCGTCATCCAATTTTCGTAATTTTCTGAGTTGTTTTAGTATTTTTAAAAAATCAAAAACTGTTTCTGCTATTTTTCTCTTAAAAAAACTGTTTTGAATTTCTTTTTTAAAAAATAGAAAAAAACGTCTAAAAATTTTTTTATATTTTCTGGTAGCTTTTCATAGTTTTCTTAAGATAGTGTGAAATTTTCATATTTTTTTGAACTAGTTTACTATTTATTTTGATTTATTTGCTATTTTAAACATTAAAATCGAAAAAAAAATACTTATTTAATTCCGAAAATTCTAAAACTTTTTATGTGAGTTTATATCACTTTTATTATGTTTCTAAAAAATATTTGGAATTTTCGAAGTTCATTTGATATTTTTCCTTAATTTATTTCCTTTCCTTTAAAAAAAAAAATCCAAATTATTTTCTTCATTTTAATTAGTTTTTTATTTTGAAAAAAAAGTTAAGTTTTTTTAAGTTCACTATTTTATTTTAAATTTCCTATTTGTTTAGTTATTTAATACTTTCTTCTCTTTTCTTGCTTAAAAAAAAAAAAATATATAAAAAATCTTATATGTTAAATCTTTGACCTTAATACCCAAATTAGTTTTTGTGGAAACATATCTCCTTGAGAGATTTTGGTGGTTAAGATTTGATTTATTAAGATTAGTTTATCTTTCATTTTAGCTTTTTATTATAAAAATCTTATATTTATATATTTGTGCTAACCCTTAAAGTTTTGATTTTGTTTGTGTAATCCGATCCTACCTCATAAGGCGTGGAGCTTAAGGGTCATTAAGCATTTTTAATACATAAAGTTTGAAACTTTAGTAATTTTTAAGCTTGTTAGTGAATAAAGTTTTAAACTTTACTTACTAATTAGTTGATAAGATTAATAAAGTTGTAAACTTTTGTGTTAATTTGTGCTTATTTGATCGGGTGGTTTTATTCCTCTCGTTTCATCATCGGGTTCTATTCTCTTACTTTTTTTAGCTTAGATTCTTAGTTTACCGTTACGTTTAATTTTTCGTATGATGCTTGTTAAGTCTTTTTAGTATCATTCTCTTAGCTTAATATTCATCGTCACTAGTTGTAGTTTGTCATTTAAATTTTAGTTTAAACTTTAATTAGGTAAATTAGTTTTTTAAAAAGAAAAATCTCTAAAAAAAAAATCTCTTAAAAAAAATCTCTTAAAAAAAATTAAAAAGTCAAAAAAAAAATATATATATATTTCGCTATTTTCAAAAAAATCAAAAATCAAAAAACCAAAAAAAAAAAATAGTTTTAAATTTTAGATAATTTTTAGATCACATTTTTAGTTGTAAAAAAACATTAGATGACTTTTAGGGGTTAAAATAGATTAATTTGCATTTTAGAAAACTTTTTTTTGGCATAAAATAATTTGCGTCTTTAGTTCTATTTACGTACTTAATTGAGATTACTTGTTCGCACCTTAGGATTAGTAGATTTATATGCCTTTTATTATTATTGCTTGCCCCGTAGTTTAGAAATCCTCAAATCCTTTTAACACATTCAAATCCCGATAATCGCGACGTGAGTTGGAAATTCCATTCAACCCTCGTTCGGAACGATCTCGGTGCTCAAACCTAACACGTTTGAGTTACCCCGTAATACTACACAACTTCTATTATTGATTTTTACCGAATCAATATCACCGGTTTCTTCTCATTAAGCTCAAGAAACTTTTGTTTTAGGTTTTCTAAAATAGCTTCTTTTTGTTTGTCGGTTAAAGGTTTGAAAGTATTTGTAGTGGGAGGTGATGATGGTGTGAAATCATTTTTGTTGGTGGTTGTAGTTGGGGTTAGTTTGTTTGATGAAGTTTTCTTCCGATTTGCTTTCCCCATTTTAACTACTTCCACATCTTTCTCATCCATGTTGGCACACACTTCCACTAGCATCTTGTTCACTCCTTTTCCTTCTTCCAAATCAGTTATATTAATCCTCATTTCACCCATTGCAAAATCAACTTGGCACTTGGTCGTGACAAGAAAGTCTCGACCAAAACATACATTTGGTTCATCCGCATTCCCCTCTTCTAACACAACAAAATCTGTTTCAAAAATGTGTCCATGAATATTGACCTTAAGATTTTTAACCATCCTTCTTCCATATTCTTCATAGTCCAAATGTACATGACCAATTTCGTCAAGAACCTTCTCCAAAATGTAGTTCTCTCCATAAGCCATATTAAGTTGCGCGTCCCAAGCACTTACTCCTTCTACGCTACACGGCATACCAAACCTCATTAGTGGCGAATCATACACCGTCAAAGGTGCTTGTGTGAATACTACGACTCTTCCCTTCTTGGGAAGTTGAACTTTGTTTTCACCCGTTTCCTCCATATTAACCGTATCAATCCCCAAATCTTTCTTACTCTCTTCCAAGATACCTGATTGGCACAAAACCGTCAAGTTTTCTTACGCAGGCTAGCCACTTGTGAATGACCAACCGTAAGGAACTTAAAACAGCTCACACACCAATTGCAATTTAGATCAGGAGAATACAGTGGATTCCCGGGTCGTTAAGTCCCACGGAGGATGACTGGTGTTTAACACAATCAGATGTCGAATAACCACTAAGGATAGTGGTCAGTAAGGAATTTGAGTTAATTTATAAATTACAGGGACTAAAATGAAAATTAAAGGAGATTAAAAAGATAAACTATCTTAAATAAAGGCTATCACTAATTTTATAATGATGTTTTGATTTTTCTGTTTTTAAAACTTAAATTAAAACTTACGCCGATATAAAATAAAAACGTGAAACTTACACAATATTAATCCTAAAAATATGAAAATGATATTTTACAAACCTAATGATATAAGAAAATTTTAAGAAAAGAAAATTATTTTTATAACTATTTATCTAATTATTATTAATTAAAAACTAATTTTAACTATTAAATAATAACCTAAATTACAAGAAAATAGGAAATAAAGCTAGAAAAAAAAATTATGACTTGGAAAAATCTAAAATAACAAAAAAGAATTTTCAAAACTATTTTTATATTTTCTGATTATTTTTCTATTTTTTATGAATTTTAAACTATTTAAAACTAATTAAATTACTAAAAATTACAAAATAAACTATGAAAAATCTGGAAAATTACTTTTTTCACTTTTTATATTTATCTAAACTTAATAAAATTGAAAAATTATTTTTTTGGACTTTTTCTGATTTAATTGTATTAAAAGCTATTTAAAATTACCTAAAAACTGTTTTTAATTAAGAAAAATAGCAAACAGTGTTGGAAAAATGTGAAAAATTCAGGAAAACTCTAAAATGATATTATGAATCTAGGAAAAATAGAAAAACATGTGCTTGTTTGGAAGAAAATGAAATCTATTGTAAGTGCTTATCAATAAGCACTTAAATAAGCCAAATGATCACCACAAGCTACCAAACTGACACAGATGCTATATAATGATAAAACTACTCAAATGCAACTTAAAACAACAAGTCTTAACCTCTAATAAGCTGATTGCAAAGATTTGACTTATTTGAGCTTATTGCTTAAAACAGTTTCTGAGCACCACTTTTGAGCATAAGCACAAGCAACACCATAAGCTGAAAATAAAATCCAAATGTTGGAACTTGTTCTAGACCTGGCTGACTACTTTCAAACCAAAAATTAGACCTGGAAAAGCTCTGTGGAGCTCTGGACAACCCCAACAATAAGCTGAGAAAATCTCAGTGGTAACTGAGATGTGAGCAGGGCACATAACCCCTGCTTAATGAGCTTATTTGAGGCTTAAGAAAAATTAATAAAAATCAACAAAAATACTAATAAGAAACTAGACCAAGAGAACTTATAAAACCCAAAGTTTCATTGAATTGGCCCGTAATTGAATCTGTGAAAAATCTTACTAGTTGGCCAAAACCGGTTTTTGCAAATATTTTGACTTTGAGCAATTGAGACAAGTTTGACTTTGGTGAGCTTTGATCCTAGTTTGTTAACTGATATTGATGTAATATGGTTAAATGAAACTAAATTAGGCTATGCTACTGAATTTCAAACATGAAACAAGCATTTGATTTCTCAACTCCTTCAACAAGCTAATGAAATAAGACATTGTCAAGAGCTTTGACTTTGGTTGTTTGCAAGCACACTTTTATGATGACATATGAGCACAAATTGACTAAACAATCATGAACCAACAGGTTTTACTCACTGACTAAACTTTTAACACACAGCTTATCACTTGATCCAAACACCCCTAGAAAGGATCGTTTCTATTGATTAGTGTTACTCAATAATGATTTAAACCATGAAACTGAATTCTAACACTTGACTATGATGAACTAAGATCAGATAAACATAAATAATACAGATTTAACAACTATTACTAAGATAATCACAACTAAGCTATATTAACTAAAAATATTAACAACTAGCAACTATGATTTTTTTGATTAACAACCTACTGATTTTACTCTATATTACTATTAACTACTAACAACTAAGCATGAAATGTAAAAAGATTATACTAATTAAGAACAAGAATAGTAAATGCCAAAAATCAAGAAATTAACTTACAACTTGAATCCAAGGCACAACCGAGAACCAAGAACTCGAGTACCCCACCTATTCTAAACCAAACACACTTCTAAATCACCCCAAATCCATGTCAGATCACCAAATTCCATTCTCATCAATCTTACCCAAGTTTGACTTTTGTTGACCCAAGATCAAATTTGTTTGATTCTTAATTTTAAGCTCACAAGAAGCTATAATAAGCTTGTGTAAGCTTATTTGAGCTTGTAAATAAGTTGTTAGAGGTTTGAGCATGAGAGTTTGGACTTGAAAATTTCAACAGTAACCATGAAACAACAATTCTTAACACAACTTTGAGTTAATACTTAAAAGGAGTTGTAATACACTTAAACACAATAATTTGATACAAAGAAACTTGAATTAACAACTATTAATCTATTTTAAGACTTAAGAAATAAAAACGACATTCATTTTTAGAAAATAAACTAACTGCCCTCTGCTTCTCTGTCTTCCTCCTCTTTTATGCTTCAAATGAGCTCCACGTGGTTTCAGAGAGAATCCCACCCTTTTGGAGCCAATGGTTGAGTTTTGAGTGTATTGGCCGCTTTAATCATTTTGGCGGAAGGCTACATTTGACTTGTGCCCGTGATATAGCTAGTGGGGGTGGCATTTATTGTAGTGGGTTGAGTGATGATGGGGTGTGGAAAAGTGAGGAGATAAGTGGCCGAGGTGATGGTGTTGCGTGCAACCGGGTGGGGAAGAAGCAGTGAGGGCGGGCAAGTGGAGATTTGATTTTGGTTTGACCAGGTTCAAAATGGCTAATGACGTGGTCACAATGGTATGTGGTGGGGTCCAAAACATTTTGACAAGGCTTGGTTTAATTAGATGACAAGGACCAAAACTGAATTATGCCAAACTAGAGGGACCAATCCTGCCATTTCTCCAAAGTTTACACAAGGACTGAAATTGACAAACTTTAATAGTACAAGTACCATTTTTGACATTTTCAAATTCTCAAAGGACCATTTTTGCCAAATTTCAAAGTTCAGGGACTCAAGTTGTAATTTTGTAAATTTAAACCTCAAGGACCAATTTTGACAACTTTTGAATCCCTAAGGACTTAAAATGATATTTTTCTTTATTTGGTTTTACCAGGACTGCTTTTTGACAACTTTTGAAACTAGGGGACTAAAATCCAATTATGCAAACCTGATACGCTTTTCACCAGATTTTGATATTTTTGCATTTAAAACACATAAAACACTTATTTGTGATATTTGTATTATTTTGATGCATTTCGAAAGTGTTTTCTTGATGTTTTACCTAATTTGACAAAAATGATGAGTATTTTACACTCATCAATCCCCACACTAAGATATTGCTAGTCCTAGCAATGTTTTGAGAAAAATTAATGGATTTTATCTCTTTACCAAAAGCCATTACTCGAGTAGCCAAATGTTTCAGTGCAAGTAAGAACCTTGGTACACCGATAACCAAATGATTTTGAGCAAATCACCGCCTTCCAATCCATTTGATTTGTCTTACCGTAAGCCGCTTGCTCGACTAGCCAACTCTAGATAAATTATCGCGATATCTTTGGTGAGCCGATACCAATTATGGTTTTTCCACTGCCACCACAAGCCATAATTTATGCTAGCCAACTCTTCACTTTTAGGATATGGTGAGTTGAGAACCATACAATTTTGGGCAAATTGCAAGCCATATAAACGGATTTGAGAAATCTTTACCAAGAGCCGCTTGCTCCTGGATTAGCCAATCCTTTTGTTTATTAGACAAGGCGGACTCGATAACTATAAGATGAGTAAGTGTAAAACACTTACCAAAAAAAAAATTTTGGCCAAAAATGGGGAATTAGGCGTATAATACATGATGATAAAATTTGTGAGAATTCCCCACACTTAGAAATGAATATTGCCTCAATATTCAAAGTACCTATTGCTATGCCTAAACTGAGAACGAAAAGGAAAATACTACGGCCATTATTTAGCAAGAATATATATCTATTTTTTAGACTATATATATACACAAATATGGGCAACTCCCCACACTGGGTGGTAGAAAATAGAAAGAAGTAGCTAAACCGTTCAAGTTTTGTCACACAAGCTAGCCACTTGTGAATGGCTAACCGAACAAACTTCAGACAATGTAAATATGGGTGAAAACCCATATGGCATGCTAACTGTTTTGATTCCAGTCGCTAGCTTGACTCGATCCCCGATTCATTGGTTCATGGGGAAAGTTTGTAGATCCGACAACCACAGTGGGAATGTCCTCTCCAAAGTAATGCTTCAACCGATGACCATTCACTTTAAAATTTGGACCATCGGGTTGAGATAACTTAATGGTGCCATAAGGATAAACCTTAGTGATAGTAAATGGACCGCACTAACGGATTTAAGCTCTCGGAGAAAAATCTTCAATCTTGAATTGAAAAGAAGGACTCGATCACCAACGCTTGAAAACGTTCTTGATTTTGGAGTCATGAATCTTCTTTGTCTTTCTTTGTAGATCAAAGAGTTCTCGTATGCTTGATCACGTAGTTCATTTAATTCATTCATTTGAACTTTCCTGTGATCACTACCGCTCAATATCAAAGTTGGCATGCTTCAAGGCCCGTGATGCCTTGTGCTCAAGCTCAACCGCAGATGACATGCCTTCCGCATACAAGCTTGTATGGAGTGCACCCGATGGGTGTCCGTAAGCCGCACTGAAGGCCCAGAGTGGCCATCTAGCTTATCCTACCAAGCAGGCACGGCTTTTCACCAACCCCCCTTCCAAGATTCTTTTATCCCCTATTGGAAACTTCCACTCTGCCCAATTTGTTCGGGGTGGCACGCAGAGAGAGACGGTGAGTTACACCATACTCGCATGACTCTTTCAAACCGTCATTGCAGAATGCGCACCACGATCACCGATTATGGTCTCGGGAGTTCCAAACCTAGCAAAGAGAGATTTCAAGACTTCACAACAACCCTGCATCGCTGGTGGTGGCAAAGCCTTAGCTTCAACCCATTTTGACAAGTAGTCAACGCCACGCAGTATACTTATTACCGCTGAAGAAGTGGAATGGCCCCCATAAAGTCAATGCCCCAGATGTCAAAAATCTCACACACTTGAATGGCGTTTTGCGGCATTTCATTCCTTTGTGAGATATTTCCATGACGCTGACAAGCGCCACAAAGCTTTGACAAATTCGGGCATCCTTATAAATCGTAATAATAGAATCCGGAATCAAACACCTTCTTGGTGTAGTCAGCTATGATGTCCCCCTCAGGTCCAAAGATGGCAAGCTTTGAGAATGTCAATAGCTTCGACCATATACACATCACGGGATGACTTGATCCGCCGCAAATTTTGAACAAGTAGGGTCGCCCCGTAAGTAATGTTTTACATCTTTAAAGAATTTGTTTTTCTGTTGGGACGACATCCCTTTCACTATGAAGTTACCCACATGGTAATTTGGCGGTCGTCAAGAAACCATGGGGTAGTAGAGTCTCCACGAAAAGAAACCGCATTGAGTGTCTCGAGAGGAAATGTTTCATTTATTTCCTTTTTCTCAAACACATCCTGGTGAGGGTTTTCTAAACGATAGATGATCACAAATGTTTCTCACCCTTTATCAATGCATAATGATATCAAATTCCTGGAGGAGGAGAACCCAACGGAGCAATCTTGGATTTGCATCTTGTTTTGCAAAGAGATATTTGAGAGCCGAAGTGATCCGTGATACACCACGCGATTTGGTCAAGATGAGGTATGGTCGAAATTTTTCAAACGCATACACCACAAATAGTTCTTTTTCTCTGTAGTGGTGTAATGGGTTTGAGCCGGGCCATAGCTCCTACTTGGCGTGGATAGGCCGAAATGCTTGGTTTTCGTTCCCAAGACGCACCGATAGCAAAATCACTTGCACGCATATGAGCTCAAAGGGTAAATCCCAAATGGGCAACTAGAATGGTGCTTCCAAAGCTTTTCTTTAGTGTTTCAAAAGCTTCACGACGGTGAGAGAAGATAAAAGGAGCTTTTTCAAGAAGATGGGTCATAATGCATTTTAGAAAAATCCGTGATGAATCTACGATAAAACCCAGCATGACCAAGAAAACTCCTAATACCTTTGACGGTAGTAGGATGAGGTAGTTTAGCAATAACATCAACTTTTGCTCTATCTACCTCAATCCCGTTTTTTGAAATTTTATGGCCAAGGACTATGCCTTCTTTGACCATAAAGTGGCTTTCTCCCAGCTTTAGACAGATTGGTGTCTTCACACCGCTTTAACATTTTGTCAAAATGGGAGAGATAAAAGTCAATGAGTCCCCGGCGACCGAAGTCATCCATAAACACTTCCATTGTTTCCCCATCATGTCGTGGAATATGGCCATCATACATCTGGAACGTGCCGTGAGCTACATAAGCCAAAAGGCATACGCTTGTAGGCAAAAGTTCATGGGCAGGTGAATGTGGTCTCTTGATCCCGTGGATCAATGGGGATCCAAAGTAACCCGTGAAACCATCAAGGAAACAATAGTACTCCTTCCCTCGCTAATCTCTCAAGCACTGGTCCATGAAGGGTAGAGGAAATGGTCTTTACGTGGTGGCGCCATTCAACTTACGATAGTCATATACACACACGCCATCCTCGTAACCAATCGAGTTGAATTAACTCGTTCTTCATTTGTGACAAACAGCTTATGCCACCCTTTTTGGAACACGTGAATTGGGCTAACCCAAGGACTATCCGGAGATTAAATCAATCCTCGCATCAAGAAGTTTGATAACCTCTTGTTTGATAACATCATGGATTTTTGGATTCACCCTTCTCTCGATGTTGAATCGCGGGTTGAAGTCATCCTCCATTAAGATTTTGTGAAGTACGTAACTCGTGGTTGATACCCTTAATGTCGGAGAGTTTCCAAGCAATTGTTGCTTGTGTGACTTTAAGACCTTTATGAGAGCAGTTTTCATCTTTTACCAAATCTGAGCAATAATGATGTGCAATTTATCATCACCTTCAAGAAATGCATACTCAAGATGAGGCTAGAAGTCCTTAAGTTCGACCAGAAATTCTTCAGCTTTCAACTGACTTGACTTCCTTGTTATGAAGGTTGACTGAGGAGTGGTGAGAAGTGTCCGATTTAACAACTTCTCAAGAATAAGAATATCTACCTCCGGATTAATCTCATGGTGATTAATCTCTTCCGAATTGCATCACTAGTGGTGGGTTGATGATGATCATCTTAAGCATTTTCAATGAGAAGTATGTCCCCCTCGATGTCAATTGGAAGGATCAATTTCCCATGGAACGTAATCACTAGCCAAGTATGCTTCAATCTCTTCCAAGATAGTCGCCTCAAACCGAGTGAGAGGAGGAGTAGAATTGGCATGATAGGTTGAGAAGATGTGCGGATTCCCACTCACGTAATTATGAGAATAACCAAGAACTTCGAGAGTACTCTTCAGAGGCAACATCAATGATATCTGCGCGTTAACCGACTCAGAATCATAGTTTGCGGAGTACCTCAAGTTTGATCAAGGTGTAAGAGGTGACTTTCATTACCAACACGAATGTGATTTCTTGCTCAAATACATCAATGAGAGCACGGCCGCTCTCGTGAATCCTCTTCCAACAATGAGAGGAACCCGTGGATCGAGATTAAATCAACAACTACAAAGTCACTGAAATGGAACTTTCCTACTTTCACAAATACGCCCCTCAATTCCAAGAGGACGGGATATTGTACGACCGCAAGCCCGAGAGTCATGCATGTAGGAGTAAGGTCCGTAAG
>OU343225.1:238919782-238991945 GCA_910596185.1 Chrysanthemum makinoi | reverse complement strand
GATCTGGTTGCGCAACGCAACCGACCGGTTGGATTTGGCCAAAAGGGGTAACCGATTCGGTTGCTCTGCAACCGAATCCGGTTACGGTTTCTGTGTTGAAAATTTTTGAAATTTTGAAGTGGACCTTAGAGGACTTGAACCAAATTACGGAAGTAATTCATTTTGGATTCGATAGCATTTTCTAGCATGCATTATAGCCTTTTTCCACTTAATTGTAAGGTTTCTTTTTGTATAAAAAACATCTTTTGTTTTATATTTGCTATGAGTGTGCCGGTGATTATGTCGATTCTAGAACTTGTACTAGTTATGCATTACGGTTAAAATCACTCTCGAGTGATATAAATTTATTCTAGTGATAAGAGGCATCGTAGGATTTAACCCAAATGGCCTTCCGTTTACATCTAATGATATATTAGCTAACCACATCGGTTAGTTAACCACCCTTTTATGGACCCATTTGTTAGCGCTCATATTTAGCACTAGATACCCTTAGTACAACACCGAGCCTATCTTTTCATTTGTTAAATCCAGAAAAATACAAAAATATTTTACACTTTAAACTTTAGCCAACCCTTGTCATGTCTATTGGTTTGTTGCTAGTTGTTTGGAATGTTTGGAATGTTTTTGATGATTATAAAGAAGCTACACTTTGTTTATAGTGTGTACCATTCTCCATCATAGATGAAAGAGACGTCTTTCTCAATTTTTTTGGTGTATGCTTACACTAAGTGTGGGGGAACTTTGTTATGTTGAAAAAAAAAATATGGTTATAGCCAATGAGCTATATGAAGGATATTGATTAGCCAATGAGCTAAATTGAGTTATACATATTTGCGGAGATCGATATTTGAAGAGGTAAAATAATCATTTACGGGATTGTGGTTTGTATGATGGCTAGCAACATGGAGGTTTAGACTTGACTTTATTTTCTTTTAACACCAATTTCATAAACCATCCCATGCCTTATCCATACCCTTTATGAACCCTTAGCCTTAACGATATAACCCAAATAAAAGTCCTCTTTGATGAATTTATTTTCTTTGTTTTGATACTTGTACAAGCTTATGGTAAAAAGCATTGATCATGACTAGGTAATGAGTGATTTACATATACCCACCAATATATGAGTGTTGAGTGAATTCTTAAAATCATTCGTGACCTGTTCTAGTTATGTTATCTAAAGTGTTTGGTTCATTTTTAAAAGGTTTCACATATTATAAGCAAACCAATGATTATATCTTTTGGGATGATTGTTACATTTTTGGAACCATGGTGTCAAGACCATTGAAATCAATGTTTGCAAATGTTAGACCTACTCGAGGGCGAGTAGAGTTTAAGTGTGGGGGAATTTGATAACGCCTAAAATGAACATGTTTTTATTAGCTTTATTGTTGGTTTTGTGCATGATAATTGACTATATTTACTCATAACTGTTGCAAAAGTACAAAAGATGCGTATTGTGCATGTATATGTAGCCAGGTATCACGAATGATGAAGAAATGAAGTTTTTATGCACGTTTGGAAGATTCTCGAGGAAGGAAGTCGAGCAAGGAAGCTTTTGGATTCAATGATTGGGAAGTACAATGATTTCTAAGTATCTACAGCAAGGAAAGATCAAGTTTTGCCTTGGAAATCATCAGCAAGAGCAAAGAATGAAGCGAATAAACAAGAAAGTCAGCAAAGTCAAAAGAGCAACACCCAGCCGTTCGGTCGTGACCCGTAACCGGATCCGGCTGGGCAAATGGTCAAATCACAACCGATCTGGTTACCATCGCAACCGATCCGGTTGCAGAAGCTGCAGTTACACAAATTTGCATTTATTGTTTCCTTAACTCCCCATAATCATTGGAGGCCGATCATTTCTTGCTATTAACTATTTAGGAACGTTTTTGGCCAGTTGTGGAAGCATATTTGGCTATATAATGAACCTAGTCCTAGTTTACTAGGTGTGACACAACAAAAAGTTTATTAGTTTACTTCAAAACTAATACCAACCATATTATTCTACCCAAAAGCTTAGTCTTTACTGAAAAACATCCAGAAGCAAAGAGGGAACCATTCTTATCCATAGTTTTGGTAATTTGGAGTTATACGGTGAATCTAGGTGATTGGAGGCGCGTGGTTGCTATAATCCACGAATTCTAATTCTTGTAATCGCAAAAGTTTAGGTATTCTATAAACTTTGTTATGGATTTCTATTCTCTTGAATTATTGGAATTACTTTGTTATGATTTGTGTTTAGTTATTATTATCATGGAGTAGTTTTGGGATATACTTGTGTGTTGGGATGTAGTTAATCATTCTAGTGTTCTTAATATGTGATGCATGTATATATGATCTTATTTAAAAGAGTTTGTTGGAAAAATACTAGTCTTGGTTTGATTTGTTGATAAAACATGTTTTAAGAAAAAGGACCGAAAGGATTTCTCTTGTGTCTTATTCCAAAAAGTTGAGTGACAAACTAGTATGGGGATATGGTGATTGACAACCACCATGTTTGCTTATTAAAACTAGACTAGGAACATTTTCATCACGAAAGGGTCGAAAGATTCGTAAGAACAAGTTTAATAAGAACATGTTGCAAACAAATGGATTTTCTAAAGAATAATCATTAGGATAAGGACCGAAAGGATTACCTATATGTTTTTGTTCTTAGATTGATTTTTACAAACATATACCATGTTTGGAGATCATTTGCTTATGATTTGTGCATCACATCAAGAGTTTACACCAAACCTTCATGAACACTATTTGTGATTGATTATAGACTACACACAAGTATATGTATTTCTTATTATTGAATTTCACTATAACATCACTATTTGAGGAATCCTTGACAAGCTTTCTTGTTGGAAAATTTTCATCAAAACAATTTCAATAAAAAGAAATCCCTTGGGACGATCTCGACTTACCCAACTTTGCTATCACGGACGAGTATACTTGCTCGTATGTGTTAATAGAATTAGATGGTTAAATCGTGTTTATAAATTTTAAAACTTGCACTACACGTAACACATCAACAGGAATCAAGCAAGGGAACCTAAACGAGGTGGAAGTCTAACTAGCTATTTTATTCCCCGGCAGAGGAGCCAAAAACTTGATACGCGTACAACGCGCGTTCGGGGTCAAAGGAAACTTCCTTTTCTTCGAGCAAGTTTTTCAACCACCTAGGCAGTGAACCTAATCGTTGTAGTGTAGTATTATGGTAAGGCTCGGGATTGATATGGTTCTCTATGGGAATAAGAATTCTAGTGAGAAATTACTACGCTAAGGTTGGGGTTGAGGAAGATTATTTTTTATTTTTTTATATTTTTTTAGAAAATTGAAATTACGAATCTCGGGGTATTGGATTTGGGGGGTGGTATTTCTTCCGATTACTCTACTATTCTAATTATCTAAGCTAAGGGGTAGTCTATGTCTAATTGATGTGTGCTCGTATGATGATTAAAGATGCGTTTACCTTGATGCTATTACTCCCTAGTTATCTCCTATTGATGCTTGAATTGTCATGTCCTTATTCTTAACTCGTTGTGTCTTCTAAGGTCGTATGGTATGCTTTCTTCCCTAACTCTTTGAGACTACCTTAAGGTTATTGCCTACGAAATCTCTAGTGTAACACCCCCAACTTCGTGATATGCGAAATTCAAACTCGGTGTTACTTCATGGCACAACAATCATAACAATAGAAAACGAACTCTAATGGAGTCGTTTTAAAATATTTATCATTCGATTTATATAAATATGAGAGTTTACAAAAATGAGATCCTAGTAGTTTCACGGTTTACAAAATACATTAAATGGGTTTTTGAATGATAATAAAATTTATAGCCTTCTTGAGTATCCGTGCTCCTCCGTGCCAGCCTCGTACAACATGGACCTGAAATACATGCTTAAAACTCTCAACACAAAGGTTGAGTGAAATTCATAGAGTTAAGGAAATCAGTTGAACACAATATTCGTTACGTGAGGTAATTAGTCTCACATTCATAGTTTAGAAAACAAAACAGATATTATTGCACTAAGCTCATGATACCGAAAATGTTAACAGCTTGTCAATAGAAATTGATATAATAGTAACAGTTGCCCTAATAGGTAATTTTCCAAAAAACCTATAGATCTTCAAATATAGTGCGTTTGTTTGCCTACCCGGTCAACACAAACGGGATTCGTCAATCCCAATAGGCCTATCCACAATATTCGCGTTCACTCGCAAGTGATTAATGGTTCATGATAATAGGGACTTAAGATTGGCAGTAGTGGTACTTAGTGCAAATAATACATTCAGATAAGCATACAGTTTCAAAGCAATGTGTTCAATTTAAAAGTAGCATGTATTCCCCCCAAGGGTTTGCAAAACAATTAAGTAATAGAAAGTGAGGCTATGAACTCACCTCAGAGAAAATGATATCAAATGTATAATGAAAATGATGGATATGTCGTGAGAACTTCTACGAGCAACCTAGAATAGGATGTTGCGACTTAGGTTTGAAATAATGATGCGAAAGAAATAACAAGCCTATATACGTCTCTATGTTGATCATGATGTAGTACATGATAGTTGTGTATGTCGTTTATAGAAATGGTCTAGTAGTGAAAACGTATTTAGTTTATATGTATTGTACTACCGTTCGGGCCATCATAATTCAGAGGTCATGTAGTAAATGTTAGAGGAGCTAGGACACTTTAATTCGTAAATCCAGCAACTCGTCTATACGTTTTACTCAAATGGAACCCCTCACATGAAGCTCCCTACTATTGTAGCACTTAGTAGATAAAACATATGTTTTGAGTAAAGATTGTTATATTACTAAGTTTATCATGTTTTTAATAAATATCTAGTTTATACAAGTTCTCGTCATTTCATAAATATGATCACTTGATAATGTAAGTATATAAAGTTATGTCCTTTGGTTTGTGTTGGTGTTGATTTGCCAAGGTTAACACCTTAGTTAACGGTCTTGGGTAAATAAGCCTTGAGGCTTTAGCCATGGCCTTGCCGTGGCTTTGTTCTTGACTACCATGGTCTTGAGACTCAGCTTTGACCTTAGCCGTGGCCGTGGTCTTGGCTTATGCCCATTAGGCCTCTTGGTTTGCTTTTAATTGTGACAAAAGTATAGTCGTGAGACTATATATAGGGCAGTTTCAGTTTTTGAAAGATAATGGCCTATTTAAGCGTTTTCAGGGTCCGTGCATCCATTAGAGTGATGGAAAACGTCGTTCCGGACAACTTTCATGTTTTAACTTTTTGATGATTCGGACCAGATGTGCCACTTTCAAAACGGACAGCTGCTTAACAGCTTGTGTTAGGCAGTTTCGGCGTTTTTGTTTCGCTAACTTCTTTTGGCCATATCTTTTGACTCGTTTGTCCATTTCGGGTGATTCAAGTTGCTATGTTTACCTTTTTATCTTGTCTACCATAGTATGTAAGTTAGAAAGTCCATATGTGATTGGTCTTGATGGTCTCAAATGTTTTGAATATGACTAGTTTACTAGTTTGTTACTTTTACGGCAATATGTGAATTAAAACATGTGATTGAGTATATGTACATCATGAATCAATATAGTAACCATATATATAGCATGAAATTGTCAGAGTTGGTTTTCGTTATGCGTGGGATGTTTAAATAGTGCTCCGACCAAAACGAAACTTTAAGACGATGTTTTCTTAATAACTTTTGCGAAGATGATTGATGAGTGTCTAAATACTCATCATTTTTATACTGTTAGAATGCCAAAAACATCTGAAAACACTCAGAAACTCATCAAAATGATAAAAATATCACAAACAAGTGTTTTATATGTTTTAAATGCAAAAACATCAAAATATGGTGAAAAACGTATTAAGTTTGCATAATTGGCAGTTTTAGTCCCCCAAGTTACAAAAGTTGTCAAAATCAGTCCCTGGTAATTCAAAAACTTGTAAAAAATCATTTTAGGTCCTTGAGATTCAAAAGTTGTCAAAATAAACCCTTTAAAGTTTAAAAATCACAAATTGACAACTTTAGTCCTTCAACTTTGGAAAAATGTCAAAAATAGTCCTTGGTTAATTTAAAAAGTGAAAATTATCAACTTTTAACCTTGTTCTATTTATAAATGACAAAAATGGTCCTTATGATAAACTTTGGAGAAAATTACATGTTTGGTCCCTCAAGTTTCAAACTTGACAGTTTTGGTCCCCGGATTTACAAAAATGGAAATTATCAATATAGGTCCTTGTACTAATCACATTTGGCAGTTTTAGTCCTTGTGAGAGCTTTGGAAAATGTTCAAGATCAAACCTTCAAGATTGCTGAAATTACATAATTGGTCCTTGTGTGTTACTAGTTACAAAAACCAAACCGGATCCAATACAAACCCTTTAACCCATCCAAGCCCAATACCAGCCCAACCCAGTGTTTAAAAATCAAAACCGCCAAACACTGTTCTCCCTCTCCTCACCCCTCAGATATCCAAAACCAGTGGTATCTACCACTTTTTCTCCACTTCTTCACCTTTCCACCTCACCAACCTTATCCCCCCAGCTGGTTAACATCCCCCCTCCACCTCCATATCCTCCCAAACCCAATTAATGCAAAGAAACTGCCCAAGACTTTTTTGGCGCCAAAAGCTAAATCAATGGCTAGGATGTATTTCAGAGATCTAATGGTAGTGGGATTTACTCAGAAGCATGTGGGATATCTAAAAAGTCTATAAAGAGTGAAGGAAAAGAGCAGAAGAAACCAAGTAGTGTAGCTTAGTTTTAGTTTATGTCGTTTTAATAAATTTTTAAATTCCAGTGTAATTTTAATCTTCCAAGTACTGTTTTAATCAATCTTAATGTATTGTGAATCTTTTTTGATAAGCAATTTCAAGTCTTCGTAATTTCGCTTGATGCAAATTTCAAGTTCAAAATTTTTAATATGTTGTGAATGATGTTAGTAGCTGTTGTTTTGGATCCTTAAGCACATCTAAGCTCCTAGGAAGCTTATCAAAGCTTTTAGAACCCTTAAAATCAGTGTAGTAGTCAAAAGAGAAAATACTAAAAATCACCAATAAATTAGTTAAAAATAAAAATCACATGGAGACATGATCAAGATAATGTTGAAGAGCTTATTCTGGATTGCTTTTGGGTATAGAGCTTCATGGGAAGCCATAGGAAGTGATTTCAGTTCTTGGTTCTCTGTTTTGCACTTGGAATCATCTTGTAAGCATTTTCTCAAAAGATTGCATTTCACTGCCAATGTGTTTAAAGCTTGTTAATTCTAGTATAATTCTATCTTATTATAGTTAAGAATAGTTAATTACTAAATTTCTTGGCTTAAAACCTCGTCTTAGTGTTTAAACCTTCAAAACAAGTCCTATAAAGGAGTGTTTGGTTCTGTCTTGTTAACTGTGGTAGAGGCTATTTTAGTTATTGTTTGTGCTTGTTGCATGTCTCAGTAGGTTATGTTAGCCTAAATAGATAAGAAAATCAGTGGTCACTTGTAGCAAAGTCAACATAGCTTATAAACTTAATTTGTCAGTTAACTGTTAAGGTTCTAAAGTGAAAAACTCATCACATTAGCTTATTATTTGATACTTTAGCTTAAAACCATCTTAGTATAGCTTAATATAACACAGTCAATCAAGAAAATCAATCCTAACCTCATAAAAGTCAAACTTGCAGTTTACATAAAAAGTCAAAACTTGTTCTTGCATCGCTGAGCATATCATTTTCTCAAGCTCACACAGAGCTTGTTATTTAGCCTAAGCCTTTGATTTTTGGTTCTTTAGAAAGCCAACCTAGCAATCTTGAGATCCCAAGTTTATTTTTCCAACTTATAGCTTGTTTACTAGGGCTGCTTGAAGCTTTTGTTTTGTCCCAACACTTAGCTAACACTGTGAGCTGTGGTTTGGTACCAATTTCATAAGCTCACCATAAGCTCCTTAGTTGTCTTTAGCCTTTGCAATTTAGATTTTTGAATAACCCACCTAGCTGTCTTTCTATTCTAGTTCTTGTTTTCACCTTAATAGCTTATTTAATAAGTCTGCTCATGGTTTTTGTTTTTGTCCATTTTATGTATTAATCCAGTTAATCAGTGTACATAAGTTTTTTTTAAAAACTTCTACCAAGCTTATTAGAGTAAGTAAATCTTTGTAAATTAAATTTTTGGATAGCTTATCTAATGTATTTGTAGGTTCCAATTTCCTTTTTCAGTGCCTAGCTTATTTAGGAGCTTTAAAATAAGCTCATAGTTGCCTAGAGAACCAAGTAGTACCCTGTGCAAATCAGATAAGCTTGTGCTTATTTGGATTGATTTAGTGCTTATTTCTAAGTTTGGTGCTTATTCTGTTTCAATATTAGCTTAATAATAATTGCTTAGCTTCTTTCCGGTCACATTTTGCTTATTAAGTAGCTCATAAGCAATTTAGCTAAATCTTGTGCTTATTCAATCTTTAAAGCCCACTGTTAGAAAAATAAGCTCATTACTGAGCTTATTGGTCATTTTCATATTAAGTCACAGTTGCAAAAGTTGCTTATTATCATGTGCTTAATAATTTTGTAAAAGAAAATTTCAAAAATAAAATGTTTGTGCAAAAAGGGAGAGGCAGGGGTCGAACCTGAGACCTCTCCCTTATATGGGTGATAGTGGGTACCTGTAAACCAGTTGCCCTTGGGACTTTTCTCGTCATAATCTTGCACTATCAATTTCTTATATACGTTTTCCACAATAAGCTTAAACGTAGCTTTTTGCTTATTTCCAGCTTATTCTTTATAGCTTTTTCAGTTTTTGTATTTTTTATAAAAGTTTATTAGTATAAAGTATTTTCTGTAGAAAAGTTTGATTTTTCCAATAAGTTTTAGTATTTTTAAACATTTAATTAGTGTTTTTTAGTAATTAATTCATAATAAAAATATAAAAAGTCTAAAAATATAAATCTTATTCCTAAAATTTTCTTTTATCATATAGTACGTAATAAAATTAGTTTTACATTCGTAGGCCTTTTATTTCATAAATTTTACGCTTTTGCTTGCCTCCAACAGTAATTTTAAACGTAACGCTCGTTTCCGCTTTTAAATAACGCTTTTAGATATTTTGAGTTTATGTTTTAGTTAAATTAGTTTATTAAAGTTATTTTGTTTTATAAAATAAACGCTCATCGATCTGTAAAAATAGTGATAGCGTTTATTTAATAGATTTTAACTTTTTAATTTCTTTTAATTTGCATTTAAGTCGCTGTAATTTGTAGATCTTTTCTTTAGGTATAATTATCCATTCAAACCTTCCGATCACTATCCTTAGTGTTCATTCTATCATCTGAAGTTGTTTTAACACCAATTCATCCTCCGTGGGACTTAACGACCCGGGAATACACTATATTCCTCTGATCTTAAATTGCATTTGTGTTTTAAGCGGTTTTAAGCTTCTTACGGTCGGCCATTCACAAGTGGCCGGTTTGTGTGAGGTAGCTTGACTGTTTTGCACAGATCAAATTTTGGCGCCGCTACCGGGGAGGCTGTAAGCGTGTTTTAAGCATTTCCAGATCCATTCTTGCACATATACCATCGTTTGTAAACAGTTTTTTGTAAAGTTAATCAAAATCAAAAAGTTAATTAACACTTTTCCTAAAGTGTTAACAACCCCAAAAATATTTTCATTCTTTGTTTTTATAACATGTTTTTCAAAAATCCAAAAATATCCATCTTACCCTCTTACCTTTTTGATTCTTCATTTCTTACCCTCTAGAACCATTTGATTCTTTCTATGTCTTATCCTCACCCTCTTGATTGTCAATGGTGTGGTGGTCCTTATAATGGTGGCAATTGCCCCAGTTGTAGCATGGTGGAATCAGGAAACGGGTCTGTCTATAACCAAGATCCCTATTCCTACCATAACACAACCGATTTATTCCATCAGCTACCACACTGTGAGACTCAGCAGCTTTTATCATTGTAGTACTGTGGTGATTCACACTCCAGTTCTGATTGTCAATCGGGAAACACGCTTGTCTATGAGCGGTTCCCGATAACAATTATGACTACAACACATACGACTCACAGCCACATCAGCTTTTATGTTGTGAGTATTGTGGAGGTCCTCACCCTAGCTCGGATTGTCAAACAGGGAATCCATTTCCTTGTAACAATTACGAATCTTCGTATCAAGACCAACCTCCACAGTACCAAATGAATCGGGCTCCACCTCACCGATCCACTTCCTCAAAATCTTCTCCTTGATCTTTTGGATTTAGTGAAATATTTGAAGGAACGTAAACATCCCCAAGATAATCCAAATGAAAAATCCATGGAAGTTTTGTTAGTCAAGAGCGGATCGCTAAATTAGATTCCCAGATTGCCTTTGAAAAATCTGTTAGGGAATCAATTGCAAAGGAAAAAGCAGCCAAATCTAGCTCTCGATTCCGTTTCATTCCTGATGATGATGATGATGATGTTACCCTTGATATTAGTGAATTATGTACAGATTCATCAAGTTCATCAGTTGAAACTCCTTCCATGAAAAACCAGGGAGAAAAGACTATGATGGAATTACTAGCAGAAGAACAAATGGAAAGTATTAAACATATGTATGCTAGTCCTTCTAAACTCCCTCAGTCTGTTGTTATCACACCCAATATTCCCACTCACTCTTTGAACATGGGGGATGAGCATCTTGACACTGTTCTAAAAGGAATCGAACTAATTTATAAAGTCTAGTGTTGAGGACCTTGTCCCAATCCCAGAGAGTCACAGGGAATTTCTGATCATATGTGTGATTCTTCTTCCCCTCTTGAGTGTTCTTTTGATCATTTTGAGACTTTCTTTGATCTTAGCGAAGATTGTAAATCTTATGGAGACATCGAGTATGTTGAGGCATCACTCCCACAGTCTGATCCTCTTCTTGAGGAGTTCACCGATGAACTCACTCACATCACTCCACTTTCATCGGAAAGTGACGATGATCTCTTTGATTTCGAAGCCGATCTTGGAGAAACCAGAAATCTCCTATATAATGATCATCCACTCATTTCTTATCCCATTTCCGACTCTTCCATTCCTTCTCTCACCCTCGATGAGGAAGATGACAACTGTTGGAAGGAGGTCGATGATTTTCTTAGTGATGAGTCGATTCCAACAGGAATTGACAATACTTACTTTGATTCGGAGGGAGACATCCTCTTTCTTGAAAATCTATTGATTGAAGAACCGTTTCCAGCTCTCCCTCCCGGAAATTTTGTTACCAATCACCATAAAAGCTTCAAGTTTAAGCTTAAAAATGTCAAAAATGGTGATTTGCTTCTTTCTGATGAGGAATGGACATGCATTGTGATGCACATATTTATTCCATTCTTCACTAATGGGGTGGTTGCTCTTTCCCTTTTCTCCTTCGGGAATGAGGACACTATTTTTGATCCCGGCATTTCCATGTACCACTTGTGAGCCGGGTCTGCCTCTATATCTCATCGGTGTGGAACTTTCACGTACTTCAATGTTTATACAAACATCTTGAATGAAAGTCCGATGGAGATTATCTCTTCCACTTTGCTTCCCCATGAACCAATGAATTCGGGGTCGAGTCAAGCTAGCGACTCGGTAACCAAAAACAGTAGCACACACCATATGGGTTTTCACCCATATTTCTGACTTCTTACCCCTTTCTACCACCTAAGTGTGGGGGAGATGCCCCACATGTTGTATAAAAAAAAAAAAAAAAAAAAAAAAATATATAATTGTTGTGTTTCCACACTTTGAATATTGAGGACAATATTCATTTCTAAGTGTGGGGGGGAAATTCTGGCGAATTTGATCATAAATGTACCCTTTTAGTCCATTTTTCCCCCAAAATGGCCAAATTTTAAAAATTTTTGTAGTGGAAGTACTATGTACTAAACACAACAAATGGTAATCAGTCCACCATGTCTAACCCACATAAGGATTGGCTAATCCAGGAGCAAACGGCTCTTGGTAAAGATTTCTCAAATTCGTTTATATGGCTTGCAATTTGCCCAAAATTGTATGGTATTCAACTCACCATATCCTTAAAAGTGAAGAGTTGGCTAGCCCGTAAGTTTATGGCTTGTGGTAAAGGCAGTGGAAAATCCATAATTGGTAATCGACTCACCAAAGATAATTTTGATAATTTATCTAAGAGTTGGCTAGTCCAGAAGGGTACGGCTTCTGGTAAAGACAAAATCAAATCCGTTGAAAGTTGGTGGTTTGCTCAAAATCACATGGTTATCGGTGTACCATGGTTCTTACTTGAACTGAAACATTTGGCTACTCCGGAAGTAATGGCTTTTGGTAAAGAGATAAAATCCATTAACTTTTCATAAAACATTGCTAGGGACTAGCAATATCTTAGTGTGGGGATTGATGAGTGTCTAAATACTCATCATTTTTATACTGTTAGAATGCCAAAACATCCGAAAACACTCGAAACTCATCAAAATGATAAAATATCACAAACAAGTGTTTTATATGTTTTAAATGCAAAAACATCAAAATATGGTGAAAAACGTATTAAGTTTGCATAATTGGCAGTTTTAGTCCCCCAAGTTACAAAAGTTGTCAAAATCAGTCCCTGGTAATTCAAAAACTTGTAAAAAATCATTTTAGGTCCTTGAGATTCAAAAGTTGTCAAAATAAACCCTTTAAAGTTTAAAAATCACAAATTGACAACTTTAGTCCTTCAACTTTGGAAAAATGTCAAAAATAGTCCTTGGTTAATTTAAAAAGTGAAAATTATCAACTTTTAACCTTGTTTTATTTATAAATGACAAAAATGGTCCTTATGATAAACTTTGGAGAAAATTACATGTTTGGTCCCTCAAGTTTCAAACTTGACAGTTTTGGTCCCTGGATTTACAAAAATGGAAATTATCAATATAGGTCCTTGTACTAATCACATTTGGCAGTTTTAGTCCTTGTGAGAGCTTTGGAAAATGTTCAAGATCAAACCTTCAAGATTGCTGAAATTACATAATTGGTCCTTGTGTGTTACTAGTTACAAAAACCAAACCGGATCCAATACAAACCCTTTAACCCATCCAAGCCCAATACCAGCCCAACCCAGTGTTTAAAAATCAAAACCGCCAAACACTGTTCCTCCCTCTCCCTCACCCCTGTATATCCAAAACCAGTGGTATTTACCACTTTTTCTCCACTTCTTCACCTTTCCACCTCACCAACCTTATCCCCCCAGCTGGTTAACATCCCCCTTCCACCTCCATATCCTCCCAAACCCAATTAATGCAAAGAAACTGCCCAAGACTTTTTTGGCGCCAAAAGCTAAATCAATGGCTAGGATGTATTTCAGAGATCTAATGGTGGTGGGATTTACTCAGAAGCATGTGGGATATCTAAAAAGTCTATAAAGAGTGAAGGAAAAGCAGAGAAGAAACCAAGTAGTGTAGCTTAGTTTTAGTTTATGTCGTTTTAATAAATTTTTAAATTCCAGTGTAATTTTAATCTTCCAAGTACTGTTTTAATCAATCTTAATGTGTTGTGAATCTTTTTTGATAAGCAATTTCAAGTCTTCAGTTTCAATTTCAGTTGATGCAAATTTCAAGTTCAAAATTTTTAATATGTTGTGAATGATGTTAGTAGCTGTTGTTTTGGATCCTTAAGCACATCTAAGCTCCTAGGAAGCTTATCAAAGCTTTTAGAACCCTTAAAATCAGTGTAGTAGTCAAAAGAGAAAAATACTAAAAAATCACCAATAAATTAGTTAAAAATAAAAATCACATGGAGACATGATCAAGATAATGTTGAAGAGCTTATTCTGGATTGCTTTTGGGTATAGAGCTTCATGGGAAGCCATAGGAAGTGATTTCAGTTCTTGGTTCTCTGTTTTGCACTTGGAATCATCTTGTAAGCATTTTCTCAAAAGATTGCATTTCACTGCCAATGTGTTTAAAGCTTGTTAATTCTAGTATAATTCTATCTTATTATAGTTAAGAATAGTTAATTACTAAATTTCTTGGCTTAAAAACCTGTCTTAGTGTTTAAACCTTCAAAACAGTCCTATAAAGGACTGTTTGGTTCTGTCTTGTTAACTGTGGTAGAGGCTATTTTAGTTATTGTTTGTGCTTGTTGCATGTCTCAGTAGGTTATGTTAGCCTAAATAGATAAGAAAATCAGTGGTCACTTGTAGCAAAGTCAACATAGCTTATAAACTTAATTTGTCAGTTAACTGTTAAGGTTCTAAAGTGAAAAACTCATCACATTAGCTTATTATTTGATACTTTAGCTTAAAACCATCTTAGTATAGCTTAATATAACACAGTCAATCAAGAAAATCAATCCTAACCTCATAAAAGTCAAACTTGCAGGTTTACATAAAAGTCAAAACTTGTTCGTGCATCGAGTGAGCATATCATTTTCTCAAGCTCACACAGAGCTTGTTATTTAGCCTAAGCCTTTGATTTTTGGTTCTTTAGAAAGCCAACCTAGCAATCTTGAGATACCAAGTTTATTTTTCCAACTTATAGCTTGTTTACTAGGGCTGCTTGAAGCTTTTGTTTTGTCCCAACACTTAGCTAACACGTGAGTGTGGTTTGGTACCAATTTCATAAGCTCACCATAAGCTCCTTAGTTGTCTTTAGCCTTTGCAATTTAGCTTTTTGAATAGCCCACCTAGCTGTCTTTCTATTCTAGTTCTTGTTTTCACCTTAATAGCTTATTTAATAAGTCTGCTCATGGTTTTTGTTTTTGTCCATTTTATGTATTAATCCAGTTAATCAGTGTACATAAGTTTTTTTAAAAACTTCTACCAAGCTTATTAGAGTAAGTAAATCTTTGTAAATTAAATTTTTGGATAGCTTATCTAATGTATTTGTAGGTTCCAATTTCCTTTTTCAGTGCCTAGCTTATTTAGGAGCTTTAAAATAAGCTCATAGTTGCCTAGAGAACCAAGTAGTACCCTGTGCAAATCAGATAAGCTTGTGCTTATTTGGATTGATTTAGTGCTTATTTCTAAGTTTGGTGCTTATTCTGTTTCAATATTAGCTTAATAATAATTGCTTAGCTTCTTTCCAGTTCACATTTTGCTTATTAAGTAGCTCATAAGCAATTTAGCTAAATCTTGTGCTTATTCAATCTTTAAAGCCCATGTTAGAAAATAAGCTCATTATCTTGAGCTTATTGGTCATTTTCATATTAAGTCACAGTTGCAAAAGTTGCTTATTATCATGTGCTTAATAATTTTGTAAAAGAAAATTTCAAAAATAAAATGTTTGTGCAAAAAGGGAGAGGCAGGGGTCGAACCTGAGACCTCTCTCTTATATGGGTGATAGTGGGTACCTGTAAACCAGTTGCCCTTGGGACTTTTCTCGTCATAATCTTGCACTATCAATTTCTTATATACGTTTTCCACAATAAGCTTAAACGTAGTTTTTTGCTTATTTCCAGCTTATTCTTTATAGCTTTTTCAGTTTTTGTATTTTTTATAAAAGTTTATTAGTATAAAGTATTTTCGGTAAAAGTTTCAGATTTTTCCAATAAGTTTTAGTATTTTTAAACATTTAATTAGTGTTTTTTAGTAATTAATTCATAATAAAAAATATAAAAGTCTAAAAAATATAAATCTTTTTCCTAAAATTTTCTTTTATCATATAGTACGTAATAAAATTAGTTTTACATTCGTAGGCCTTTTATTTCATAAATTTTACGTTTTTGCTTGCGCTCCAGCGTAATTTTTAAACGTAACGCTCGTTTCCGTTTTAAATAACGTTTTTAGATATTTTGAGTTTACGTTTTAGTTAAATTAGTTTATTAAAGTTATTTTGTTTTATAAAATAAACGTTCATCGATCTGTAAAAATAGTGATAGCGTTTATTTAATAGATTTTAACTTTTTAATTTCTTTTAATTTGCATTTAAGTCGCTGTAATTTGTAGATCTTTTCTTTAGGTATAATTATCCATTCAAAACCTTCCTGATCACTATCCTTAGTGATCATTCTATCATCTGAAGTTGTTTTAACACCAATTCATCCTCCGTGGGACTTAACGACCCGGGAATACACTATATTCCTCTGATCTTAAATTGCATTTGTGTTTTAAGCGGTTTTAAGCTTCTTACGGTCGGCCATTCACAAGTGGCCGGTTTGTGTGAGGTAGCTTGACTGTTTTGCACAGATCAATGATCTAACGATTGTCAAACTCTCAGGATATTACTAAAATAAATTAACTTACGAGAATGTGAAATAAAAATTTTATGGGATAAATAGTGAAAGTGAATAGTAACTTTTCAAAAAATGAAAAGTAACCTGAAAATGCGGGTTGTTATAGCCTCACCACCTTAATGGGAATTCTGTCCCGGAATTCAGTGTGAGTTATCCGATGTTGAATTGTCTAGGAAAATGTGGGTATATGCGCCGAATTCTAATCTTTGCGTTCTTAAGTTTCTGGTCATAGAGTGTGTTATGTAGCATTTTATGTTTTTGGTGGTGGCTTAAGTTGATAATCTAAAGGTATAAGATGTTGTTGATTTGAAATGGTTTATAATGATGTGATAATTGTCGTTTGTAGGAAAGTCTTGATAGTGGCAAGTGGTTATCCAAACCATTTCCAAAGTTGATCATGTCTTAGCTGGTTTCGGGATGAAGGCTATATCGTATAGTGTTTATGTCTACTAGTGTTTGAAAGAAATGTGGTACTGTGAAGTTTTACGTACTGACTTTCAATGGGGTTCAGATAATGATGTGATATGTTGATGATTAGAAGAGTGTAGTGTATGTTTACCATTATTCTTAGGTAGAGATATCAAGTTTGCTTTAAAATCATAAGTGGCTTGTAAAGGATTATGGCAGAATGATATCCTTGAAACCTAAACAGGCTATTACTTCTAAGAAATAACGAGAAGATATGATGACTATCCCAAGATAGTAGTTAGGATTATTTCATAAATGAAAACTTTCAAGAATGAAATTAGTTAGTATAATTAAGTATTAATATCTCGCTTAATGGTAAGACACTATCATGTCTCTAGATCTTTTTAATGAATTCTAGTGGTTTATCGAGTTTAAGTAGGAAATTAACCTGAATATAACCCTTGTATAACTATTCTTAGTGTTTGAAAAATTTAAGTCGAACATAGTTAGTCAGACTATGTTCCACTATCCCTAGGTTAAATATAGGTGACTAGACGATATTTAGCCAAGGTTCGATAAATTTTCCAAATACCTAAATTAGGTGTACTTGTGATATGTACATAGCTTTTGAGAAATTGTCCACTAAGAAAAGGCGATATCAAACCATCCAGTTGCAAGTCCTGGCCATAAAAGACTTGTAACCTATGTTTTCACATTCCATTGCATAGAAGATAGTATGGGTAGATATGTGTGGAAAGGAAATCTTAAGTAATTCTAAAATAGTCTATACTTGGCTAGCATCACGGACATTTAACAATGAAGGTTTCAAAAGAGAATTTTGATGAATGTAGAGAAAGTTGCTGAACTTCAGCTTTTGTATATGATGAATTAGTTAGTCCTTTAGAAATTCTATTTCTTGTATTTCCATTGGGGAAATTGATAGATTGTGACGGACTTCATGTAAAAGAATATCATATAAGGTTTTATAATATAATTTCTAGAGTCTATTGTATAACTTACAATGTTTGCGAAGTAAATTAGACCATTGTGTAACTCACAATGTCTTGAGAAATGATGGAGAGATCATTGTGTAACTCACAATATCTTGAGAAATGATGGAGAGATCATTGTGTAACTCACAATGTCTTGAGAAATGATGGAGAGATCATTGTGTAACTCACACTATCTTGAGAAATGATGGAGAGATCATTGTGTAACTCACAATGTCTTGAGAAATGATGGAGAAAATGATGGAGAAATCATTGTGTAACTCACAATGTCTAAGGAATAAATGAGTTAATTGCTTCATTTATAGTGTTTGAGGTTGTAATTAAGACCACTGTAGGATTTACAGTGTCTGAGAATGTAATAGAGACCACTGTAGGATTTACAGTGTCTGAGAGTGTAATAGAGACCACTGTAGGATTTACAGTGTCTGAGGGTGTAATAGAGACCACTGTAGGATTTACAGTGTCTGAGGGTGTAATAAAGACCACTGTATCTCACAGTGTCTTGAAAAATGAATGAGACCATTGTATCTCACAATGTATGGGAAGTAGGAAAGACCATTGTAATCAGTTACAATGTCTTGGATAAAGTTTCGTAATCTTAAAATGCACGAGTAGTTGCATGATTGGGAGATTGGGAGAATATGATTGTGCCGTAATGCCTTAGAACAGGCATACGCATATATTTTTAGTCTATCATATAGCTAAAATGATTGAAAATATGTCGAGTGTATATATCAATATACTAGTATGTTTGTGTAGCATAAACTACCTGGAAGTCACATAATCGTCTGGAGGATGGAAGGCACGGAGAGCGGAAGGTTATAAAATATTTTTGTTTGTAAAAGTAGTTATAGTTTAGGTCACAATTAGACCCGTTTCTCTATAATTAAGGCTCTGATACCAATCTGTTACACCCCCAACTTCGTGATACGCAGCGGAATTCAAACTGGGTGTTACTTCATGGCACAACAGTCATAACAATAGAAAACGAACTCTAATGGAGTCGTTTTAAAAGATTTATCATTCGATTTATATAAATATCAAAGTTTACAAAAATGAGGTCCCAGTAGTTTCACGGTTTACAAAATACATTAAATGGGTTTTCGAATGATAATAAAATTTATAGCCTTCTTGAGTATCCGTGCTCCTCCGTGCCAGCCTCGTACAATATGGACCTGAAATACATGCTTAAAACTGTCAACACGAAGGTTGAGTGAAATTCATAGATTTTAGGAAATCAGTTGAACATAATATTCGTAAAGTGAGGTAATTAGTCTCACATTCATAGTTTAGAAAACAAAACAGATATTATTGCACTAAGCTCATGATACCGAAAACGTTAACAACTTGTCAATAGAAATTGATATAATAGTAACAGTTGCACTAATAGGGAATTTGCCAATAAACCTATAGATCTTCAAATATAGTGCGTTTGTTTGCCTACCCGGTAAACACAAACGGGATTCATCAATCCCAATAGGACTATCCACAATATTCGCGTTCACTCGCAAGTGATAAATGGTTCATGATAATAGGGACTTAAGATGGGAAATAGTGGTACTTAGTGCAAATAATACATTCAGATAAGCAAACAGTTTCAAAGCAATGTGTTCAGTTTAAAAATAGCATGTATTCCCTGAAGGGTTTGCAAAACAATCAAGTAATAGAAAGTGGGGCTATGAACTCACCTCAGAGTAAATGATATCAAATTTATAATGAGAATGATGGATATGTCGTGAGAACTTCTACGAGCAACCTAGAATAGGATGTTACGACTTAGGTTTGAAATAATGATGCGAAAGAAATAACAAGCCTATATACGTCTCTATGTTGATCATGATGTAGTACATGACAGTTGTGTATGTCGTTTATAGAAATGGTCTAGTAGTGAAAACATGTTTAGTTTATATATATTGTACTACCGTTCGGGCCATCATAATTTAGAGGTCATGTAGTGAACGTTCGAGGAGCTACGAGACTTTAATTCGTAAATCCAGCAATTCGTCGATACGTTTTACTCAAATAAAACCCCTCACATGAAGCTCCCAACTGTTGTAGCACTTAGTAGATAAAACATATGTTTTGAGTGAAGATTGTTATATTACTAAGTTTATAATGTTTTTAATAAATATATAGTTTTTACAAGTTCTCGTCATTTCATAAATTTGATAACTTGATAATGTAAGTATATAAAGTTATGTCCTTTGGTTTGTGTTGGTGTTGATTTGCCAAGGTTAACACCTTAGTTAACGGTCTTGGGTAAATAAGCCTTGAAGCTTTAGCCATGGCCTTGCCGTGGCTTTGTTCTTGACTACCATGGTCTTGAGACTCAGCTTTGACCTTAGCCATGGCCGTGGTCTTGGCTTATGGCCATTAGGCCTCTTGGTTTGCTTTTAGTTGTGACAAAAGTATAGTCGTGAGACTATATATAGGGCAATTTCAGTTTTTGAAAGATAATGGCCTATTTAAGCGTTCTCAGGGTCCGAGCTTTTGAATAACTAAAGGAAAACGTTTTTACGGACGACTTTCGTGCTTTAACTTGTTGATGATTCAGCACTGAAGTGCCACTTTCAAACGGACGCTTAACAGCTTGTGTTAGGCGTTCAGCGTTTTGGTTTTGCTAACTTCTTTTGGCCGTATCTTTTGACTCGTTTGTCCGTTTCAGGTGATTCAAGTTGCTATTTTTACCTTTTTATCTTTTCTACCATAGTATGTAAGTTAGAAAGTCCATATGTGACTGGTTTTAATGGTAATAAATGTTTAGAATATGACTTGTTTACTAGTTTGTTAATTTTACGGCAATATGTGAATTAAAATATTTGATTGAGTATATGTACATCATGAATCAACATAGTAACCATATATATAGCATGAAATTGTCAAGATTATGAATAATAAACATGAGATTATGGTGGTGATTAGTTGCTTACAACTTTTGGCTTTCAATCAAGAAAGGAGTAACTAGTAAGGATAGGACGTTGATTGAACACTTAGGACCTTAGATTGAGCAAGCTTTCCACACCTTGGCACCCTTATATACTTCTTGTATTCTTGAAGGAGAATAGAAGATTATAACAATGTCTTTTTGGAGACTTGAAGTTATTTGAAGATTATAACGACTCTTTCTTGAAAACTTCCAAGAACAAAGATCAAAACCTAGTTTTTCTTAAAGAACACATGAATGTTCTTACAAGATCTATAAGAAATGCCTTAGGTTTAGGAATTTAGAAGTTAAGAAGGTGTGGTGAAATTTTTATCAAGTGATTTTCTTGGTATTTATAGGAGGAAAGATTTGGTTAACCATATATTGGGTTAAATGTTAACCATGGTTAAGTTTAGGCACTTGTAATGATCTAAATGAAGCATGGTTAGGATCAAGCCACCAAAATGATGACTCCCCTCCCTAAAGTCGTTCTTATGGAGATAAGATGACTTAGGTGGATAGTCTTCGTATTATCTTGGTTACGGAGTGAGTTTTGGTTCCGTTAATAGCTAACTGCAAGCCGTTAAGTCACGAAACGTAAAACCGGGTATCGTAAAAATATGAAACTTATAGGAATGATTAAACTCATCATTATACTCATTATTATCTTATAAAAATGAGTGATAAGTTTAATGGGTCGCGTAAACGCTGTTAAAACTGGAAACGTAAGCTAAATACGTGAAAAATGCAATTTATCAGACAAGAACGAGATTTCAGGGAAATGACCGTGAATATATTTAAAGTAGACTAAAATTAGTCTATAAGTGATATGAGATGTCAAAATGTGGTTTTCGTTATACGTGGGATAACTTAACAGTTATACGTGAAGTCTAAAAGTTACGCGATTTAAGCAAAAATGTAGAACGTACAAGGTTAATTTCTTTATGGTCAAAGGAGGAGGGAAATATGTTTGACTTTTCCAAAAAATGTAAAAGTGTCAAAACATCTTAGAAAACATAGCGCAGGAAAGGTTAAGTCTGGGTCTAAGTAGAATTGTTTAAAACGTAAGTTTAGTCTCGTACTGCTCAGGGTTTATTTGGTAACATTTAAATAAAATCTTAAAAATTCTCTAATTGATTATGAGTGATGTAAAAACTAATCTGATATGAGGAAAATTATCAGAGTTGGTTTTCGTTATGCACGGGATGTTTAAATGGTGCTCCGACCAAAACGAAACTTTAAGACGATGTTTTCTTAATAACTTTTGCGAAGATGATCTAACGATTGTCAAACTCTCAGGATATTACTAAAATAAATTAACTTACGAGAATGTGAAATAAAAATTTTACGGGATGAAGAGTAAAAGTGAATAGTAACTTTTCAAAAAATGAAAAGTAACTTGAAATTGCGGGTTGTTATATCTAGTATTCATAAACTAACTCTAAGGTTATCCTTGGATTTTTAGCCTACAACAACTCTAGGAAATTATAAACTAATGTTCACAAAGATTACTCAAGCATTAAAAACACAACGAATGACCTATCGCAATCCTAGGTCAATAGAGACAACCAGTCAATATTCAATACCTAGGTTTCATAGATCTAAGCAAACACACAAGTAAATTAGCCGGACATGGAAAACATGCAAGCATACACACATACAATTGAAGACATAATTGAATCAATGAAGTAAATTACTTATCTTGTTGTAAAATAGGGTATGAGAACCCTAAGATACTGCCCAAGACATAATTGAATCAATGAAGTAAATTACTCCACAAAACTACCTCTCTAAAAGTCTGAAAATTTGAATTCTATATATAGAGTTACAACATGTGACGGCGTCACTCTTTAAATGTGACGCCGTCGGATCGCCGCCATTAGGGTTTCGTCTTGACCACAGGTGACGCCGTCGGCTTCATCTTCTGACGTCGTCGGGATCTGAATCTAGGCCGTCTGAGTTGTGACGCCCTACAAAACCTGACGCCGTCGGGTACAAAATAGCAATTTCGCTACTGAGCCGTCATAAACTTGGAGCACGTTGCGACGGTGTCCCCCTCTAACTGTGACGCCGTCACCTTCAATTCCAGCAGCTTGAGTGTCTTGATCTTGACTTGGCCATTTTCTTCATATATTCACGCCTTTTCGTCCGAATAAGTGTCATTCCAGCAATTTGCCTTCAAGAGACATAAAAAGTGAAAAGGAACAAAATTAAACAGTAACGGATATAAAAGTGGTCGATTAAGGGCTTAAATGACCCCTCAAAAGTGTACCTTTTAAATCCTTATCAATCATATTAAAAGAAACAAAGAATTCGATGTTTAACATAACGAAAGACATGAATCGAAAGTAAAAGATAAAATATTCGCTAATGCTTATCGATATGGAGTTATTCCTCCCTTGGAGATGGCATCGTATGCTCCGAATGATCTGCCTTTGGACCCCTCTTCACGTTCTCTGACTTTGAGTTGTGAGTGAATGATGTAAAATGCAGAAATTAGGTCTGGTATTTATAGGCACGATCCTAGTTACGACATAACTTGAGTTGAGAGTTACGCCGTAACTTCAATAATTCTTCAAATAATACTCTCGTTCACTTGGTTACGGCGTAACACATGGGAAAGGTTACGCCGTATCTTTAATATAGGTTACTTTTGCGAGGACTACGGCGTAATGCATGTGAGGAGTTACGGCGTAGTTTATGGAGACGCAAAACATCTCTTGACCTAGATGATTATGGCGTAACCTTAGTTGGGAGTTACACCATAATTGCTGTTAAGTTGGTCTTCTGAGTCAAAACACTAGCTCCTGCGTAATGTGAGAGAAAGAGTTACGCCGTAGCTTCTTCACAGTTGGCATACTATCATAAATCGTTAGGAAAATCTCCAAATCTGCGTCTTATAAGCTCCAATGCTCATAATTTACTTGAAAGTGAAATATAAAGGAATACAAGCGTAAATCCATATAAATAATATAAAATATGAGCATTATCGGGGGAAATTGACACATAAAAATCAGGACTATTTGATGTTATCAATTATATTCTCATATATGTTACGATATTCTTTTGAAAAATCATGATTGACTTACTCTTGCTTATGACGATACTATCCCATTGGTTTAATGTGGTGATCTTGACTATTATGATATTTATAATATGTAGTCACTTGTATTATTATTGATGATTCTAAATTCTGGTGTTTATTTCTTGGTAATTTTTGAAAAATGGTCAAGAAGAAAGCTACCTCATCCGCTACCATAACTCCAACCGCTGTTCGCAAGATAGTCGCTGACAGTGTTAGTGTTGCCATCGCCAAACATGTTGCCGAGGCTGGTCAGGCTGAAGCCGCACGCATTGTTGAAGCTGAACATGTTGCTCAAGCTGCATGTGAAGCCAAAGCTACTGCACGAGAAGCTGAAATTGCACGAGAAGTCGAAGTTGCTCGAGAAGCTGAAGCTGCAGGTGAAACTGAGGCTCCACGTGAGGCCGAGGTTGCCCGCATTGCTGAAGTTGCACGCGTTGCTAAAGCAACACGCATCATTAAGGTTGCAATCTCTAATGAAACCGACAATCAGACCAACCAAAGAGAGTCTTTTTCTAGCGCGCAAATGTAGCTACAAAGGATTCATTAACTGCAAGCCTACCTTCTTTAAGAGAACTAAAGGTGCTATTCGTCTTCTTCACTAGTTTGAGAGATCAGAAACTGTATTCCTCCTAACTGACTGCACAGATTATTGAAAAGTCAAGTTTGCAACTAGAAATTTGCTAGAAGATGCATTGTCATGGTGGAAAGCACATGCTCAGAAGATTGTTATAGAAGAAGCTTGTAAGATTTTCTGGTCCGATCTGAAGCAACTATTGATGAAACAGTATTGTCCAAGAGCTGAAATCAAGAAACTAGAGGATGAATTCTACCATCTGGTTGCTAAGGGTAATGATCTTAAGATGTACTTCAAAAGATTCCACGAGCTGAGAGCCATGTGTCTTAAAATGTTTCCCACTAATGAAAAGCTTTTGGAAAGTCTCATCGGGGGTTTACCCCGAAGTATTGAAGGAGATGTCATCACTTCTAACCCAAAGATTGTAGAAGAAGTTCTCACTGTTTTGAACCGTCCCATGGAACCGATTATGAAGCTTGGAACCGCACAGAACTCAAATGACAACAAAGAAAGTTTGATGATCGAAGAAACATGAACCCCAATCCTTATCAAACCAACAACTCTTCTCAATTCAACAATAACCACCGAAACAACAATAACAACAATCAGTACCATAAGAATAGGAACCACCATCACAACCAATAGAACCGAAGACAAGAAGCCGCAAGGGCTTATGCTACTACACCAATTGCAGGCAGGGGATATGCCGGACCTCACCCCCTGTGCAATAAATGCACGTTGCACCATTCTGGGCCGTGTACTGTAAAGTACGAGAAATGCAACAAGGTAGGTCATCTAGCTAGGAATTGCCGAAACCCTGAAAATGGAAACAACACACAACTGGCAAATCTAAATTGTTATGGATGTGGAGAGAAGGGTCATTTCAATAACCAGTGCCCAAAGAGGAATGCCGCTCAAAATAACAATACGCGTGCAAGGGCATATGTATTAGGAGATGGATATGTTCCATTGAACCACGTCATAACGGGTATGTTTGATTCTGGAGCCGATAGGAGTTTTGTATCTGCTACCTTTGCACCTTTTCTTGAAATCATCCCAACTACCTTAGACACCACTTATGAAATAAAACTGGCAGACGAAAAGATAATAGGAACCAACACCGTGATCTGTAATTGCCCCATGCTTTTACAAGACCAACCATTCAGTATAGATCTTCTATCGATCAAGCTTGGTAGTTTCAACGCAGTTATTGGCATGGACTGGTTATCTAAACACCATGGAAGAATTATATGCGATGAAAAGACTGTTCATATTCCAATCAATGGTGAACCTTGATTATCCACGGGGATCAAAGTAAGAAGTACTTGAGCATCATATCCTACATCAAGACTGTGAAGTACATAGAAAAGGGATGTCATGCTTTCTTAGCTCAGGTAACGGAAAAGAAGTCCGAAGAGAGGCAACTCGAGGATGTGCCTATAGTAAAAGAATTCCCTAAAGTATTCCCGGAAGATTTACATGGTCTTCCACCTTCCCGTCAGGTTGAATTTAAAATTAGGAAAATGATTGTCATGCCTAAATGGCATGACTAATTTTGTACCTAATCCACACAAATTTTGACACATAAGATGTACATTTTCTCTTTCCACATCCTAACCTTTAATTTTTACATGTGTCACAAGATGCTTGTTAGGCATGTAATTAGGCATGCCATTTAGGCATGCCAATCACTTCTCTTAAAATTAATCTAGTGCCTGGAGCTGCACCCGTAGCTCGAGCACCATACCGCTTGGCACCATCTAAAATCAAAGAGTTATCCAAACAATTGCAAGAACTATCCGACAAGGGTTCATTCGACTGAGTTCCTCGCCCTGGGGAGCCCCTGTTTTTTTCGACAAGAAGAAAGATGGATGTTTTCGAATGTGCATCGATTATAGAGAATTGAAAAAGCTCACAATCAAGAACCGATATTCGTTGCCTAGGATTGATGATTTGTCCCATCAGTTACAAGGATCGAGTGTATATTCGAAAATTGGCTTAAGATCTGGATACCATCAGCTAAGGGTGAAAGAAGAGGATATTGCAAAGACCGCATAACAAACTCGCTACGATCATTATGAGTTCCAAGTGATGCCATTTGGTCTAACCATTGCGCCTGTTATATTCATGGTCCTAATGAATATGATCTGTAAACCTTACTTGGATAAATTTGTCATCGTGTTCATTGACGATATTCTCATCTACACTCGTGATAAGGAAGAACATGTTGAACATCTGAGAACTATCTTGGGATTACTCAAAGATGAAGAATTGTACGCTAAATTTTCCAAATGCGATTTCTGGATCCAGACAGTACAATTTCTTGGTCATGTGATTGATAGTAAGGGCATTCATGTGGACCCAACAAAGATTGAATCTGTTAAGAACTGGACTGCTCCAACCAACCCCACCGAGATTTGACAATTTTTAGTCTCGCCGGTTATTACCGGAGATTTATCAAAGGTTTCTCGAAGATAGCCAAACCATTGACGGAAATAACTCAAAAAATGAAGAAGTTTGAGTGGGGAACCGATCAAGAATCATCCTTCCATCTCTTAAAGCAAAAGCATTGCGAAGCTCCAATTTTGGCATTACCCGAAGGAGTAGAAGACTTCGTGGTATACTGTGACACTTCACACTTGGGTCTAGGCGCTGTTCTAATGCAAAGGAACAAAGTACTTGCTTATGCCTCCCGTCTACTCAAGACTCATGAGAAAAATTATACAACTCATGATCTGGAACTAGGAGCAGTTGTGTTTGCTCTTAAGTTATGGAGACACTATTTGTATGGAACCAAATGCATAGTGTACACTGATCATAAAAGCCTTCAACACATCTTGGATCAAAATGAAATGAACATGCGACCACGCCGATGGCTAGAATTGCTTAGTGACTATGACTGTAAGATCCAGTACTATCCCGGAAAGGCAAATGTCGTGGGAGACGCCTTGAGTAGGAAAGATCGCCCTAAACAGCTTTGAGTGAGATCCTTGGGAATGATAATCAATTCACCCCTTCTATCAAAAATTCTTGAAGCTCAGATTGAAGCACTTAAAGAAGCAAACAGGCCAAACAAGAAAATTTACGGCATGCCGGAGAATGAAAATGGATTTGTTAAGAGATCGGATGGAACGTTGTGTTTCAAGGAAAGAAGCTGGATCCCACTTTACGGAGGGATCCGTGAACTCGCATGAATCTCATAAATCTAAGTACTCCATCCATCTCGGTCTTAACAAGATGTATTTAGATCTTAAACTTCTGTATTGGTGGCCAAACATGAAGACCGATGTCACGGAGTATGCTGGAAAATGTCTAACATGCTCTAGAGTCAAGGAAGAACATTAGAAACCATCCGGATTGTTAACTCAACCAAAAATTCCCATTTGGAAATGGGAAAGGATCACTATGGACTTCATCACTAAACTATCGAAAACTTCAAATGGTTTTGACACCATATGGGTCATTGTTTACTATCTCACTAAATCAGCTTATTTCTTGCCTATCAAAAAAACCGACGAGATGAGTACGCTTGCTCGGTTATATCTGAAGGAGATTGTTTCTCGCCATGGGGTACCGATTTCTATCATATCTGATCGTGATAGCCGATTCACCTTGAGATTTTGGAAAACACTCAAATGAGCTATGGGTACCCAATTGGACATGAGTACCGCCTACCATCCTCAAACAGACGGACAAAGTGAAAGCACAATCCAAACCTTGGAAGACATGCTTAGAGCATGCGTGATCTATTTCGGAAAAGGTTGGGATAGACACTTACCGTTGGCGGAGTTTTCTTTCAATAACAGCTACCACACCAGCATCCAAGCAGCTCTATTCGAAGCACTCTATGGACGTAAATGTTGATCAACCGTTTGCTGGGCAGAGGTTGGAGAGGTACAACTTATTGGCGTTGAAATTGTTCAAGAAACAACTGAGAAAATAATGCAAATCAGACAACGCCTACAAGCAGCAAGAGATAGAAAAAAGAGTTGTGCTGATGTCAGGAGAAAACCCATGGAATTCCATGTAGGAGATAGAGTTATTCTACAGGTATCTCCTTGGAAAGTTTTGATCAGATTTTGCGAAAGAGGAAAACTCAAACTCCGGTATGTAGGACCATTCAAAATTCTGAAGAGAATTGGTCTAGTGGCGTATAAACTCGATCTTCCCAAGAGCTCACGGATACATGATACCTTTCATGTGTCTAACCTAAAGAAATGCCTATCCGATGAAACACTTGTTTTTCCTCTAAAGGACATTCAACTGAATGACAAACTTGACTTCGTAGAAGAACCTATTGAAATCAAGGACAGGGATGTCAAGAGGTTAAAGCAAAGCCGCATTCCTATTGTAAAAGTTCGATGGAATCATAAGAAAGAGGTGCAGTACACCTGGAAGCGCGAGGATCTAATGAGTACCAAATATCCTCACCTATTCACTGAATCACCCACGACAATTTCAGTGTCATTAACTAACTAATCATGAACAAATCACGGATCTTGGAACCATAAAGTTTTCTTGATATCGACTTCGTATATCATTTGGCAAGTGCATCGTAAATCGTGAATTAAAAGCTTAAAATACACTGTTGTGACTCGATCAAATTTACCTCGACCTTGATAATATTATTTCTTTTTGTTCCTCTAAAGGACATTCAACTGAATGACAAACTTGACTTCGTAGAAGAACCTATTGAAATCATGGACAGGGATGTCAAGAGGTTAAAGCAAAGCCGCGTTCCTATTGTAAAATTTCGATGGAATCATAAGAAAAGAGGTGCTGAGTACACCTGGAAGCGCGAGGATCTAATGAGTACCAAATATCCTCACCTATTCACTGAATCACTCACGACAATTTCAGTGTCATTCACTAATTAATCATGAACAAATCACAGATCTTGGAACCATAAAGTTTTCTTGATATCGACTTTGTATATCATTTGGCAAGTGCATCGTAAATTGTGAATTAAAAGCTTAAAATACACTGTTGTGACCCGATCAAATTTACCTCGACCTTGATAATATTATTTCTTTATTATATATATATATATATATATATATATATATATATATATATATATATATATATATAAATTATACAAAATATATATAATAACATTTATTTACTATTTTATTTAAATATCCTAACGGGCTCCCTAGCCCAACCAGATCAACACTCTTTTTCTCCTTGGGCTTGTGTAAACTATCACCCCAACCCAATCATGCTTACCTTTGGGCCTAGCCCGTTCATTTGTCCGGCCCAGCGCACCCTTAATTTGGCATTTCACAAAATTGTTGCAAGTTGAAATGGTTGGCACGTTTTCTTGTTTCTATGAAAGTAACGAGAAAACAAACACAAGCAAAAACAAAACACAACTTAGTCAACCGCTATCTAGCGTGTAAGTATGGTCAAGAGGGAACAAAAGCTCAACCAAAGCCACCCTAATGCAATATTTTATTAGCATTAACAAACCCTTTCACTCTTTTGACCATATTAACCAAGGGATACTATGTTTCGCATGCCCATTTGTGACAAGACTTAACCACATCATGCCCTTATTTGGGGATGAGTTCGTAAACACACACCATTTCTTCGTTCTCATTGGAACTAGGAGAAGCATACATATAATATAAAGAAGACCATGCTTGCTTCTACTATTAAACCCAACTCCAAAACACTAAGTTTAAACTACAAACACTCACTACTTAACAAAATCACTCAAAAACACATCTCATCACATACATAAATCGTCACTATGGAAAACGAGAGGCTAAGGGGAAACACAAAATGCAAGGGTTCTAGTATTTATTTTCGGGTATAAGGAGAACAAGGGAGTCATTTGGTCATGTTCAAACCTTAACAAATCTTGTCACAACCTTAGGGTGTTATAAGTTCATTTAAACCCTTTTCACATTTCATTTATCTCGTTAATAATTTATCATACGTAAACATTATTATAGAACCTTAAGAATCGATCTCATAAATGTGTTATAACAAGGAAAACAAGTCATTAGGATGCAAGAAACCAAGTAAATACGCTTTTATGACAACTAAACTCATAGCATATGGCTCGTGTTATGTTATAAACTTTCGTTACACATTTTCTTTAAAACATAGGTCTCGTTACACTTTTCTTTTAAACCAGGTCGTGTATTACTTTTATCTTTGCAAATGAGAACTTAAGTACACTTGGTAGTACACTAATAATACTAGAAACGACTTCAGAAAAATATTAAACGCCCCTAGTGTCGTGTTTTTCCTTCAAAACACAAACGAAACCATAATTGGGCCTTAAGGCGCAAACGAGTTAGAAACTATGGCCCATTTATCTTTTACCCGACCCGTTAAGCATAAAAGTAGGTCCATAAGCTAAAATAAGCTATTCATAAGCTAATGTGGAAGTTAAACAAGTTAACTAAATTCAAAACATAAATTTTGGACCTAATTTGCAAAAGTTATAGCTTCTGGGTTATAATTGCACATTATGGGAAGTTCAAGGTGGTTTTATACGTGGAACGTATGCATGGGGAAAGTTCGAGGTAGAATCTGTCAATATGGAAAAACTTGTTTTAAAAGGGAAATAAAAGTTTTGTTCCAAAAGTGTAAACTTTAAAACTATAAGGACCAAAAATTGTAAATATAACTTTTTGGACTAATTTTGGCAAAAACAGTTTCCTTAGAGGACCAAAAATGTAAATATTGCATATGTTGAGTAATAAACATATTGGGTATAAATTGCCACTTTTTCAAATATAAGGTTCTAAATCGTACATTTTATAACATGAGGGTAAAAGGTGTAAATTTGGAAAATATTTAGAAAACTTATAAAACTTATAACAACTTCATAAAAATGAGTATTTTGATGACCTAATATACATTTGCGGGAATTTATACGTCGATAACTAACTAAACCTATAGATATATATATTTATAAGTAAATAATTCGATAACGACACATCCTAAAAGTGAATAAAACCAACTCTTGGCAACATCATTATAAATCGAAACGGGAACATTTCAAGTATATATAAGTGTGAATTTCTAAAGAATAACAAACTAAGTCGATATAGCACATCTTTTGAATTTGAACTTTAAGCACTATCCACACAAGTGAAAACAATGCTATCATCGCACTATTGAATTATCTAGTCAATGCTCTATCATTTTAGTCGTGAACCAAACGTTTATCATTATTCTGAGACTTGCCATCTCGTACTTAGATTTCGGGTTGGAGCCACTGCTATATCACACTTGTTGTTCAACTGATTAACTACAAACCTATTGATTCACTCAACATTGTTGTTGACCTTTTAAGCATGTTATCTCAGGTAATAATTGAAGAACATCTCTATGGCACGGAGTGGGCTTGCAAGACCTTTTTATCATGGTGTAAACATGAAGATATCATTTTCCACAAATTCATGATCTATCTTTTGTGTACCATCAAAAACTATTTGGAAGTGTTTTGTAACAAAATATTAGTTTTTCTTGAATGATAACAACTTTTATTAAAACATATCTTTTTGAGTCGTTTTCTATAATTATTGACTGTGATACTTGAAGTAATACCCAAATTAGCCTTCCGCTGCTATGTTGATATTTTGGGGGTGTTACAACAAGGGTAGAGATGAACACGTTATGGAAGGAAATGAACCCAAAGAACACAACTAGTTAACCCTTTGGCTTTCAAAATGTACACGTATCCTATATAAACCCAATAAAACCTTTTAATCCTTTGCTTTAAAAACCCAAAAACTCTCTTTTCTTCCTTGTGGCCACGACAATGAACAAGTGATTAAATAAAGAGTGTTTGAGTTTCTGAGTGTTATGAGGAGTGAGGCTTATAAGAGGTGGCTTATATAGCCAAAGTGAGTCTGGCTTTCTTATTATTTTACTAATAATTCGCTTAGGATTCAAAATAAAGAGAAGAAAGAAACTTTGGAATGGTTGAGCATGCATGAATCAACTAAACTTGAAGGCATGCTTAGGAAGAGTCAAATCGATTTGTGAGAAAAAGGGACACAATATCCATTGTGTCTAAGAGTCAAAGTAGAGTCAAAAGAGTTTAGAGTATTATTTTATTATCTTAGGGTGGCTAAGTATGGGTTAGTGTCTTTGGTTAGTATAACACGCAAGAAAAAGAAAGTGAAATGAGGCATGTGTGTCGTGTGAGTGTGTGAGATTTTATTTCAAATGTCTGTGTTATGTTTACAAACCGAGCATAAAGCAAAAAAATATAACACAAGTGTTGTGGCTAGGTGAAAGGAGATTGGCCCAAAAAATAATAGTGGTGCGTTTGGATTTAAGATAACGGGCCAAGCCCAAAATTAATATAAAGTGAGTTTGGTTTGTTTAGACGAGCCCAAAAGGAAAAAAAAAGAAATAAATAAAACTCTAATTTAATAAATAAATTAAATACATTTTTATATGAGGAGTGGTAAATTTGATCGTGTCAAATTGTTTCGGATCACACTTGTCATTTCTGAAATAGTTTGTGTTGCACTTGCTAGATAGTTTATGAAGTCGTTATTCGTAAAAAACAAAATTGGTACCAAAATTGGCATTGATTCGAAGTTACAGTTGTTAATAACATGATGATTTTACGGGTGCTTACATTTTTCCCAAACATGCTCAATCATATTTCGTTGCAGATTTGCATGTGTTTGTTTATCACGGAGTTCTTTGGATTTCTTTTGTTGCACCTCGCATCGATCGATCCATGTTTGTGCCATATTTGCTCATGGACAATTAAAAATTTTGCTCATTTAGGATATCGCAAACTTTTGGTGTTTCAAAATCATCTTATGTAATATGATGCACGTGTACATGGCTTTTTGTAGCTTGTTGTTAGGATTTAGCGAATCCAGTAAGTTAAAGACTCGCCCTCAAGTATTTGTAAGCATTAGAAAGCACGTAGTCTTAGTCGTTTAGGTATTATAAGTAGTTAGTTAAGTAACACCGTGGAGGACGGACGGGTCTTTACCCACTGTATTCCTGATCCACAGCCCGTAGGTGGCGTATTTTGTAAACACTATAAATACCTTCTACCTCCCAAGGTAGAAGGCTGGAGCTTCATAATATGACACTTACTTTCTGTCACTAGAAGTTCCCATTCTCTCTCTAAAACTCATACAATATTCGATCCATATAGATTGTTGTTTGTGGTTTTATGATAACCAATAACTAACAATTGGTATGAAGAGCCATGGTTTGATCATCTACTTTGTGTGTGCTTCGATTCTTGATTGGTTATTCATAAGTGTATGGTTTGAATGAGTTTAGAGAAATTTTCACTCTTTTGATCTTATTTAGTGGTCAAGTTTGTTATTTGGTTGTACTTTTGTATTTAGGTTAATCATATTAGCTTAGTTTTGGGTTTGGAAGGATTGTTTCATCTTGTTTGTGGTGGATTTTGAGTGAAAACGCATGTTTTGGAAGTTTTTTCTTCGTTGTGTTTTGCCTCATGGTAAAGTGTTCTAACTTGCGATTTGTGTGTTGCTCGCTACGATTTTTCCTATTCTAGGTTGCGATTTATCAGATTTGGGCTTGCGGTTTGGTATATTCTTGTTGCGATTTGACTGACAAGTGTTGCGGTTTGGTGATATTCTGCAACGATTTGATTATTAAATTAATATTATGTTGCGACTTGTTAGCAAAAGGACAAAAGGACGATAGTGCTTGTACTGTTGAAAGTGACCTCCGACTTGTTCCTGCATTTTGTCTAGTTCTGCGACTTGTCCTTGTGTTTTGTCAAGTGCTGCGATTTGTGTCTCTGCGTTTTGGTATCTTGCGTTTTGACATATAGCGATTTGTGTTGACTGCGACTTGATTGTTGCGTTTTGGATAGTCTACAATTTTTTCCTATGTTTTGTCAAGTTCTGCGACTTGTGATCCTGCGTATTGGTGTCTCTTCGATTTGACAGGTGTTGCGATTTGTCTCTGCGTTTTGTCAAGTGTTGCGGTTTGTATATTTGCGTTTTGTCTAGTACTGCGGTTTGTGTGCTGCGACTTGTTATTTGCAATTTGTCTCTTGAAATTTAAGACTTGAGATTTGAGTTCTACGGTTTCCTATTGATTTTGTAAAATCCTGCGAAAGATTTGATTTCTCGGTTAAATCAAAGAGTTGTAAAATCCCTTGAATTTTGAAATCATGTCTACTATTTCGATGACGCTTCAAGCTGCTCGGTCCGATACTCGCCCTCCTATGCTGGATAGAACTGATTATGACTCTTGGGCACAGAGAATCCGATTGTATTGCTTGGGCAAAGAGAGTGGGCTTAACATTCTTCGGTCAATTGATGAAGGACCCTTCCAAATGGGCACCACCAAAGATCTACTTGAAACTGGTGAAGATGGAAGTGTCACTCTGGGTTTGGATAGACCAAGGACTTATGATGATCTCAATGAGAAGGAGAAGAAAAGATACGATGTTGACATTAGAGCTTCAAACGTCATACTTTAAGGTCTACCCAAGGACATCTACAAGCTGATTAATCACAACACCCAGGCCTAAGCAGTTTGGGACAATGTCAAGATGCTTCTCTCTGGCTCAGAACTGACTAAGGAAGACCGAGAGTCACATCTTTATGATGACTTTGAGAACTTCAAGATGAACCCAGGGGAGAGCATTACCGAGTATCATGTGAGGTTTCAAAAACTTGTGAATGATATGAGGAATATCAATATGACTCTGCCAAATATCCAACTAAATTCCAATTTCGGAAAAAACATGAACCCTGAATGGCATAAATTTGTTACTGAAGTGAAGCTGAACAAAGGATTGAGAAATACTAACTATGAGAAGCTTTATGCTTACTTACTTCAACATGAGAAGCATGCTATATTTGAGCGTTTGATCATGGAAAAATTTAATTCTACATCAACATCAAGCCTAACAAATGACTCGATTGCATTTGTTTCAAATGTGAGGCTAAACACTCGAACATCTCGAGTCATACCGTCTTATCAAAATCGGAATCGATTACCATACCGGACTCGGGATTTACCCCATAGACATGTTGATTGAAAACTTCGTAAATCAAGTTGCTCTATTGGTTAAACAATCCAGAACCTCACTTCCCCAAACCAAAAACCAACTAATGACCTCATCTAACCCACACAATCAAGCTACGGGAAGATGGAAGGTTGCCTGGTTATCGGGAATGTTGCACGGGGAAATGTTGCGGCTGGTTATGCGGGAGCTCAGAACAGAGGAAGGTTTGTAGTTCAGGGTCAAGGCAAACCAGTTAAGTGTTACAACTATGGTGGTGAGGGACATATTGTTACACCCCAAGAACGACACGACTAAAAATCATTAAAATTTGAACTTTTACGCGGAAACGACTTTACTTTAATGGACATTTCATTACTCTTTTGACCATTGATAAAAATACATAAACATTTAGACCTCAATACTATTTTTAAATTAAACTAGAATTAATTCTCTTCGAAATGGTGGGTGGCGCGACCCGTGACGACTTACGATTTAAAAAATATGATTTTTCAAACATTGACAAAAATCGCCAAGACAGTGTGTAATAATACGCCTTATGCCCAAGGCCTAGAAGTGTAACAATTCGCATTTTCGAGAATTTACTATTCACTTTTTACTATTCACTCCCGATACCCGCCCCACCTTTTGACTAATACATTTTATTTACCTTACCAAGTCATATACCTAGTCATCAACTAGAAATTATTTAGATAATATCTAGTCAAATGTCTTACAACATATCTCACTAAGAGAAGTCAAGTTGAAATTCTCTTCTTAAATATCTTACCATTCTAGGCTTTAACAGCGTTTACGTGCTCCGTCAAACTTATCACTCATTTAATATGCTAAGATAGGTTATATTAATAAGTTTTAACATTTTTATAAGTTTCATATTTTTAGAATACCCGGTTTTAAGTTTCGTGACTTTACGACTTAGAGTTAGCGATTACCGGGACCAAAACTGACTCCGTAAAAGCAAGATAACATCAAAATTCATACCTAGTCATCCAAGATATACCTTGAACGAAATTTTGTACTAAGTACAAGCCTTGTTGGCTTGTGATAAGCCTTGATGAGTTTAGATTGATACAAGTGTAAAATGACCTAGCTAAGTAAACTTAACTTCTCTAGGAAGTCTTTCAAATATCTAGTGAAAGTAACCTCCTCATTTGGCTATTTAAACAAACTCGTCTCTTTCACTTCTTCTTCATTCCAACACCTAAACACAAAGCCATAACATATCCATGTTTGATCTTGAAGCTTCAAGTTACACTACAAAGTCGAAAGCATAAGTGTTCTCTACCTAGATCTTAAGTTTATTTGGTGATTCCATGGTTGAATTAGAAGTTATACAAGGGTTTAATGGGCTGAAGTTACAAGGTTAGATCAAGCCTACCAAGGGTTAGCATGATGTGTTAAGGATTTGGCAGCTCGGGTTCATATTAAAAGGGTTTAGGTTTTAGTGTCCTAGTTCTTGGTTCTTGATTTGTTTCATCACAAGGATTGTAAGCAAACTTTTATGTTATCATTTGCTTACTGTAAATACTAGTATTTCATGTATATAATATGTTTTGTATGCTTATTATGGTTGATTATTCTTGGATAAATGGACTAAACCACTAGAAATTGTCAAAAGGACTAGTTTTGCAAAACAGAAACTGGCCAGGGGCTGTAAACGTAAATTCTGGGTAAAATTCGTGGGCTTAGAAAGTTAAGTAATTATATAGGAGTATAGATCTATTTCTTGTGGTCATTTATCCGGGTGGCTCGTGCCGTAACTCATCCCGATGAATAAACTAGAGCCAAAACGGCTAAACGTTTCCAAATCTGAGTAACAGATTTCAAACGGGTAAAACTCATAAAACTTGCATATAACCAACTATTGGTCAAAGAACAAAAGTTGTAGCTAACATCCTAACTTGAACGTGGCCGCTGGCCGTGCGTTAAACGGAGTTGTAAAACTCCACTTATGACCAAAACCGTGAGACAGTGTGCTGCTGATTGAAATAACTAGTACATTCAAGGGTAAATTGGTAATTTCACATTAGTTAAATAATTTCTTGGGAAGTAGGGCCCACTGATCTGTTTAGTACTGTAAATTAACTTTCTAAGGACATAAAAATCGAGTCGTGATCATTTACGGTTTAGAAGTAACGGGTAGATTTAGACTGGGAAAACTTAAATATAAGAAACATAAACACTTAAACAACTTCACAAATGTTAAGTATCCAAGCATAATTGATGTAATAACTATATAAGGTATGTTTATACATTCACATGGTTATTTTAGAACCTAAGACACAAAACATATTCTAGGTTGCGCTTAAAGGTTTCTCGGCTTATCCATCGATTCATTGTACATTGGATATCACATTTATTAAGGTGAGTTCGTAGCCCCACTTTTACTCGCTTAATTGTTTTACAAACTCTTTGGGGGAGATACATGCTCAAACATTTGCTTTATACTTTTTACAAATACTCAAAGTATTATACTTGATTGCATTATACTTGATTGCGTTATACTTGATTGCATTATACTTGATTGCGTTATACTTGATTGTGTTATACTTAAGACGATGATAAGTCTCCCAATATAGACGGAGCAGTCCCCTCGTTCGCATGATAAGTCGATGATAAGTCTCCCAATATAGACGGAGCAGTCCCCTCGTTTGCATGATAAGGCGATGATAAGTCTCCCAACATACACGGAGCAGTCCCCTCGTTCGACGATGATAAGTCTCCCAACATAAATGGAGCAGTTCAACTTGAAAGTCTCCCAATATAGACGGAGCAACACTAAGTGCAATAATGTGAATTATTATGACTGTATGTGTGCTTGACTATAAAATGTACTATATTTTAGCAGTTGTAAACACACAAAGTGTTGCAAGTTTTGTATGGGAACTTGGAACCGAGTGAAAGATTTACAATGCCTTTGATGTGTGAACATTCTTTAAAGGCTTTACATGTTAAACAAACTCTATGAACTCACCAACCATTGTGTTGACACTTTTTAGCATGTTTATCTCAGGTCATAAGGCGATAGCTAGAGTTTGAAGCATAGAATCGCACGACATGTTTTGAAGACTTTATACATTCTTATTTACCATTCGAAACATTTATGTATTATACTTTGGGACCTCATTGTTTGTAACTCTGATTTCATTAATCGAATGGTAACTTTTCAAAACGTCTCATTTAGAGGTCGTTTTCTATAACTTGTACTTTGTATTATGAAGTAGCACCCCAATGACACAATCTTCCACTACGATATTTTGGGGGTGTTACAGGAAGGTTGTATGGTCTGTTACTCACAACCTGTGAATATGAAATTTTAGGCAGAAGGCCTTATGCCCAGCCGATGAGGGCGTATGATGAGGGCGTATGACCTGAACTCAGAAACACAAAAAACCACTTTTAACTGCAGAAGGCCTTATGCCTATAAGTGGAAGGCCTTATGCTCCCATTCTCATATTTTACCAAAAACTCAACTTTTCGCAACTTATTCTAATTTTCGGAAAATGAATTTCATGACTCGACATAACGCCAAATATTCCAGAAATCATTAACATAACGTAATAAACTAATTCCATAATCATTTGACTCGCTTGTAACCCAAAATGGGTATAAATACACTTATTCCAAACAACCCTTTAACTTTTACCATAAACACTTATAACGCACTTAGGCGTACAAAATGACTACCAAGTCATTATACAATTCTTGACACACATTTTGACACTTGTTTACTCATTACAAACATTAATTGACTCACGGGGGTACGATACCATTATAGAGCTCGGTATTCTATACTAAGCTCCTAAATGCGTACTACCTTCTAGCCTTTCGCAAAATCCTTCCTTATTCCTTATCCAAGCCATCCATAAAAGCATACAAACCTACAAAATGGTTAGACAACTAAACCATAAGCTTTCGCTTAGTAAGTAACTAGATTAACACATGATTAACACGTTGATCCACATATATGCAACACGAATACTTCAACCATTAAGCATATATGGTCATAATCACATTAAGTACATAAATATCACAACATACCTTAGCCAATCCATACTCATAATCTATCACTTGAGTTGACTAACTAGGCAAATCACCTATTAAGGCCACACTTACTAATTCAAAGCTACCAACTATAACATCCATACTCATAATCACATAATATGCAAACAATCATATTAAACACATATCAATCAAGTTACTTACCTTAGCTTCCAAAGCTAAGCTACCATCCTAATACCACCATCATCATCATCATCTTCCATCATCATCCTAAGTTATAATTACCATAAACACTATCAAGACTTGATAACACAATACATCATGATCAAGTGTTTACATAACCCTTAAAACATACTATTCTTCCTTTCTACATCATCATATGATCAAACTTTGATCATATGATGAAATCCCACTTAACTCATAACCTTAACTTCATTAACATCAAGATTGGAAGATTACCTACTTGTGATAATCTTTGCTAGGAAGGACCATGAGCACAAGGTCTTCATCTCTTTCTGCCTAAGCCATAAGCTCATCTTCTTCCCTCCCTTTTTCTCTCTAAAACCGGACCACAAAACCACACCTATGAAATCTCTAGAAATTTAGATAAAATGCAAGATAACTAGATACTTATCTAGTTACTTCCACTACTTTGGTCATATGGCAACAATGGTCCCTCAAGTCCCTTATCTTATATTTTGACCACACTACATAATATACCACTTTAGGATAAACCAACTTAAGTCCTTGAAGTCTATTCCATTTCCATTTATGCCGCATAATAATTTTCATAACTATAGAACACATTCTTTGATTGTCACTTTGACTATCAGGCTTGACTACAATATAACATTCGTTGATTAACCAATCACGTTGAACCTTGGTCAATTTCATCTAAGGTGGGGCCTATTTGTATCCGAGATACGGGTCTAACAATTCTACCCCCTTATTTAGATTTCGTCCCCGAAATCTCTCATCTATTACTAACCATGATTTGGTCCTTTCTTAACCCCGTTCTTAGTACTAAGCACACTTTCATTCAAACATTTCGTTGCAATGATCTAAGTGATCTTGCAACACAAGGTAACACATTCAAAATCGTTAATCCACTCTACTTCTCATTTAACTTTCTAAGAGCGTCTAACTCTTACTAAGGTCATTATATCAAACAAGACACATTTAGTATAATCATTGTATCATTTTTCCAACCTCATTTCCATCACATCACATTCTTGCTTACTATGCTTAACTTTTTAATCAAGGACTGTGTGTCACTTGAGAAAATTTATCTTTGTTTTGACTTTACATAAGTCAAACATTAACCTATACGACTTAGCATTTCAATTCTACCATAGTGATTTAATTATCCGCTTAAACATTTTGCTATAACTCCTTTTCATTTGTATTTTATTTATGGATTTTCGCCAAGTGTTAAGGTTCACTTAGGAAATCTTAAGTTATTTTTACTTCCACGGATCAACATTAACTAATATATTCTAATCTTACTATGATTATTTCGTTAACATTTTTATTAAATTATCTCGTTTTCTCTACTTCCTTCTACTATTTATCGCCAAAGATTATGAGTCTCATAAGAACTTTCAACACTTTGACTTCAAAAAGTCAAATTTTAACTTATAGCATCTAGGGGTGCTCATCGGTCGAAAACCGGACCGGACCGACGAAAACCGGACCGGACCGAGACCGAATCCGGCAAAAACTCCGGACTGAGACCGAGACCGAATGAGGTCGGTCCGGTCCGGTCCGGTCGGTTTTGTCGGTCGGTCCGGTCCACAAGGCTAAATTTCGGGTTTCCGTCGGTTTTGGGTCCGGAGCGGACCGGACCGAGACCGAATCCGGCAAAAACCCTAGACCGAGACCGGACCGCCGGTCCATCGGTCCGGTCGGTTTCGGTCCGGTCCGGTCGGTTTTGTCGGTCGGTCCGGTCCGGTCCGTCCGGTCCGTTTGAGCAGCCCTAATAGCATCACTTTTACTCATGAGGGTACCAATAATAATTAGCATCCATTACCATCGTTACTCACATTTTGTAACACGCCTCAAAGCATATTATAACATCATTACAAATTTTTAATCTTTCCAAGCTATACTTAAGATATTTAAATGATTGGTTTATCTTAATGTCTCAATTTAAAAGTCACATTCTAATCCAATTCCATTTATCTTAGTTCGTAAAACTTCTAACTAATTCTAGGCTTTTGTTTTCTACCCTTTTTACCTTACTCACGCCATGTCGAGAACACATAAGCCCACTCATTTATATTTCTTCATTTACATGGAAAGGCGTCCCAGTCTATGTAAATCAAGAAGAATAAACTCATGGTTCGGAAATTCATAATTTCTTCAATTAAATGAAAAGGCGTTCCAATCCATTTAATCAAGAAAATCATAAATCGTCCTACTTATACACTTTCGACATAACATTCACACCTATTCGTTACACATTTTAACTTCTGTTTCTCTTTCTCATTTAACATTCATTGTTTGTAAATTAAATATTTCATTTTTAACTTTTCTCTTTTCTAGCTTGGATCCATCTCACCTTATCATTTCAAGCTTGGTATCCTAGAGGATACCATCATTAACATCATTAGTTTGGTCATCCTGAAGGATACCATCATTAACATCATTAGCTTGGTCATCCCGAAGGATACCATCATTAACTTGGTCATCCCGAAGGATACCATAATTAACATCAATAGCTTGGTCATACTGAAGGATACCATCATTAACTTGGTCATCCCGAAGGAAACCATCATTAACATCATTAGCTCGGTCAACCTAAAGGATGCCATCATTACATCATTAACTCATTGGCTACGTGATAGCCATCTTTAACCTTTCACATTTAACTTGGATCCAAGCCATTAATATTTTAATGCACACATTATTCTATTCATGCTATTTAGCTAAAACAAGCATCATAGAGTATATGAAACCTTCTTATCATACTTACACATGTACTAAGTGTTTAAATTTCTCATTACAACTTACATTATTTAACGTGCGTTAACCATTTCCACATCTTTACTCTTACCTCTTTTAGGTTATTCAATTTTTTTTTCTACATCTAACCTTACATAGGTTAGTTCGATAACACCTTCATTAACTTGCATTTATCTTTTATATACACTTTATACATTAACACAATCTCTTCGTGATAAGTTAGTGTTAGCCTCGCTCTTTTATAAAGATAACGTCATTTACGTGAATTGGACTAGATGCGTAGTATACTTTTCCCTCAGGGACTAGTATCGTTTAAGTGGCAAAGTTTTAATGAGATGAGCCTATAAATACCCCTCACGACTCTCCATAAGGGGTGAGGTTAAGCATTAGGTGTATTGTATTGTTTTCATTTTATTCAAGTTATCCTTTGTTTTTCTTCCCTTTCTCTACTTTCTCTCTCTAAAAGGATGAAGATCTTCATCTTCTTCCACCAACCAAAACCTCCCAAAACCACATAAATTTTTTTGATGGTATAGAGCCATGGTTATGTTTTGATGATTTATGGTGGTTTTGATACATGTTTTTAAACTGTTTTTAGTACTTTTTGTTAGTCGGAATTTTTTTTCCTACTTTCTCATGATAACAGTTATTACATGTTTTGATATTGTATCCTTTTATTGGTCAAAAGTCTAATAGTCCAAACAATGTCAAAGTTTACAACATCTGTTTATGTGTCAAGTCCTTGTCCAAACAGTGGTTGTTTCATCTTTAGTGACTGTTTTTTGGTACCAATCTGTGAAATATCATGTGGTCAAACTGAGCTTACTGAAGCAGTTTATGCTTTTTCTGGGTTTATCTTTGAAGCTGGTCGGAAATCATGGTCGGAATACTCGCCGAAAAACGGTCAAATGGTCAAAACCCTAGTTTTCTACGCCTATGGACATGCTTACGCGTATGGAATACGCGTAAGTGCTTACGAGTAAGAAAAACCTACGCCTAAGCATAAGCTATGCGTAAGGGGTTTGTCTACGCATAAGATTGCTAGGCGTATGACTTATCTCTACGCATATGAGTCCTGGCCTACGCATAAGAAGAAGGTTTACACGTAAGGCCAGTCTACGCTTAAGGTTAAAGTGTTACGCGTATGGTTTTGTTACGAAAATGAAAAGAAATGAGAAACATATGCGTTAACAAAAAAATTGACTCGGCCACAAGACCATCAATACCAATATACCATCAACACTCGACCTCAGTTGGTAACAACCATCATCGGTCCTAATCAAAAACCAACACCAACCACTCTATCCTAATCTCATCAATCAACACCAAATACTTTATTCTATCCTCCATCTCATCTATCTAATCGAAAATCAGAAAATAAAAACATCTCAACTTGGATTCAAGTTTTTTTGTAATCTTTTAAAGATTATTTCAACTGAATCATCATCATCATAGATCCATTCTGTTGAAGACATGCTTCAATTTATTTTCGAATCATCAAGAAATTAAATTTAACAAGAATATTAATTTTATTTCTTTTGTTCGTTCAAAGAAAAAAGGTAACAAATCGAATAAAACATCATCATTTAACCAACCCGAGACCATTTTTAAAATGATCTTGAAGCCCCAGAAGATGCCTTCTTGATTAGCTCTATAATGAATATAACCAGGAAAAGGTTCGGTAGTGTTTGTGTGAGATGTGTTGGATTCGAAGTGTTTTCATATGATTCGAATAATAAAGCTGAGAGGAGATGTGATTAATCTAAGTTTGTGATTGAACTGATTTGGTGAGAGTATTCAGGATAAGTGGAGCGTATTGTGTTGTATTAGGCGGAGATAACTGACAACTCCTTTTAGGGTTGCAATATATTAGGGTTAAGTCATTTTTTACGGAGTATAGATTGTGATATTGCTTACTGGATTGTGGGCTTCTCAATTGGATTTAGGCTTTACTTGGATCATATAGTTCATTTTATGGATATACGAAAGTTTTACTTTTGTAGTAAATTGGGTTTGGATCCAAATATAATGCTTATTGGGTTGTCACAAAAATTTGTATCCGATGGATTCTTAAACAAAAATATTGGATACAAAGATTGATTATTTGGCCAATTGAGTGGTATTTTGGTATGGTATAAATTTTCACAGAGGGATACATAAATTCACGGCTTGAGCGATAATTTGAAAAAAAATGACTTCAGGGTTTTTGTATGGTATTATTGATGCCGAATTGAAGTAACGTTTCACGGGTGTACTTCTTTATCTATGAGACGTTGGTTGGTTGGTTTCATGTCTCAAGATATCTTCTTGGGGCATTACTGTCACGTTAAGTGATTAGGAATTGACAATCTGGTTATAACAGATGTAAGGAGTTACGTTGTAGTGCTCACAGTGTATAACTATTACTTTAAGGAGTTACGTTGTAGTGCTCAGTGTCACACGGCGTTGTGGATTGTTCAAGAATTTAGAACAAGAAGTAAGTCAAAAATTTGGGATGTTTACTTCCTTTTCAAGTTGGTCGTATCGGGTTTTCTCCATATGTGGTCGTTACTATTAGCCGGTGAATTCAGAGGAGGTTCGTTTAAAGGTTGGTTTGAGAGAATTATTGAGAGTATTTTTGCGACATATTCTCACAGAACTTTGATCAAGCTAAGGCTTTAATATTGCATCAAGAAAAATGTAATACGGAATGTACGCAACATTATGATGATTCCGATAGCTCGCAACCATAAGGAGGGAGAAGTTGGTATTTCATCTTCCGTGATTGGATTACGAAGGTAATTATGCTTAAGACTGAAGAAGGAGAAGTAGTGTGTGTACATCGGGGCTTTTTAACAACTTGGATGCAATACTAAGTGAGTTATGTTGTTATGATGTTCCAAGAACGACAACCATTGTGCTACAATCAAGTGTTTACTTTCTCCGCTGCGTGTTGGAAGAGAGTTGTCGGTTCAGGAGGGGGCACAAGAAAGAAAACGGCTCACTAGTTAGGAGGGAGTAATAACCTAACTAGACCGTTACAGTTGAAGTTTAGAGCTACAACGATTTGTGCCGTCATCGCCAAAGATCAAATGCTGAGATCGTCGGAAGGGAGAACTTCAAGTTTGCCTCAGTCTCTATGTTGGATCGATATACTGTGACCAAACTATGTAGCTTGTAAGGGTTTAGCAACCTTGGATAAATCCTAAATTACTAACAATGAAACACTGATATTACTCTATTAAGAATGCGGAAACTACTTCAATAAAGCTAAGGAATAACTTTAAACTCCAACGATTATATTAAAACTTTGAACCTGCTTGATACACAGATTCACTAACAACCCTAATAACTCTAATATCGTACTTGCATGTAAGTCGTATCTCTAATATTCTCTAATGTTGCGTGTACCTCTAATGCCAATCTAGGGGTCCATTTATATGCATAAGGAGTACCCTAGTCGGTTTACAATTACAATCCTTGTACGACAAGTAATACGAATTCTAATCTAAGAATATTCTAGAATTACAAAGCTTTCCAAAAAAGATATAACATAGCAGTCCTTTAGCCTGCGATACTTGACACAAGCGATACTTTGACTTTCATTAAGCAGTACTTTGACTTTCTTCAGCGCTTTGATTTTCTTCAGTACTTTGTCTTTTATATCCCAACAATCCTCCCCTAACTTGAATTCTACTTGCTTGATTTCAAGTTCCTTTGTATCTTTAACTTTAACATCTTTGTCTTCAAGGAAAGATTGTGTCTTTATCTTCAGATTTGTCTTGTACTCTCTGTGCTTGTATTATTATCATCAAAGTAGTCTTTATAAGCAATCCTTTTCAGCAATCATTAGTAGCAACCTTCATCTTTTCAGTTTCTCAGTAACATATGGCAAAATGTACATCATGTCATAAAGTTTCAGACTATTCTCATCACTTCCAGGTGTGTTAACTCCTGTGAGAGGTGAATCATTGAAAATTTAATAGATTTTGATGTCTCTTTACCAAAGCCATTAACTTTGGAGTAGCCAATGTTTAGGTGTGTAAAACCATGGTACATTAATAACCATATGATTTTTTGCAAATCATCAGCTATCAACGGATTTGTTAAGTCTTTACCAATAGCCGTTTGCTTTTGGACTAGTTAGTTCTTGCAACCATGGAGAACTAATTACCATATAAATGGTTTTTCCACAGCCTTTACCACAAGACATTTTCTTGTGGGCTAGCCAACTCTTCACTATTGCAGATATGGTGAGTTGAAAACCATACAATTTTTAGTATATTGTCAACTAAAAACGGATTTGATAATCACATCAGAGCCGTACCCTCATGATGAGTCAAACTCTTTCTTGTTTATTAAACATGGTGAGTTGATTACCATAAGATGTTGCTCTCAAAACAAATTGTTGCTGTTATCTTGTGCTTCAAAAAGTATTTTGCACTTTACAAAAATTGCTTATTTATTTTTTTATTAAAAGACTTTTACTGGTTTTAAGCTGCAAGCAGTACTTTGATAAAGTACTGTTTGTCCAGTAGTACTTTGAATAAAGTACTGTTTTTTCAAAAAATTTTATAATTAAGAACCATACCAGTATTTATGCATCATCATCAGCCAAAGTTACCCATTTGATAAACAATTCAATGACCATAAGGGTTGTTTCATTCTCCTGCTCAACCTCCATACCATGATCTAGCATCCTGCTCATAAGATCTCTTGTAAGTGGATATCTTCTTTCTGCTAGCATGTGAATCATGGTCCCATCTTCTAACTCCAAAACATGCACTCTTGATTCTTCAAAGAATCTCCAACTAGTAATCTCCCAAACTTCTTGGTTGTTCCAGATTGCATTAGTGCTTGTTTCCTCTGTCTCCCATATAGTTATAAGATCTCCCAGCAAGGCTAAGCCAACTCCAGTTGATGGAATATGCTCAAAATATTCTTGCACTAGTTGATCTGAGATGAAATAGATCTTCTCTATCTATCATATGCAGTATATCCCATAACAAATTAAATACTCTAAAGCTTTCATCTTCTATATGGAACATAAGATAGTCTCCTTCCTTTGATTCTACAACTTCAAATGTAGACATCTTAGACTTCTTTACTGCAACTTCTTTAGACTTAGGATGCTCAAAATCAACAACTCTTAGATAATTCCTCAGCTCATCAACTGTATATGTTCTCAATTGTATCTTCTTTGATAGTTGTTCATCATCAGTTTTTCTCTTTCTCTTTAAAATTCTTTTTCTTGCATCCTCATTCTTCTTTTCATCATCAAAAGGAATAATTCCTTCTAGTTCCTTTTGATAAGCTTCTCTAACAGCATCATACAAATCTTTCATCTCTATATACTTCAACTTATGTAAACCAATATATCCTCTACCCTTCAGATAAGCCATCATTGCATTCCTTTCTTTAGCAATACTCTGAGGTCTTCTAGGTATAACCGCTGGCTTTTCTGGTAGAACATTTTCAGCATCCAATTCAGCTTGTAGCTTTCTAGCAGCTTCTTCATTTTTAGTAACTTCAATAGCCTTTAGTTCTGCTAAAGTGAGCTTCTTCTTCTTCTTTGTTTCTACCAGGATACCTTTTCCTTAATATTTAGGATCTAAAGTAGGTTGAGAAGATTGCAAGACTTGAGGTTGTTGTTGTTCTTCAACTCCAGGGATACTAACACCTCTTGGTCTTGACATGTTGAGCATTATCTGAGCAATGGTCTCATCATCACTAGCAGTATGTTCTACTTTAGATGTATCAGCTTCTTCTTCATGTAGGACTGTTGAAGGACCAGCTTCTTCTTCAAAATTTAAAGTCCTTGGTGTAATGAACACTTGCCTAAATGTTCCTTGAAAAGTAGTACCTTGATCACCAGCACTTTGAGCATTAGCACCTTGATCACCAGTACTTTGAACACCAGTACCTTGAGGCTCAGTACCTTGAGGCTCAGTTTGCTCAATTTTCTCAGCTTCTTTATGCGAATCATCATAAGTGTCAACATCTTGTTCTTCATAATGTTCAGCATCTTCATTCAAATTCTCTTGGTCCAAATTCCTCCCCAATTGGAATGAAGGATGCTTGTGAAGCTTTTTTCCTTTATAAACCTTCTTAAATTTCTTTCCTTTCTTCTTCTGAGATTTGAACCACAATCTGTGATGTTGAACTAATGGCCAGACAAATTTCTTCAATCTTATAAACTTGTTGTTCAACTTCATAAGTTGTGCGGCTTGAGCTTCATAATCTTTCTTCAATCTTAAAAGTTCCCTTGTCAAAGCATAGTTATCCAGAACCTTACCCTTAGTAGCCATAACTCCATCATCTCCTCCAGATGTTTGAGACCCATCTGTGGAAGTATAATCATTGGGAGATGATGGTGGGTTGACCTCTGGTTCTGAATCATCATGCACAATATCTTGCAAAGATGCGAGGGTTGAGATGCGCGACCTTCCTTTGAAGCAGTACGTTAAGAAGCAGTACCTTCCCTTGATTCTAAAGGCTCATTTTCTTCACTTGAGGCTGCTTCATCTCTAACAGCTTGGACGACTTCCATCATGTGAGCAGTTAAAGGTGTATCCCTCCCAGAAAATTTGTCACTCTTTCTAGCCATGAAAGTGAACACCTTTGGTGGAAGTACAACAACAGGTAGCAAGCTTGAAGGTTTAGGGATATCCTTAAGCTGTTTGTTCAAAAATAATTTAACAAATCTTGGGTACATTAAAAACGGTGAACCATTGGAGATTTGAGATAGCATTCCATCAAGAATCATTCGAGAGAAGTTGAAGGGTTGATTGGTAGCTAATCCCAATAATGCAGAAGCAATATTTGATCCAAATTGTTCCCATGAAGTACTTTTGGGACTTAAGCAATGAAGCAATACATGAACGAGATACTTCCAGTGTGGACTAAATAAGGGCTTCTTAAAACTTGTTTCAGTGACAGACCCTTCATACCCTATATCTCTTAATGTATCCCAAAGCACTTGTTTGTCAAAACAAATAGCCCCTTCTTCATCATCAAACAATAAATCTTCCCTAATTGTGGCTTCACTAACTCTAACTATCTTTCTAGCAACCTTAGCCTGAATATAGGATTCATCATCTTGCATATGAGATCTAGCAGTAGCCCAAAATTGTTGAATCCAGGGTTCAATGATGTCAGGTTCGACCAATAGAGCATAATTGATGGAAGATCCAGTGAGGAAATCAATTATGTCATGAAAAGCGACATTGGATGGTGTCTTGTCAAAGTTAGCAACCGTGTTGTGCTTACTAACAGTGTTACGATTAACCATTGCTTGTTTGATATAAGAATTGATGAGACGGAAAAGGTGAATATGATGAGAAAAGTGAGAGATGGATGGATAAGAATAAAGGGGAGAGTAAAAATAGGATGGTAGTTATTTATAGGTAAGATTTAAAAAATCAAACCCCAATTCATAAAGTTATCGTTGTTTGAATTTTACCCCTTATTTTGACCGTTGGAATAGTACGTTGACACCGCATATTTCACGTAAGCGTACTTCTCCAAAGCAAGACTTTCGTGAGCATTACTTTTCGTGATAAACTCAAAGCAGTATGTTCCATCCTCTTCTTCTCAATAGCAAAAACCTCAAAAAGCGTTGTATAGCCTCCCCTTTAACAATGCATAGGACTAACTAACTAACTAACTAATAAGTCCTCCCCTTAATTATAGCTTAATAGTTAATCATACCAATACTCACCACTAAATGATTGAATCTTGAAACATCAAATCCCTTTGTGAGTAGATCAGCTACATTATCATCTATGTGGACCTTGACAACATTAATGAGCCTATGCTCATAACAATCTCGAATAAAGTGTTGCCTAATCTAAATGTGCTTGGTCCTCGAATGATAAACATGATTCTTCACAATGCAAATTGTACTCTCATTGTCAATGTAGATAGGAGTATTCTTAAATTGAATCCATAATCTAAGAGTTGATTCTGCATCCACAGTACTTGTCCACAACGAAAGCGGAACATATTCTTCTTTAGTGGATGATGTTGTTGCAATGGTTTGTTTCTTACATTGCCAAGAAACTAATATTCTTCAAGATACCGCATCCTCCAGTTGGTTGATCTTCTATCATAATTATCACCCGATAATCACCGCTCAAAAGACTTCCAAGTGAAAAGGTGAATCCTTAGGATACCACAACCCTAACTTAGGTTGTTGCTTTAGATAACTAAAAATCCTCTTGACTGCATTCATATGAGAGACCTTGGGTGATACTTGATATCTTGCACATAAAACAGACAAAGAAACATGATATCGTCTAGATTCAAATGAAGTACATAAGACAACCAATCATAGATCTATAGAGCTTGACATCCACAGCTTGTCCATCTTCATCCTTTCCTAATGAGTTGATAGCTTTGATAGGTGTGGTGACTGGCTTGATAGCATCGAAGTTAAACTTCTTAAGAATGTCAGTGACATACTTATCTTGACTAATGAAGATTCCTGCCTTGGATTGTTTAACTTGTAGCCCCAAAAAGAAAGTTAATTCACCCATGGAACTCATTTGAAACTCTTGTTGCATGAGCTGCTCAAATTCGTTCACCATTGATTGTTTTGTAGCTCCAAAGATAATAACATCCACATAGACTTGAACAAGCATTATATCCTTTTTGTCTCCCTTGATAAACAAAGTCTTATCAATTGCTCCTCTCATGTAACCATGTTGCAATAAGAAAGTGGGGAGACGTTCATACCAATCTCTATGAGCTTGATGAAGGCCATACAGAGCCTTAATAACTATATAGACTTTTTTTGGATGTGCAGGATCCTCAAAACCAGGAGGTTGCTTCACATAGACTTCCTCTGTAATTTTGCCATAAAGAAAGGCACTCTTGACATCCATTTGATAAACAGGAAAGCCCATATAAGATGCAAAAGCAAGGAATAATCTAATGGCTTCAATCCTTGCTACAGGAGCAAACACTTCATCATAGTCCACTCCTTCTTCTTGTCTATATCCTTGTGCAACCAATCTTGCTTTATTCTTGATGACATTCCCTCTTTCATCTCTCTTAACTCTGAAAACCCATCTTGTACCAATTACTTTCTTTCCATCTGGTAAATCACATAGTACCCAAACGTCTTGAAGTTTGAATTGAAGAAGTTCTTCTTGCATGGATTCAACCCAACTCTCTTTAGTTAATGCTTGAGCTACATTCTTGGGTTCTTCTTGAGATAAAGCAAGTGAATAAGAATGTTTGTTGATCCTTATGATTCAAATTGTTTTGTTTATACACAAAGCTAAGTAAAGCATTATGTGGCTTTGAGAAACCTTTAGCTTTGGTTCTTGTAGCACCTCGATGTAGAAGGTCTAATGATTTGACCAGCTGGATGATCTTTATGATTTCTTATGTAGGAGTTTGTGGAACTTCAAGATCATCACCCAAATTTGTGAAATCAGCTTCTTCATTGGAATTTGAGAAAATACCTTCATCATCTAGTTCATCATTAGTGTCTTCTAACCTAGGCATGTTTGGATCATTCAAATCATCAGAAGTACTGTCAATTGGTGCAGTAGTACTTTGATCAAAAGTACTGTGATCCAAAGTACTGTGAGAGTAATCTGTTGACTTACCCTTTTTCTTTGCTTCTTCATAAGCTCTTCTTTGATCATCCTCATAAGATTGTGCTATTGTTTCTTGAAAAAGCATCCTATTAAGCTCATCTTAGAGAGCTTGATCTTTATCAAACAATGTTGATTTTGGTTCATCAGTACTTTTCTCTTTCTCAATAGATATAGGTTCTTCATCAGGAACATCATCAGGTCTAATATTCACTCCATGAACAATGTACTGTAAATCTTCTTCTTTGTGAACAACTTGATTTTATTCTCCGACAGAAACATAGTTCATAGAAGGAGTCAAAACATCAAGATCAAACATCCAATCAGGACCTTTACCCTTATGATTTTCTTGATCTTCTAAAAATTCAACATGAAGACAATCTTGAACCTTTTTGGTAACCTTGTTGTATACTCTAAATCCTTTGCTATTGGTATAGTACCCTAATAAGTATCCTTCATCTGACTTGCCATCAAATTTTCCCAGAGTATCAATAGTATTGAGAATAGTCAGAGGACAGCCAAAAGGTTTCTGTTAGGTTCCCATATTAGTAACACAAGCATCAATATGTAGAAATAGAGAAGTGATATAGATCGGTTGAACAAATACAAACACACACACACGTATGACTATGACCGGTTATGCATAGAGAGTGAAAGAGTGAATGAATTGAACAACCAACCCTCAAGTGAGGGTTATACAAGAGTATTTATAGGAGAGGGAGCTAGGGCAACACTCCTAGTCCCTTCCTTTCCTTATTGGACTTGGGCCAAGGCTTATGGGCTTTCTACATAAGCCTTGGCATGATTGCTAACATAAAATCCATATTAAGCTAACTATTACATATGAATCACTAACACTTGAAATATGGTTTAGGAGTGATTCCAACAATCTCCCCCTAAGTGTTAGTGATGAATGAAAGAGTGATAAACGCGTAGGTGTTGATGTAATAGTAGCTTTGACGTCCTTCGACATTCTTCTTTCTTGTGAGAAGAGGTGTCTTAATTCGAACAATCTCCCAATGTAGAGAAATTGTTTCTGAAGTAATCCGCTTGACGCCATCTTTGTTCTTAGATCTTTGTTCTTTGTGATGGTAGTGATCGTATGTTGTTGTTAACGCATCAGTGTTCCGCCGTTGCTCCAAAGGTCTCCACGCCATTCTTTAACATGCTCACACGCCTTTTTAACGTTGGATTACGATCGATGAAGTTCTCTTAGTCTTTAACTTTGTAGATTCTTTGACATGATGAAGAATCTTTCAGACTTTTGTGTTGCCTTTTGATAGAACTTCCATTAGTGATATTGTTGGTATGAGAATGTGAAGAATACGCATCGATCATCCGCCTCCAGAGCTTCCATAAGAAGAAAACATAAGAAAGGTTAGTAATAAGCGGATTCGGGCACTTACAAGTTTGAACTTCGAGAGTGTTAACAGCAAAGTGTGAAAACACAACTCTAATTCTCACAAAGGCCGTTCCTAAACCGGAGTCCCACAAGTGAGATACACGATGTACCCAAGTACACCTACAGCTCGATGAGTCGCGAGGTACAATCAAGCATCACCTCACGATCAGGACCGCTTGAGACACACTAAGCGTAATCCACGGGGAGTTACCAAGTGACTCCGCTGGGGCTATTTAATGTTGACCCTGGCAGGAGTTTCCATTCAATCACCGAGGATCACAATTGTGAACCTCTCATAAATGTTCTTGACAGATTGCTAGGATCTGTATAGGACTCGATAACGTACCACTGTTGTTCTTATTGTTGAACAACAAGTGATGAAATGTCAAGTGTACCTATGAGATCTTTGATGAATCTCGTGGCTCTAGACTCAATAGTGCGTTTTGGTTTTCCCGAAGAGACTAGGGAGAGGTTCTCCTTCTTCAATACTAGCAATCTCTAAGAGAAAGCCGATAGTTTACGTAGGGTTCCTGTGAGAATGATACAAGCTCATTGAGAGAAACTTGAGTGCCTAAGAAGGTTTAGTGCATGCGTCACTGGGTCCATGACGACTTTTATCTTCAATACGGTGTCATCTAGTGACAACCAAGAGCATATGAATTGAACCCGATTCCGCCTAAGTCGAATAACTGAGGGCTATTTCTTTTCTCCCTTTTCTTTGCTTTTCTTTTTAATTCTTCAACTCCTTCTTTCTCCGATTCTCATTTTCTCCTTTTTATAATCATACCTAAGGACTTCTAATTCTAACTATTGGTAGTGTCCTTGGGTAGATCCCTCCGGCTCTGGCGGATCATAGGACGATTATTCCTAACCTTAATCACCTTATAACTCCATTGCCATAAAACCATTTTCATGAAAATCTCTTGAAGTGTTTATGAATGAAAAACATGTTTGAACACTTCAAGAGTTTTAGATTTTCGAATACTCCCCTCAACATGTGCTTAAGAGTTTTGATGTAAATCAGCATTGTGAGGAAAGAGCGCGCACTATTTGAATTGATCGACTCAAGATAGACAATCCCTTGCGACACACGATTACGTTGCATAGTTAAAGAGATACATTGTCGGCTTTTAGGTGACAACTAGCTCTAATAACTACCTTGAAGATGTGGACAACCGGTTGTCAAACCCATCAAAGTTCATGTCTATCAAGAGTTTCTTGAATAGGTACAATTTACTTGGATAAGTCTTGGAAGACAAATCTTTTCAATGTATGGATTCAGCCTTCGCCAATTCATGGGTTGAAATCTTTTCACACGAGGATTCAATAGCAAAACACAACATATTTCTTATCACATAATTTTATCCCTAAAAATGGCATATAAATATGTTATTTTGAAGAAATGTTGAGAATAAATATGACCATTTTGAGTTTTGTGGGAATATTGCACAAAGAACAAGCTTTGTGAACAAAGTTTTAAGTCAAATACTTCCCCTCAACAAGTGTTATAAACGGTTGAGGTTTAGAAAATCATAAGGGGAAGTACTTGTTCTTTTGAGCAAAACCTTTGAAAAATGAAAGGTTTGATAGGTTTTACTCAAAAGTAAGAAGCTTTCGCCCCTTTTATAAGGATTGTGGCAATCAAGCGTACAACGGGTCCTTTCATTACAAGTACGGGTTGTAATCGTTATGTGTGCACAAGCCATAATTATTAAATAATCACACATCCAAATTAATATGAAATAGAAACAGATTAAGGGGTACCAGGAAGTCCATCAATCTTTCCGTGGAATGCGAACAATGTATGCTTGATAGCCCGTGAGCTGCACCTGACCTAATCGCCTACAAAGCTCTCCAGAGTTCTGAATCGGTCCCTTCGTACAACCTTTCATCGATTTGGGTGATGATCCTCTCACATCCCGCTATCCTTAGCATTCCATCGCTTTGGAGAACCAATTCCTTCATGTATCTCCTTCAACCTATAAGCCAAACCGTCCCTCACCATCTTCAATGTGTGATCCCCAAACTTGTGAAGATCTCACGCCATCAAGCCATGGCGTGTCACGCGTAAACAATTCCTCAATGGTTTGTCAATGAGTGTACAAGGAGAGTTGGTGACGGGTATTTCTAGGCAGGGTCCGTGAAGTTGACACGGGTCCTGATAGGATTCAACAGCAAGTTGTAAATCTTCTACACGCTTCGGATCACTATGCTTCCATGAAGATAAGTAAGGACTTGATATATTCACGCTTGAATTTCACGAGAAATGTCTTACTTTCCTCAGTACTTTAGCAAGATACTGCATCTTCAATGTCGTTGAGAGACAAGTTCTGAAAGTCCGCTTCACATAATTCATAGTCCCTTTCATCTTGTCTTTTGACCACGATAGTCTTGAGAAAGGTGTAATCCCATTTTAGACGAAAGGCGACATGCTTAACAACACCATCCCTTTATCATCAACACTTCATGTTGAGACTTTCGAACTGGCAGCTCTTGTAGTAGATTCGCCTGCTGCTCGCCAATGATGAATCCCAGACATTGCATCAATGTTCAATTGCTCCAATGCTGTTGGAAAATATGTGGGTAGCCCTTTCTTCATGGCTATGCATTGGAGTATATGGTCAGCCGGAACGGAGATGTAAGTGATGTAGCGTATTTCTTTGTACCATCGCTACCAAGTAGAAGAAATTCCAAATCTTTGTTGAAGAAATAGCGAAATGGAATCCTAGGTTAATCAATGGGCCAATTGTTGGTAGAGGTTTAGACCAATCTGTAGTATGGGAGGGTTGTCCCTTTGGTGAAGTCGATGTTTGCTTCCTGTGGTTGAGCCAATCAATGTTATTAGACATGGCTCGTGCTATGTTATCAAGGTGATATTCAACTTCAATAGCACTTTCTCGAGCATGCCTTTGAGTAGTTGAAATGCTTCATTCTTTATTCGCTTCAACCTCGATCATCTTCTTCACACGGAACTTATCTAGTAGTAACTTAGCATGTCAGCAATCCACTACCTTCTACCATATCCGATCATCTGCTAGAAGTGGAGTGGCATCAACAAATTTAGAAAACCATTCAAACTCGGTGTCATCTTCGTCTAGCCATGAGACGACATCACTGAGGTGTCTTCTCTTCCTCTTGGCTTTGATGAGGATGATGGTTTCTTTGTTGAGGTGGGAGGGTGGGTTGTCAACTGGGATTTCTCCCCTCATCGTCACCACCAAAGATACTCAAAGTGATCATTTGGCTTTCTTTGTTTGGGGTGGTGACTCGAAGTCCTGAGGTTTGTCGCCAGGCGATCGAGGAGGAGACTGCCTTGGTGGTGAAGTCCTTCTGGGGTGGTGATGGCATAGATGATGGTTTCTCCCCGCTGGACGCTTAGGCTCGCCATTTTATCCTTATCCTCATCTTCATCGCTCTTGGACGTTTAGGCCTTTGAGCCTCTTCTCTCTATGTCGATTTGAGTTGGTATTCCAAAGAATGCTTGAAACAATTTACCTCGCGGAGAAGTAAATGTTGCAGATCGCTTGGACATTTGAGCTACGAGCCCGGAAACCAATTCAGCACTGAGAATATTATGGGATCAACCGATTGATGTTCACATGCATAGGTGTTGATTTCATAGTTTGTTTGGCCAAATGCAATAGATTCGATAGAGTTTTCCGGTGTACATTTCGTTTGTCATACCAGTGAATGATGTCAAGAAGGAACTTGTGAGTGTAACCTTTGATCATCTCTGCTCATTTCCCTTAAAGATCACGTTGCATGAACTTAACTGATGTACTTTCAGTGACATCTTGTCATTCTCGCCATGAAGGTACCTGCACTGGTCACGAGAAAATTAAACTTTGTAAAGCACGCCTTTTCTTCCTTACCTTTGATGCCTTTTTAACGATTCTTGTCTTAGCTTGAGAGATCCAAGATGCCATGGCTTCTTCAATCGATTGATGTGGATCTGGTTGTACTTTTTGATGGTGGTGGTGAAGAGTGAGAAGATGAATCTGATGATGAAGAGACACTGAGGATTCTGTGGTCCTTAGGAGGTTCGGGACGCTTTTCCCTTCTAACCTAATTGGACTTTGAGAAGAAAATCATCATAGTTCACTTGTCATTACTTTTCGCTTTTAGCCTTTTCTTCACTGAACTGAAGCTTCTCACTCGCCTTTTCTCTAGATTTCTCTGCTTCGGGTTCCTCCGTGTTCTTTTGTTATTGCTCAAGAGTGGTGGCACCAATTCCCTTATCGGGTTGATTAACCGCATCGTGAATGGTGTAGATCGGACACCACCACTAGACCTCCCGGCCACGCATTTGTTCCTGTTCAAACTCTTTTGCCTTGTGTTGGAGTCTAATGATTTTGAATTGCTTCCGAAGTCGGTGTCCAGTGGCTCTTCATCTCGAGCTTTCTTCTTCTTGCTCAATCGGAGTCTTCCCTTGCCTTGTAGAGCTTTTGACTGGGAGGTTTAGCTACCGTTGGAGTGTCAATGGTTGCAGCTTTAGTAGATAACCTCTTCTTCCTGACTTCGGTTCTAGCTTTCATCCACTAGCTTTCTATGGTTCAGACTTGGGAATGGGAATAGGAATAGCTTCCTTAGATGGAACTTTCCTTTTGAGTGGAGGTTTCCTTAGGGAACTTCGTTGACTCTTAGTGCTTGCAACACTTCCTTGACCGCCTCTTCGGTTTTCCTAATAAAATGTACCGTAAGAGTTGTCATCGAAAACCAACTTTGCCTTCATCAACCGTGTCCACATTCTCGTGATTCAGGCCCATGTCATGATTCTGAAGATATTTAGCCAAAAGAACCAACATATATCGAAAGACATTATGTTAAATGAACATGGTTTTATTGTCTAATTATTGAATGTGATATGTCGCATGATTGTTACTTAGTCCAATGTCACTTGTTTGTCCAATAGTCCAATGACGTCGTGATAAGTTTCGTGAGTTAATTAACTTTAAGTTATAAAGTCCATATTTTCACTTGTTATTCACAATTTGTTAAACATATAAGCTTATAGTGATATTATTGGTTTCGCATGCTATGATTTATTTATTTTCAAGTTTGCACGCGTAACAATTCATAATTAAGGTTAAACAAGGCTTAGGCGTAGAAATCGCAAGCTTATGCGTAGGTTCTTGACTTACGTGTAAGAAATATTACGCGTAGGAAAAGGGGACCTTATGCGTAGAGCTTACGCTAAGAATATAAACCTTACCGCAAGGTTTACCGTGCAGAGTCAACCTTATGCGTAAGGTCACTATTTACGATATCTTTCTTTCAATGTGATACGCGTAGTCCTTATGTAGAACCTTACATTGTAATAGTTACGCTAAGATTGTTCTTACGATAACATTCTTACGTATGGTGATCCTTATGCTGTAGTTTGCTAGAAACCTTGATTACTGAATTTTTCAACGTGGAAGACCAAATAAATTCATCATAACACAATCATTAACATCTACATTCACTTATTTTCAGAACATATCATGAATACTTATCGAGTAGTTACTGAAGAAGAACACTTATGCGTAAACCTAAACCCTAAGGTTCAAGAATTACGCGTAAGAGAATTAGCCATAGGAATTGCACTAAAATTATTCTGGGAAGTCTAGTATGCCTATAAAGATGATTTATCAAAGTTTTAACATCAAACTCAACATGAATAAAAAATACCCAATTCGTATGAACTAGAACCCTAAATTTCAATTCTTTCACATTTGATGTTTCTGGGCAAGATCTAAGCATGGATATAGTTAATTCATCATATAAACAACATTTTATAAGCAACTAATTGACCAGAAACACTCACACAATAAAACACCCAATTCAATAGCAAACCCCTAGTTTTCCGTAATCAATCATCAATTCGCGGTATCTAGGTAAGTTTGAAGATAAAATGGTATCATTGATGTTATAGAAACGTTTTGACACAATTATTTTAACCACAAACACATAAACAAGATTATGTGTTCATACGCATACGCGTAGAACACAAAATCGTCCTTAGATTAATATCTAACCGTTGTTTTTCAAAACGATTCAAAACCATTGTTTATAATCTTGTTACAAACACAAAAACACTTACAAAATGAAGATCTGAAACACGGATTTGTAGATGGATTTTAGGCGTAGGATGTGTTTGGTGAAGAATTAAATGTGAGGAGTTAATGTTGTTAGGTAAGGTGTTTTTGTTAAAAAATACTTTAACCTTTTGACACGCTTTTTTTTAGTCCCTCCACCTAACCATTTTCATCCAATGCCCATAACTTCCAATTTGGTACCAAACTAAGGATATTTGGAAAGAATTTTGTCACACTCCCCTTGACTTGAGAAATAATGAAAGTTTATAAATTTTAGTCCGAGGAGGTCAAAACCGAAATGTGACCATCATTTATAAAAAGAAACAACCTGATAAGGTAACATGCAAGTACAATGTATTATGAAACCCAAAATATTATATTCTCAATACTTGATAAAAAAAATAATGAATTTTGAAAGATTTGAGTGTTGATGGAAGAATTGTACTTGCAATGTTAAAAGAAATATAGATAGAAGAATATTTTTGTTGATTTATCGGATTTTATAATTTTGTATTTTGTTTTTGAAAAATATTTACAAAAGAGGTTTTGGTGTTTGACCGGTTTTTTAAGAATGTTTTAAGAGTTCATCCACTTCCTCTTGAGTCAAACACCGCATACCAATCCGGTGGACCAACTCATTAAACCTAGCAGAAGCTAAGGCTTTGGTGAGAAGATCTGCAATTGGTATTCGCACTACCACAAAATATAATTCAACAAAGACTGCTCTATCGTGGTCCTTGATGAAATGATATCGAAGATCGATGTGCTTTGATTGGTCAATGTTGAATCCGGAATTGCTTAGATCAATAGCACTGATTGTCGCAGACATCGGGCATCTGCTAAATACGTAATCATAGTCTTTGAGTTGTGTTCTCATCCAATGACTTGAGCACAACACGCCTATTACATGGCTACATATTCGCTTCGTTGAGGACAATGATGTACAATCCTCGCTTCTTCATTGCCATGACACCGCGTTTATCACCAAGAAATTGCAATGCGCTTCAAGTACTTTTTCCGGGAGTCTAAGCATCCTATGTGATCAAATGTCAAAGCTATTAGTTCAAAACTAGAATCCTTTGGATACCGTGATCCCCAAATTAATGGTTCCCTTGATGTATCGGAGAATTCTTTTAGCCTCAGAGAGGTGGGTTTCAGCTTGGTCTCTCGATACCTAAGTATATACGGCAAAAACAATATCGTCAGCTAGCTGTTAGATACATGAGAGACCCAATAATACATCGGTATTTGGTAGGGTCCACTAATTTCCCATGTAAATCAAGATCTAGTTTCTTAGTATGAGCCATTGGTGTGGCATAGGTGTCACAGCTTTGCATTCCAAATTTGTTTAACAATTCAAGGGCATATTTGAACTGACTCAAGAAAATACACAGGTGATTGATGAACTTACATTCCAAGGAAGAATGTGAGTTCACCCATCATTGACATTTCAAAATGTTTTGTCATAAGTTTTGCAAAAGCATTTGAGTATTTTAAATGTGTTGATCCAAAAATGATGTCATCCACATAAATTTGAACGATTAAGATGTGAGCCCTGTGATATTATATAAAAGAGTGTAGGTCGATCAACCTTGGTAAAAGTATTGGCAATAAGGAAGGATGATAACTTATCGTACTAATGGGGGCTTGTTTGAGACCGTAGAGAGCTTTCTTCCGTAGACATGATTGGGGAACTCGGATCAACGAATCCTCGGGTCCGGCTAACATAGACCATTTATTTCGGTTGTCCATTGAGAAAAGCAGTTTTGACATCCATCCTGTTACCGTGATGTTCATGTGAGCGTAAAAGCCGTAAAAATCCCAACGAACCTCAAGACGCAGCAACCGGAGCGAATGATTCTTCAAAGTTAATACCCTTTCCTCGCCTATAACCCTTGCCACCACGCCGACTTGTTTCTAATTAAGGTTCCTTCAACATCCAATTTGTTTTTCCAAATCCATTTTAGACCAATGACGAAGACCCTTGTTGGTCTTTCAACCAGCCGGTTCCATACTTCAAGACATTTGAATTTGTTGAGTTCTTCTTGCATGGATTCAATCTAGTTGTCTTTGTCATTGCGCCTTTAATGTTTTAGGCTCGGGACATGCACGGAGAGCATAAATGCAATGTTCACCGCCCCAGTGTGAAGACGCTTGTCTAGTTACGACGTTGATTCGGGTTACCAATAATGTTCTCTGAGGATGGTCTTTCGTCCAACGATGTGTGAAGGTTGATGTTGATATACATTGTGCGCATTTTGAGGATTCAAATGGCTTGTAGATGATTCCGCAACATCGCGTGCGCAGCTTCATTAGAACGGGTTAAAGAACGCATTTGGATCAAAATCTCGCAGTGGAGGTTCGAGAACATCATCACCGGTTCGTCGTTGGATGCAGCTTTGTTCAACTGCTGTTGTAGAGTCAATCGGTGGTGCTTCTTCAACAGTTGTGTAGCGGTGTATCGTATAAGAGTAATATCGTTGAGCAAATGGAACATCGGATACACCGAGCACGCTCATCAATGTCATCACTAAATAGTGGAGCAAATAGCTTTTCCATTTATTGACGGTAAGTCGGGGCTTGATTCACCGATGATGGGGTTTGAGGGAATTTAAGGGTTGTGACGGGTTCCGAGATATATGCTCGAAGCCATTTCAAGAAGCTCATCAAAATTAGCATGAATCGTTTCCATAACCCGCTTTGTACCTGACGATTCCGCATTCCAGAACCTTTAGAATTCTCACAATATCCAATAAAGACTCCAATGTCAACTTTGGCTTTGAGCTTTCCAAAGTCATCACGATCATTATTTGGGTAGCAAAGAGATCCAAACACATGAAAGTGTTTGAGATTCTTTCTCATGGATAAGCTCGTTGTTTTGTTGTATGCTTTTGTAATCATTGAGAAATTCGAGTGTAGCATGCAGTTGAGACAGCCTTTTAACCCATAAGTAATCGGAAGTTTAGCATTGATTAACATCGTTCGGCAGCTTCCACTAACTTACGGCTTGCCTTTCAACAACTCCGCTTTTCTCGGGTATGCGGCAATGGATGTTTGATGCTCAATTCCTACATTCTCATAAAATTCTCAAAGAGTTTGGTTTAAAATTCAACCTTTGTTCGTCCTAATTTGTCCGACGAGGTTCCTCGAGCTGAAGTTGAATTTTCGTGAGAAAGGTGATGATCATCTGTGGAGCTTGATCTTTACTTCAAGAAAATAAACCCAAGTCCATCTTGAGTAGTCATCAACAATTACCAAGATGTAGCGCTTGCCATTAGTCGTGCAGACGCCAGATCGGGCCACACAAATCCATGTGAAGAAGATGAAGCACATGCCGAGAGTTGTTCCACCTTTGAGGGAAAATGAGCACGTGCTTTTCCTTGTTGACAAGCTGAACATAGGTGATCTTAGAATACCGAATATCTCGAGACCTTCAACAAGTTTGTGTCGAGCAAGGTTGGTGATGGTTTGAAAGTTTAGATATGAGTGACGACGGTGCCATAGCCAAGATTTTGTAGATGTAGCCTTTGAGAGTAGACATATGGGAGATGAAGCAACCATGTCTTGCATTGAGATTGTGTATAGACTAGTATTTGCAGAGCCGTAAATAAGATCGCTTTCCTAGATCACAATGAAACAAGTTTTCTACCTAAAAGCAACTTCTCCATCACGTAATTGACCGAATAGAAGAGATTATGACTGAGGCCTTCCACATAATAAACCCTGCTAATTTCAATATTGCCATTGATATAATATCCTTAGCCCATGATAGTCGAAGTGTTCATTCCCCGACCGACAAAGCAATGAACTTTGCAATAAAGTTTGATAACAGCTTTAAGGTTGCATCGTCAATGTCGGAACATCCGCTATCAACAATCCAGGATCATCTCAGACACCCATGACACATACGCATCTACAAGATGGAATGAAGTAGATGTGGAACCCATGAAAGAGAGGGTTCCTCGGTTATAGAAGAAATACACACATCAATGATTTTAGGCATCCATTTAAATCCTAGCGTATTATGTATCCATTTTTGCCATCTCCAACTAGTCTTAGCTTTAGTATTAGTGAATGCACTAGGTGGTACTACATTCCTTGGAGGTGATACTGGAACTACAGGGACATCGATACTGAATGCACTAGGTGGTACTACATTCCTTGGAGGTACTACATTCCTTGGAGGTGATACTGGAACCAAGCACAGACTTAGAAGCATTAGTGGGCCTAGAGGTATTCCGATTCTTAGGATTCCTCAAACGAGACAAGATAGCTCTAGCAACACATTTGTCATGACAATCAGAAAGCATACTTTTACGACAAATAACACAAGAAGCATCGATCAATATCAAAAGTACTTAAAGGTTTAGCATTCGTTACAACACTTTTTCCATTACATTTGTCGGACGCAATATCTAAAGTGGGTAACCGGAGTTTTATTCAAAGTCCTAGAGTGTTCTTCTACTTCAGGATTCTTTATTGTTCTTTTCTTAGGTCGCAACTTCCTATTCTTCCTTGTATTGCTTCTAGGTCGAAGTGCTAACGTTGGGAAAAGAGGCAACTATTCCCGGTTCAAAGAGGGAAGCACATTAGTAACTTGTGTTTTGTCAAGAGGAAATCTGGGTTCACGCTTACTAAGTGTTACAGTGCAATTCTCTTAATGATGCTAGGATGAACTTCTTCATACTTTCCTAACATTTCTCTTAACTTAATGATAGTGTGCACCAAATCTTGATTTTCAGAACGAAGATTTCCAGCAAAATTCATGACTTCTTTAGTGTGTGCAAGATAATGATCAAGTTCATTTGATGCTTCATCACGAAGTCTGTTTGAGTAAATCAAATATGACACCATATTAACTTTGCAAGTTCATGTTCATATTTTGAGATTTGACACTTAAAAGACACGCTTTGATCATCCGCTTGTCAAGTTTTGACTAAGATTTTTGCATGCAACTTGCATTTTGTTTTGATAAGAAATTTGTTGATCGTGAATATATTTTTTGACAATTTAAGACGATCGCTTTTGCATTTGAAAGTTCATTTAATAATCAAGCCATTTTCAACCATTTCAACCACAGAATAATCATTATGCCATATAACATCTTCCAGATCAACATCTTTTCTCAATAGTTTCTTTTTACATTTAGTATTTGAAATCGATGTTTGCTTCTAAAACTGCTTTCATGAGACCAAGTTCCTTGTGAAAATCCCTTTCCCAATATAGTGCACAAGTTTTCAGATTTTTGACATGGGGTAAAATTCTTTTGTCAAGAATATCTCTTTGTTCTTGCCATTGGCATTGAAAATGTTGAACTTTTATTTCGTAATGGAATTCAATCTCACGCTCCAAAATTTTGAGGTCGTGATAAGAAAGTGTCAAAATAATTGATAACGTGACAACTTTCGGCATTAGTTTTCACTTCACTAAGTGAAGGTAAAGGACCATTAATTTGTGCACCATTGTGTTGGGACTAACTTCAGAAACTGGTGTGATAACCAAAGGTTTGTTAGAAGTATCTTGTTGTGTGACAAAAGTTACTGCTTTTGAATAGTTAAATGGTTTGTTATAAACGAAATTTTCCATTTTGACCGACTCTCGCCATCAGATCTAATTCCTCCATGCGATTATATTCAACAACAAATATAATGGAATCATCAATTCTATGTTCTCGACCGTAAACTTGTGATTTGGTTTGAATGCTCTATGTGAAAACTTAGGTTTATAATCAGCAAGATTCGGTCCATATCCATTTAGATTTGGTTTGAAAGTAAACTTTTGAATCGTTCTGATTGATTCACCATGTTTATAAACAACATTTCAAAACTCTTTGATTTTGTTTTGTAAGTCGAAAATTTCTTCAAGATAGTTATCTATCCGTTTCGTGGAATGCTTTTTGTATTCAGAGAACTGTTTTTGACAAGTTAACAACTCAAATTTTGGCTTTTGAGTTTCCAAAGTAAGAGCGTTAATTTGTTGTTTATGTTCATGTTCATTTGTTCTATTTGAGACAACAAAACATTCTTTGAAGCGCTAGATCAATAATCTGTTGCTCCAAAGATTTTTCGCTTTGATGTGATTTAAAAGCGCTTCAAAACCTTTTCACCTGGCTTCTTGAGTTTTGAAAAGTTGATTTGTCGAATTAAGCATTCATTATCCCTAATTAACAAAGGCATTTTTTTTTCTTTAATTTCGCAAATTTCCAAACGAGATTCTTGGTCTTTAATTAAGGTCAAGAGCTCAATTTCTATATTAGACAAAAGCTCATCTTGTTCAACGTGAGTCTCAACATGATCATTATTTAGATCCTCAAATATAACCACAGAGTCAACTTGATTATCAATATTAACCATAAGGTTATCTTGATCATCAAATATAACTATGGGATCTATTTGATAATCATCGGAATGAGATGTGGATGGCTCATGTTGAACACTTTGATCCTTGTCGGATGGAGAAATTGGCGTAGATATCAGATCAGGAATGAGTATATTTTGTTCCGGTACATGAGACAAGCCATCGTCATACACCGGGCCTCGTGTCACTCATGTGTAGAGCTTGCATGTGTGCCATCAACATCACCGCCGCATTAGCCCGCAAGTCCTCCATATCAATGGAATCTACATTTGCCATAAAGCTCGTCCTTGTTGGTAAGAGTGCCTCCACCTTCATCCTGAGAGCCAAGAGCAAAGCCTCTTTGTGATAAGCACTGCCTCTTGTCCTCGGCTTAAGACATGCATTAGCCAGATGACCCTTCTCATTGCAGCTGTAAAAACGTAAGACCATTAACCCCATTCTCGAAAGCACCCCCTGTTCAACCACTTGAGCCCTTTGTTGCGAGCACCCGTGTTATACCTTCCTATAGCATTAAACCCTTGACCTCCCATCTCATCGACCATAACCACATTCTCAACTTCAAAGCGTCCATTGTTCACAATAGCCCGATTTTTGTGTTTGATGAGGAACGAATGCGATTGTTGGATCTGCTTGTATACCGCCGTAAGGCTTTATCAATCATAGCAAATCCTTGATGCAATTCATCAAAGGCATCGGAGTCCTCATCAGCTTCACCGTAAAGTGCTTGAGCATTGTTGTTGTTGTATGGAACCAATTGAGTTTGTTGAGGTTGTTGTAGACGGATCATATGGTGTGATGGTTGCAGTTGGTTGAGGAGACGGTTGAGGAGGAACACTAGTTTGAGCCCACAAAGCAAGTTGTTGATTGTCTGAGTGATCGGTGGAGCCTGAGTCCACTATAGCCCTTTCTTTGTCAACTTTTTGGTGAGGCTTCAAATAGTCGCACAACAACTGTATGTAGCATGATGAAGATTTTTAGCTTGACGGAGGAAAATGACATACTTCTCCCATTCCGGACCAAGACTACTTAGGAACTTAGTGTTGACAACAATTCGTGGCATGATGATATTGTGTTTGTCCAAATCATTGATGATGTCTGAAAAGAGATGATGATATGACTCTAATGTCTCTCCTGGTTCAATCATGAAGTGTTCATAAGCCAAGTAGATTTTGGATTCCATGTCTTCCTGATTGAGTGTTGTGCCTTTCATAAGAAGATGAATATGTTCCCACATTGCTTTAGCAGTCTTTTGAGCATCAACACTTCGAAGGATCGGATTGCATTGCTAGTTCATCGCCTTCAAAATGTAGAAGTTCATCACATGTGAGGTCCTGAAAGATTGCAAGAATGTTGACATGCATCACACCCCCAAATTACTGCTTTACAACAATGGAATTCTCGTGAATGTCATAGCATCACAATCACAAGTATATTGAACGACCTAAAGTGTCGCTTGGAAAATACATCGCTTGATTTAATAAAATAATCAGAGTTTACAAAGTATAGGTCCCAAATGAAAATCAACATGTGCGGAAAATAAGTTTGGTACAAATCAAACGATGTTTTTAAAGTGTATAAATCCCATGTGAGACGCGTCGTCATCGCGACTCTATGACATGTCCACATGCAAGCCATGAAGTGAATGCCTTAGTTACCTGAAAATACATTGGTAAAAGTGTCAACACAAAGGTTGAGTAAGTTCATAGAGTTGTTGAAAATGTTTAATACGACTACCACAAGTATAAATTATGTATGACAAATATGTCACAAAAATGTTACAATTGCTATAAGTCCATGACACCAAAACTAGACTGATCATGATGTTCCCCAACAGAGTGTCTGCCAAACTACTCAAATAATGATATTAAATGAAATGCATCAGTTTAACCAGTTGGAATCCACCAACCCGGATGGAGGAGTCACCCTCGATACATCTATCCACTCACCCTCGCTTCTATGAAATTAACTGCTCATGTTATATAATGGGGACATTCAATTGGCATGAGGTAACTTAAGCAATGTAATGAATTTGATATACTTGGTATCGTAATAAAAATGATGTGCAATGTATTCTCCCCGTAGGTTTGAAATAAAGTAAAACTTGAATAAATCAGCTATGAAAACTCACCGCTGTAAATGATAATGATGATAAAATGATACATCAAAATGAGGCTAACCTCCTCGACCGTGACCTATTATGAATGATATGTTCTAATGTAAATCATGAATCAATGTCGTGCATGCAAATCCACATGTAATCTATACCACTTGTACGCTTTTGAAAATAGAATTTATCGTCGAAATATATGTTTATGACATCTCGTCATGTTATGAAATACTTTACAAGTATATACGTTGAAATGATATCCTACGATAATCATTTAGTGATTTATTATGAAATTATAACTTTTCGTCGTAAAATAATGTCGTTGAAATTTTCATGAAAGTGACAAAACGGCCTTGAAAAGCTAGTCGTAAAATGGTGCACGTCGAGCTTTAGGAAACAAACTCAACGGTTTTGGGAAGCTTGTATCATTATCTCAAAGTTTTAGCATTTAAGTTTTCATCATAGAGGTCTCGATCATGGAGAAAAAGATAGGTAAAGTATGGTACTTGTGTCCAAAATATTGTTTAAGGGTGGTTTTCGGCAAAGTTTAAGTGACCATATTTTATTCATTACATCTCCGCTCGACGAACGGTTGGACATTTTGGAAATTAGGCTAGGCGAACTTACTTTGACTAGAAGACATCATTTTATAAGAGAAAGTACTCCAAATTAGTTCTCCAACTTTGTTCTCCAAATTTGTTCTCCAAAATATTTGTTCTCCAAATGGTTTGTTCTCCAAAATATTTGTTCACCAAATGGTTTGTTCTCCAAATTTGTTCTTAGCTTCGTATCAAAGTAAACTTATATATTTTTGATAAAATCGACACATTTCATAACGCTTAAGACCCATTTTTGACTCATAAAAAGTGGACGTAACATGCTGAAATTTTTGATTTTTATAGTTTTCGTCGCCTAACTTGTAAATATCATAACTTTTTCGTTATAGCTCCGTTTTAACCCGTTCAAGCGACCACTTTTTCGTTTTAAAGTATATTTTCTAAATATCTAGCCCAAAAATTTTTATCAACTGTCGAAAATTCTAGATTTTCAAGAAATGATCAGACCCTTATAATAAGTTGTCGAAATGAGTTTTTCTCGCGCAAAACCTACTCTAACCAATTGAAAACAACACCGAAGCTATTCTAATCCTACCATACACCTTCTTAGGGTGTCATGGGTTCCTAGACATCATCAAAAATGATATATCACAAGAGATTATTATTTGGATAATTAAAACCCATTATATGTACTAAAAACCCATTAAAGTGGTATGGATCATATGTAACATGCATGTTTTCTTGCAAAAATGATGAAATGAACATAGAATAAATATGAAAGATGAAAATGGATATGAGATGCTTACTTGAATGATTATGTGAAAGAAAATGATGAAAACCTTATTAATCTATAGGTTTTTATTTCAAAACCTTAACATAGATTACTAGTTGAGCTTGATAAACACTTGTAGCTTGAAAAATTATGGATTCTTTCTTGAGTTCATGCCATGGCCGGTTATGGAGGAAGAGAAGGGGAAGAGAGATTTTCATTTCACCTTAAGTATGTGTGATGTATGTGTATTTGCAAAATAATATCTAGTCTAAACCAAGCCTTGTCATCTTAATATATGTATATATTAAGTAGAGATATTTTATCAAAGAGTGATGACAAGGGGGGGGGGTTTATGTGGCCGGTTTTGGGTATAAATGGGGGAGGGTTGGGTAGTTTTTGTAATAAAATGTATTATTTGTAATGTATAATGTGTAATTTGTAAATATAATTAGGTATTAATTGTAGCGTTAACTAAAAAAATAGATTTTTAACGGAACAAAATAAAATGTATTGAAGTAATAAAAATTATAATAATAAATTTCTTACAAAAATTGAGTGAATAAATATTTATCGTGTTGAATTTACGAAAACCGTCGTAAATATTTATACATAACAATTTATATCCAAAATAAATTGAAAACATCGGGTAAAATAATAATATAATTTTTATAGTCTTAAAATGAGTTTAAAAATATATTAGGAATATTTTTGGAAGTGTTGGATCAATTATATCAAAATAATGTTTACGCGATAGCGTTTATTTAATGGGAAAATAAACGTTTAATGAAAAATGCAAATCCATGCATGAACCGATATGAAATGATGTTATTGATGATATGTAGACTAAATCTAGTCTATATGAAATGTCCTTGATGATATGTTCATGAATACGCAGCTTAACCCTCCAGGTTACGAGATATTTGATACTGTAAACCTAGTTTACATAAAATAATGAATAGTGACTCATGAATAGTGATTCCCGAGATGAATAGTGAAATTTCCAAAGTTTGTAAAATGACCCGAAATTACGAGTTGTCACATTCGCCCATCAAAAAGAATTCAAACTGAATTGTCCATGTTAGGTTCTACTGTTACTTATGAAAAGGTGAGAATATTTGAGTCGTGGGTCGTCCCAATGTTTTTCTCAATCGTACTATGCCCTTCCAAGACGGACTTTGAACATAAATTTGTTGCCAACTTGAAATTTAATGGTTTTGCGACTTATGGAACATACTTCCAATATTTTATACGATATTGACATAGCTTATCCGCTATATGTTGTTACTTGTAACTGATTTTTGATCCTGTTCATCACTTTGTTGTTTCATGAATGACTTATGGACTTGTGAGTTAAACTTTCCGGTTTTGACCCGTAAGTGGTTGACACCTGACCATAGAGTGCCTCAATTGGTACTAATATGTTCAAGTGCTAGCTATTGTTTGAAAGCAACTTGTTCGATTAAGAATGATTTACCTAATCATTTCTAGAAAATTACACATGCCTTGAGTATATCTTGTAATGTTTGAATTGACTTTCTAACTATTGAGTGAGGATAATAGGCGTGTAATCATGTCCTAGTAGGTTCCATGGAAAGATTGAAATGATTGCTAGAAATCTAAGGAAAATCGGCTTCCTTATATTATGTACAACTAAAATTGATACTACGTGTCTCGTACAAATTTCAAAATGTTAAGTCTCACAAAAATGACCTTATTGAAAAGAATAGATTATGGGTAACAATTGGGATTTCTCGCGTTTCTCGTTTCAGCGAATGTCATGATTTGAATCTTACTTGCCTAAGGTGTTTAGTCTCCATGACTAAAATGTTTATGGTTTGATTATCGAAGTGTTTTCATGCTCTATGTTGTAAAATCACAAAACCTTAAATATTCTGCTGATGTGTGATGGTTGATTGTCAAGATTTGTCCCAATGTTGAGTGCTTCTAAAATATTTCATCACTTATATTGTTATCATGCTAGCAAGAAAATAGATATCAGCTCATACAATGTAGAAAAATGTTTGTTCTAATTTCACTTGTAGATGGAGAGTCATTGATTGTCCAATATGTTCAAACCTGTTGCATCTCTTTATGTGAAAGTGAGGTTATCCGTAATTTCTAGAGAACACAATGCCTTAGGTAAAGTTTATATCGATAACCTAAATTTAACTCTATTATCCTTTAAGTGAAACTCATTGTAGGGAAGTTCACATATTGTTGAGGCCATGTTTAATGCAATGTTCTGTAGTCTCAGTTAGAAGACTTGGTTTCTCCCTATAGTGTTGCTTAGTGTGTATTCGCCTGTACTACATCTTGTAACTCGTTTCTAGCTAAGACTTTTGAAATGATATAATTGGCTTCTAGTCCAAAGAGTGGTTCTAATGTCTCAGATGTCTTAAGCTTTATGTTGAGTTTTGAAACATCTTACTACATACTTGTAGTCCTTGTTGGTATTTCCGAAATCCTTTCATTGTTTTCTTGTATCGAAGAATCCTCCTCATGTATCAGGATAGAAGCCTTTCCTAAAAAGGTAACTCGTCAATTCTAACTTATCGGTTGGAGTGAGGATGAATGGCGAGGCTTCTATAGAGTGTTAACAAAAAAGAAATGTTTATGAATAATTTATCTGATTACAAAGCTTTGCTTTTGTGTGAAGATTGTTTTCATGACATAATTCTTCCTAAATTATACATAGGTGATCGGGCCATGTATAATCGAGGACAAATGATGTGATGCTTGGTTTTGTTGAAATGGTATTATGTTCTCCGAAGTTTTAAATGGTATTCAACATTTTGTTTTGTAAGATAATGGCTCAACACTTTTTTCAGAGTAAATGAAAATCGTTTCAAGATGATGGTATTAATAGTTGATAAAATGAATCTAAAAGCCAATTGATGTGGTGGTAACGTAAAAAACTTTTGTTTTTAAACTTTATGAAACAATGTTTCTAAGATGGTGTAAAAATAGCTTGAAATAAAATTAAGTGAAATAATTTCGTGAAATGGTAGCAAAATAACTTGAAATATAATTTGTTGAATGGTTTGTAGGATACACCTGGAAACCTCATAGAATGCATAGTCTCCTAATCGGGTCAAGAATAAAGTCGGGCCTAACCCCAGTAAGATAGTGAGGTATCATCAAAAATGATTGAAAATTGGGCAATGGAATAGGTAATGAAATAAACAAAGG
>OU343225.1:238893954-238919682 GCA_910596185.1 Chrysanthemum makinoi | reverse complement strand
GTTTACCTTTACTTCCGTAAAATTATTTCAAAGTGTATGCATGCATAGTTCATTGGTAGTCACCCTTGGTTCGGTAGTTTTGAACGGTGGTAGAGGCCAATTGCCTAGGAGATATGACCAACTGACCCTAGGTGAGCGGACTGAGACGGGAAGGGTAAGATATGACCAACTGACGACCCTTTCTACTTGTGCGATTTGACCAACTGAAAACCTATCGTTTGGATGAACTTAAGAACTGGGTGGTGTAGTGTCAAAGTTCCTAACGGCCGGGCACTCACTATTATGAATCTAGCATGTAGCGGTACTTAATGACTTGGCTTAGGGGACCAGGAACAACAGGACTTATGACGGTGCGCCTGATTTCTCCTGTGGTGGCATCTTTGCTGATAGGTTATGGCGAATTGACCAAATGTTGTCCTCTCGAATTTGACCCCACCTGAAGTAATTGGAAGTAAGTAGACGTAGACATAACTAGCTAGGATGATTAACTAGGTTAGTACCACTTCTCTCTATTGATTTCTCCTTACCATTTATCTGCTTTATTTTATTCTGCTTTAGTAGTTTAATTAATTAAATCCCTATCGAAACCATCATTATTCTGTGACATTAGACTTAGTAATAATCCAACACACATAGCTCTTGGGACGACCTCGGCTTTACCGTTTACTACACTACACACGACCGGGTACACTGCCCGTTAGTGCACTAGGGTAAACCATAGGTATTGCGAGACACTATAAATTTAAGACCTGGTCAGTAAAACCTGCATCAGAAAAAAATGGGTGTTTATACTAATCAACAGAGACATAGACCAATATGGAATGATGTGACTATTATTCCTCCATTTGTTCCTTCTGGAAAACATGTGACGACTGGTAGAACCAATCCTGCTGGTAGACCAGTTCCTGCTGGTAATCCAGTTTATGCTGGTAACCTAGTTTCTAACGATAGACCATCTTCATTATGTTGGAGGAGAAATGTACCTAGGCCATTAATCAGACCTGTTAATACAAATAAACTGTAGAAACGTTTATTAATATTTTGCAATCTCTTTGTGTTTTGTTGATAACAAATATAATTTTATCATAAGTAAAATTATAAGGATACGTGTTATATTTTTAAAGCATTTACATATAGTCATTTAATACAAATTGTTGTAATAAATCATTTGTTGTAATAGTTTATTAGGATGGGTAAAAATCACAACCCATGGAGTATATCCATAACCCATGGTATTGACCCATACCCATTTGACTAGATGCATTGCATCTATTAGATACATTGTATCTAATGAAATACCTATGGACCAACCCATGACCCATGACCCATAACCAAAAAAATCCATGGGCAAAGAGGAGCGTCCCACGGATCCCTTAAGGGAGGGATCCATGGGATCCGTGGAACAGCGGCAAGTTTTGCCTATAAATAGAGAGCCAATTCTTCATTTCTCTCCACCCCTCTTCTTTCTAAATCTCTCATATACTCTTACTATCTTCTAAAAAAATATCACTTGATCTAGAGAGTTGTTCTCCTTTCTTCTATTGTGATTCTCATATAGGTCCTTCTCTATGGCGAGATCACGAGCTCACTACAAGTCATCCAAGCAAGGGGTCCTTGATTGATTTGATCCTCCACAAGATTTTTGTAGCAAAGATCTTGTACTTGATATTTCACATAGTTGTTGTGTAATAGTCGTGTTGGTTTGGTCCTCAGTGTTACGGACTCGGTATTTAGCTTTGTACCAGAAAAAGGTGTAAGCAATGTTGTGTAGGCTTCTCCACCAAGTTGAAGGAGTTTGTTGACATAGTGCTTGAACTCTCGAGTAGGTGACTCGGAGAGTGGAGTTGGGTAAAGAAGTTGTCCTTGTAGCCGAACCACTATAAATTGATTGTGTCATTTCTTTCCCTTGCTTTACTTTATTTACTTTCATTACTCTTAGATCTATGCTTTATCTTCATCCATACGATTTGACATAACATCGAATCTAAAGTTTTTAGAAACTAACTTAAAATCGACAAAACTATTCAACCCCCACCCCCTTCTAGTTTTCCACAATTGGCATCAAGAGCTAAGTTTATAAAAGTTTTAAAGTAAACCGTATTTTAAAAGCTTTCCGATCACTATGGGTTCTGAAAACTATAAGGAAGGGCAAAACGACCACCACTACTTGAAACTAATGGTTTTATATATTGGAAAAACGGATTCGAAACGTATGTGATGTCTAAAGATATTGATCTTTGGTACATCATTGTTGAAGGCGATTCCGAAGCTACATCAAAAGATGATAAAGGAAATTTAGTTAACATACCTCATGATAAACTCACCGATGACATTAAGAAAAAGCTTTCCAAAAATAGTGAAGCTAAAATGGTATTATATAATGCTTTACCCAAAAAGGAATTCGAAAGAATTTCTCTGCTTAAAACTTCTAAAGAAATTTGGAATTCTTTAGTTGTAACTCATCAAGGTAATCAAAAAGTTAAAAATAATAAAATTGATCTATTTGTTCAACAATATGAACAATTTTCAATATCGGATGAGGATACTATAGATCATTCTTTTCCTAACTTTAATGCTATTATTACATCTTTACAAGCACTTGATGAATCTTTCCCTAGCCGTAATCATGTTAGGAGATATCTAAGGGCACTTCCATCCAAGTGGAGATCTAAGGTGACGGCAATCGAAGAATCTAAATACTTGTCAATCCTCACCCTTGATGAACTCATAGGTAATTTAAAAGTCTATGAGCTTGTCCTCGCTAAAGATTCCGAAGCTTCAAAAGTGAAAGAGAAACACAAATATCTTTCCCTTAAAGCCAAGAAGGTCGCAAGCGATGAAGAGAAATCCTCTTCGTATAGTGATGACGAGGAGTATGCCATGGCGGTAAGGGACTTTAAAAAGTTCTTTAGAATGAAGGGAAGATACGTCAAACAACCGTATGACGATAAGAAAGCATTCCGGAAAAGCAAAGAGGACGAGAAGCCAAGGGATGATCGTGCTTGCTTTAAATGTGGAGACCCAAACTACTTTATTAGTAAGTGTCCCAAACGGGATGATCAAAAGGCTTTTGTGAGCGGTTCGTGGGAAATGAGCGAGGAGGAGGACGAAGAAATTTGTCTCATGGCAAATGAAGAGGTATGTCACGAATACTATAGTAGCTCATCATTAGATGATGACTCATTGCATAATGAATATGACAAACTTTGCAAAATTAGCTTAAAAGTAATTAACAAAAACAATTTTTTGAAAAATCAAAACCAATGTTTAGATAAGGAAGTCATAGAGTTAAGGGCAAAATTGAAACATCTAGAAAATGGCAAAATAGCAAGTAGCGAATGTGAAATTTGCGTTCAACTTCAAACACTAGTTGATGAACTAGATTCTAAGATTGATAGAATGAGTACTAATACTCTAGATATGATACTAGATAGTGTTAAAACTGGAAACAACCAAAAAGGTTTAGGTATTCAGCAACTTGATGCGTCAACTAGTGAAAACAAAGAAACACAATTCGTAAAAGCAATAGAAAAAAATGTCACTGTTGTGGCGGATCCCACGGATCCCACAAAAAGGGAACCGGCTAGTGTACAGCCAGGGATCCGTGGGTCTGATGAAGCAAACAGTGGTAATAACATAGCTTCCTCTTTTAGAACTGATTTTGTCATCGTTAATAAGAAGAAACCAACTCATATTACCATTAGACAACCACCCCCAAGATATAATCAAAGTTTTGTTAGAAACAAAGGTCCATCATTTTCAAAACCAAACACATTTAGGAGACCTAATAATGTTTACCCGAGAAGTAACCATCAAATGGGATGGAACCCAAATATGCAAAATGGTTTTCCATTTTTAAACTTTGCACCATGGAATGCATATTCACCTTATCCATACATGTCTAACATGAATGGAATGTTTAACACTAATGGACCCATGAACAAATGGGGACCAAACTTTTTGAGTTAATTGTTTTCTTAGGTGTGCTTAAAGGTGGACCTAGATCCGGATGAATGGGTCAAGGATAGCGGGTGCACGAGGCACATGACCGGCAATAAAGATCTATTTTCCACATATGAATCCTTCAATGGAGGAAATGTGGTGTTTGGAAATAGCAAAAGAAAAATCATTGGTAAAAGTATGATTTCTAACAAATCTCTAACCATTAACGATGTGTGTCACGTAGAAAACCTAAACTTTAACCTCTTAAGTATAGGACAAATATGTGGTAAAAAGTGCAATGTACTTTTTGCCGAAACCGGTAGTAAGATATTAAAAAACGGCATCACCATAGGTAGGGGAATTAGGAAACATGGAGTCTACGTCATTAAAATTTGTAATGAACCTAAAGACAAACTTTGTCTTACCTCTATCGATGATACTTCGACCTTATGGCATCGAAGATTGGGTCATGCCAATATGCGACTTCTTCAATCGCTATCATCCAAAGATCTAGTAAGAGATCTACCTAAATTAAAATATGAACATCACTTTTGTGATGCTTGTAATGTAGGAAAACAAGTCCATTCTAGTCACAAAGCTAAAAACATGGTGTCTACAACTAAGTGTCTAGAAGTACTACACATGGATTTATTTGGTCCATCCGCTATCCAAAGTAACGAAGGCAACTACTACACTTTGGTTATAGTGGATGACTACTCTAGGTACACATGGACTAAATTTTTAAAGAACAAAACTGAAACGTTTAATTACTTTGAAATATTAAGCAAGAAAATCCAAAGACAACTAGGAAGTCCTATAGTGTCTATTAGAACGCATCCTGGTAGGGAATTCGATAATGAAGTGCAATTTGGAGGTTTTTGTGATGCTAATGGTATTACTCACAAGTTCTCGGCTCCTTGCACTCCACAATCGAATGGGGTAGTTGAAAGAAAGAATAGAACCCTACAAGAAATGAGTCGCACATGCTAAATGAGCAATCCATACCTCAAAAGTTTTGGTGCAATGCCGTTGATACCTCAACATACATACATAATCGAGTCTTAATTAGACAAATTTTAGGTAAAACTCCATACGAGTTACTTCGAGGCAAAAAGCCTACATTAGATTACTTTAGAGTCTCTGGTAGCAAATGTTTTCTACTTAACGCTAAAGATTACCTTACAAAATTTGATCCTAAATCAATCGAAGGTATATTTCTAGGTTACTCTATGTTGGATCGATGTACTAACTTAAATAGCTTGTTAATGGTTTAATAACCTCGGATAAATCCTAAGCTATTAACAATGAAACACTGAGTAATCTTTATCAAGTATGCGGAATTTACTTAACAAAGCTAAGAAGAATATAACTTTATTAATAACTCTAGAACACTAAATATCGAACTCTCTAAAACACTAATATTGATCGTACTTTTTGGATTCTTAAAAAACATATAAAACTCATAACTCTAATACCAATCTAGGGATCCTTTTATAGGCTCAAGGATAACCCTAAACGGTTTACAATTCTTATCCTTGTACGTCAAGTAAACAATACTTAGAAAGTTCTAGATAAACATTACTTTCTATCTTTAACAAATTACAACCGACTTTAATCTTTACAGTACTTTAATGAATAAGCAGTACTTTGACTTTTACTAAGCAGTACTTTGACTTCTTGCAGTACTTTGTCTTTCTGCAGTAGTTTGTTAATCTTCAGCACTTTAACTCTTCAGTACTTTAACCTTCTGTATCCCAACAATCCTCCCCTAACTTGAATTCTACTTCTTTGATTTCAAGTTCCTTTGTAGATTTAACTTTATCATCTTTTTCTTCAAAGAGGAATTGTGACTTTATCTTCAAATTTTATCTTTGTAGATTCTCTGGTTATATCATAATCAAAGTAGTCTTGATTTGTATAATTCTTTTCAGAATCAATCAACAATCTTATTTCTTTTCAGCAACATTCAACAAGCTCCATCTTTTCAGTAACATAAGACAATTTGTACATTTAATTCAGTTAAGTTCCAGTCTATTCTCATCACTTCCAGGTGTGTAAACTTCTGTGAGAGGTGAATCATTGAAAATTTAATGGATTTAATGTCTCTTTACCAAAGCCATTAACTCTGGAGTAGCCAAATGTTTTGATGTGTAAGATCATGGTACACTGATAACCATATGATTTTGAGCAAATCATCAGCTATCAACAGATTTGAGTTGTCTTTAACAAAAGCTGTACCCTTTTGGACTAGTTAGTTCTTTCATCATGGTGAACTAATTACCATATAATGGTTTTTCCACAGCCTTTACCACAAGTCATTTTCTTGTCGGCTAGCCAACTCTTTACATTACTGATATGGTGAGTTGATTACCATACAACTTATTAGCAAGTTGTCAACTATAAAACGGATTTGAGATATCTTTACCAGAGCCGTTTGCTCATGGATTAGCCAATCCTTTTGTAACCATGGTGGATTGATAACCTATTGGTGTTACCATCTCAAAAACCATTTATTTCATTCAACCTTTGTTTCAAAACATTTATTACTTAACAAAAGTTTTTCAAAATCAGTAACTGGTTTAAAAACTGCAAGCAGTACTTTGATTAAAGTACTGTTTGATCAGCAGTACTTTGAATAAAGTACTGATGTACCAAAAATTTAATCAATTAAGATTCATATAAGTTATTCATCATCATCAGCAATTGTAGTCCATCTGATAAACAGTTTGATGACCAGACGTGCTATTTCATTATCTTCTTCTAATTCCATTCCATGTTCCAGCATCCTCCTCATAAGATCTGGTGTAAGAGGATATCTTCTATCAGCTAACATGTGAATCATTGTTCCATCTTCTAGCTCTAGAATATGTACTCCAGATTCTTCAAAGAATCTCCAGCAAGTAATCTCCCAATCTTCTTGGTTTTTCCAGATCTCAGCAGTACTTGTTTCTTCAGTTTCCCAAACAGTTATGAGATCTCCAAGCAAGACTAAACCAAATCCTTCTGATGGATTGTGTTCATAATATTCTTTTACCACATGATATAAATAGAATAAATCCACTCTATCAATTATATGCAATAAATCCCATAGCATATTAAATACCTTGAAACTTTCATCTTCTTTGTGAAACATCAGATAATTCTCTTCTTTTGACTCTATAACTTCAAAAGTAGTTATTGGAGATATGTTCATCTTTAATTCAACATCATCTTTAGAATACTCAAAATCTATTACTCTTAAGTAATTCCTTAGCTCATCATTAGTATCAGACCTTAAGTCAATTTTCTTTGATGACTTTTGATCTTTAACTCTAGTTGTTCTTTTTCTTTTTAAGCTTCCTTTTCTTTCTTCTTCTTTGTAAGCATCATCATCTTTAAAATCTTTAATATTATCAACTTGTCTCTTATATTCTTCTCGAACTGCTTCATATAACTCTTTCATATTAACATAATTCAGCTTGTTCAATCCAACATATCCTCTTCCTTTCAGATAAGACATCATTGCATTCCTTTCTTTAGCAAGATTTGGTCTTCTTGGTAGAGAAGAAATAAGAAGTGGTGATCGTATAGCAGCTTCAGCATTCAATTCTTGTAATTTCCTAGCTGCTTCTTCATTCATAGCTTCTTCTTCCTTAGCAACCTCAACATTCAGTTCAGCTTTTACCTTTCTAGCTGCTTCCTCATTCATAGCATTTTGAGCAGCCCTTATATGTGCTAAAGCAGGTTTCTTTTTCTTCTTTACTTCTACCAATATACCTTTTCCTTTATCTTTTGGAGCAATAACAGGTTGAGAAGCTCTTGGTTGTTCTTCTTCTTGCACTCCTGGAATGCTAACAACCCTTGGTCTTGATAAATCATGCAAGATCTCAGCAATGGTTTCATCATCACTTGCAGTATGTATAGGTTTGGGTGTATCAGCTTCCTTTTCTGGTATGACAGTTGAAGGACCAGCTTCTTCTTCAGTTAAAACAGTTGAAGGACCAGCTTCCTCTTCAAAATCTATCACCCTTGGAGTAATAAATTCTTGCCTGTAAGTTCTTTGAAAAGCAGTACTTTGATCAGCAGTACCTTGATCATCAGTACTTTGAACTTGAACATCAATAACTTGCTCCTCAGTACCTTGAACTTCAGTCCTTTCTTCCTCAGTACTCTTAATATTAACATATTCTTCAGTACCTTGAGGTTCATTCTCCTTAACAACATCTTCTTTCAAATTCTTTTCTTCTAAATTCCTCCCCAATTGGAAAGAAGATTTCTTTTGAACCTTTTGGAGTTTGGTCTTCTTAAACTGCCGTTGCTCCTTCTTTTTAGATTTGACCCATAGACGATGATGTTGAACCAATGGCCAGACAAAATTCTTGAGTCTTCTAAACTTGAGCTTCAACTTCTTAATCTGCTTAGCTTGAGCCTCAGTTGTTTTCTTCAATTTAACTAACTCCCTTGTCAGAACATAATTATCCAATATCAAACCTTTAGGTGGTATAGTAGGTGGATCATCTCCTCTAATTGGTGAATGTTCTTCTGGTTAAGAATCAGGAACAAATATTTGTGGAGATGGAGAAGGTGAAACTGCAACATCATCTTGAACTTCAGTACTTTGCGAAGCAGTACCTTGTGATGCAGTACCTTCTTGAGATGCAGCACTATGAGAAGCAGTACCTTCAGAAGCAGTACCTTCTCTATCTTCATCCTCTGCAGCATCAGCTCTGACAGCTTGAACAACTTCCATCATAGAATTAGTCAAGGGAGTGTCCCTTCTAGTGAATAAATCACTCTTCCTTGCCATGAAAGTGAAAATCTTGGCTTGTTGTACCACAACAGGTAAAAGAATTGTAGGCTTCGGTACATCTGAAAGTTGTTTATTGAGGAACACTTGGATAAACCTTGGATACATCAACCATTTAGAACCATGAGTGATGTGTGAAAGCATCCCATCTAGAATTAGCCTTGAAAAGTTGAAAATACGATCATTAGCTAATCCCAATATAGCAGATGCTATGTTAAACCCAAATTGCTCCCATGATGTACTTTTAGCACTAATACAATGAAGCAATACATGCACTAAAAACTTCCAGTGAGGACAGAATAAGGGTTTCCTGAATGTTTGTTTAGTTAAGGACCCTTCATAACTAATGTCCCTAAACGAATCCCAAATCAGTTGCTTATCAAAACGAACAGCCCCATCTTCATCATCAAACAATAAGTGTTCACGAATAGAGGCTTCAGTAACCTTTACAGTTCTTCCAGCAACTGTAGCTTGAATATATTCTTCATCATTCTCCATATGAACCCTAGCAGTTTCCTAAAATTATTGAATCCAGGGCTCAATGATATCGGGTTCTACTAAAAGTGCATAACTAATTGGCGAGCCAGTAAGAAAATCGATGATATCATGAAAGATTACATTTGCTTCAGTCTTGTCCAAATTCCCCACCATGTTATGTTTAGAAATGGTATTGCGATTTGCCATTGAAGATATGTTTACACAGAAAGTGAGATGACAAATAATACGGGTGAGAGAGAGAAATATGGAAAAGATTATGAGATATCAATATGAGAGGGAAATTCGGAGAGTAGTTATTTATAGGTGAGATTTAAAAAATCACAGCCATTAATAACAAAGTTACCGTTGGTAGTAGTTACCCCTCAATATTACCGTTGGAACAGTACTTTAATAAGACAAACAGTACTTTCTACGTGTGTAGTACTTTCCAAGCAGTACTTTCATAAAATCAAAAAGCATTACTTTTTCATTTTCTTCCTTACAATAGCAAATAAACATGAAATCCTCCCCTCAAGCAATGCAGAGGACTATACTTACACTAAATAGTCTTCCCCTTAAATGTAGCTCAGTAATTGATAATGCCAATACTCACCACCAAGTGAGTAAATCTTGAAACATCAAATCCTTTGGTGAGTAAATCAGCTACATTATCATCCGTATGCACCTTGACAACATTAATGAGCCTATGCTCATAACAATCTCTGATGAAGTGGTGCCTAATCTGAATATGCTTGGTCTTGGAATGATAAACTGGATTCTTCACAATGCAAATGGTACTCTCATTATCAATATTGATAGGAGTATCCTTGAAATTGAACCCATAATCCAAGAGTTGATTCTGCATCCACAACACTTGTCCTTTCCTCATGTAACAGCGCCAATGGTTCTCTAACAGTCCTTTCCTCAAGCTTCTTGCAAGAAGCTTTATGTTTTTTACCCTTCTTACATGCCAAACAGGAGTGATCATTCTTGTATGTCTTTGAAGGTAAACCTCTAACTCAATTTCCTTTGACCAATTTGTTGATATTCTTATAATTCACATGGCCCAATCTTCTATGCCACTGATGTGCTTCTTCAAGTGATGCCTTTGCTACTAAACATGTATCTCTTTCTGAAGAGTGAAGACTCTTCATATCCAAACTGTACACATCATTGGTTCTTGGTACTTTGAGTATCACCAAATTATCATCATCAAGCTTGAATTCAGGTGAAAGTATGAGACATTCTGTGTCAGTGAATAACACAAGATGCTTTTTGTCACAGATTTGAGAGACTGACAAACGGTTGAACTTAAGCTCCTTTACATATCTAACATTCTCAAAATCTATGCTTCTTGTCTTGATAGTTCCTTTTCCACTAATTCTTCCTCCACTAGCATCATTCCCAAATGAAACTCTTCCTCCACAATATGGCCTAAAATCTGACAGAATCTCCTTGTCTCCTGTCATGCTTCCAGAGCAATCACTATCCACAATATGATGATCTTTAAGCTCCTCGTCTGGGTTGCCCTGCACAAAGATAGATAAATTAGTGTCTTTTAGGAACCCAAGCCATTACTGACTTGTGTTCCCCTTGTGGAGTAACATACTCAAATTCCTTGAGTATTTAATCTTCACAGTTTTTGTAGACAGAATCAAGCATTATCTTTTGTTTCAAAACTTGTGGTGGATTTTCAGCAAAAGTTTCTTTTTCAACAAAAACCTCCTTTTTATTTTCAACAAAGTTATCTGCATCAAAAATCACTGTTTCAGCAGTACTTGTTGAAAGTACTGTTTGTTCATCATCAATACTTTCTTTCTTAACCCATTGAGTTTTAACTTCTGGTGAAGAGTCTCTAGATCTAAATGCTTTCTTGGAGTTGTAACGCCTTCTAGATTGATAGTAGTTAGATCTCCTAGGGTTCCTATTCCAAGAGGTGTTTGGTGAAAACTGAGCAATACTTTGAGAAAGTACTGGTCTTGGCTTAGTAGTTCCTTGGAAAGTATTTGAAGGTACTGGAGGTTTTGAAAAGGGTCTTCTCTGGTGAGGGTAGCTATAGTCTGGTGAGAAGTTTCTATGGTTAACCCTATGTGAATGATGCCAAGCTGGTCTAGTCTCCTTTGGTTTTTGGTTGTCAGTTATGTTCTTAGGGAACTTACTTAAGTACTCTGAATGTAAGTTAAAGTCCTTAATCAAATGAGTAGGACTAAAACAAACAAAACAAAGTTTTTGTTCTGTGATTCCAAAGTTTCTTCTTCTATGTGTATGACTAAACCTATCCTGTCTCCTAGGTGAATGATGAAAACTATTTTGACCAAAATTATCCCAAAAAGGTTTAGTAGTCTGTTGAAAAGGTTTTCTTAAAGGTACTGCTGAAGGTGTAGCAGTACTTTGTGGTGAAAGTACTGCTTGGCTTTGAACATCATCTACCTTAGGTGTTTCACCAGTTTCTTTTGGGATTTCAGACCTAGATTGACCTTTAAGTTTATTCCTAAACTCTAAGCTATCTACTCCAAAATGAGAAACATCAGGCCTAAGAGGTTCATGACTACTAGTGGGATGAGAGAGTGCATGATAAGCATTATCTTTCTTAAACTCAGGAGGTGTGTCACTAACTGATTCCTCATTACTAGATGTGTCTACATAATTAATGAGTTCATCATCACTAGTGGTTATATCCTCAAAATCACATTCATCCTGATCACTAGGTGGGTTTTCTATGTTATTAAAATCCATACCAAAACCTAGGCCAGTTTTAATGTAAGCTCTTCTCTGTTTTTCAACATAAGTGACATGAGAAAGACCTGATTGTCCCCAAGCATTAAACTTTTCTAATAATTCATCTCTCTCCTTAGTTAATTTCTCAATTTCAGAGATCTTACAGTTTAACTTCCATTCACTTAATTTCAACTGATAATCCTGTTGTTCATACTTTTCTGCCCAAGCCATTTCATTATTTTCATGTGTTATAATTTTGGCTTCCATTGACTCTAAAGTTATTTGATAACCTGCTACCTCAGACCTAGCCTTTATACAGTTATCTCTTTCAGTCACATAACTATTCAGTACTTTTTGATAAAAGTCATGACAATTTGAACATACCTCAGAGATAGGGGGTGAACTTGGTGAAGTAGCCATCATAGCAAGTAGAACAGGATCATCTTCACTCTCCATGCTCCAGTCAAAACTTCCAAAACCATCTTTAGACTCCATAGCAGCATGTCCAGGTTCCTTATCAAAAGTTGTGTTCCAGTCAAATTCTTCCACTAACTCCTCCACAGCTACCATACAGTAGGTTACTGGTTCATCATCAAACTCAGCACTCCAGTCAACCTCTGATAAACTCTCTTAAGCAACCAAAGCTTTTGTTTCAGTAATAGGAATTTCTTTAAGCTCTAGCTTTGGTTTCTCAGTCATCCTGTTTGCTTGATATTTAGTAAATCTGCATTCCCGTGCAAAGTGTCCAGTCTTTTGACAGTTGAAGCATTCAATTTTGGATTTGTCAAAAGTAATACTCTGTTTTGGTTTGAAGTCAATGCTTTTTCCTGTTTTCTTCATATACTTCTTGATCCTTGCAGTGATCATAGCAACTTGCCACCTGATATCAATTTCTTCAAGTGCATCTTCTTCAATCTGTGAGAGATCTTCTTCATAAGTAACAGGTAGAGAAGCTTGATGTGCAAAGAAAAAGCATACAACTTCATCTGAGTGGAGGGAATGAGTTGGTGTGGGTTGCTGAGCAAAGGTGGGGGTAGAATAGGAAACAGTACTTTGAGCCACAGTACTTTGAGTAGGAGAGGCAGTACTTTTGGTGGAAGTACTGCCCTTCTTTTTAGATGACAAAAAGGCAATACTATGAGATTTGGAACTGGTTTGACCATTCATCTCATGCTCATACACCTTCAGATGATTGTAGAGATCATCAAAATCCATGGTGTCCAATACAGGTTCTCCTCTGATCATAGTAGCAATCACATGCCATGTCGATGGCAAACTTATTAAGAACTTTAAATTAGCATCTTCTACTGAGACCTCTGCTTTGTATAGCTCCAGCATACTGAGAAGATTTTTGAATCTGTCATAGGCAGCATCAAGACTTTTTTTTTCTCCAACAGTAAAGGTTTCAAATTGCTGCTTCAACAGATTTCTGTGCATTTTCTTAGAAGGATCATTACCTCCAAATCTAGTTTTGAGAGCAGCCCAGAGTTTCTTGGCATCTTTAGCATCATGAAATTTGAGTAGGTGTCCATCTGGAATGGCCGACAACAGTATGTTGAGAGCCTTCTCTTGATTCCTTAGTGTTGCTGCTGGTGAAACTGGTTTGGGTGGTTTAGGTTGTCCAGGAACCTCTATAGGTTCTGGAACTACTTCATTGCCATTGACAATCACATTCCACAATGCATGGTCTGTTATTGCAATATACTGCCTCATCTTCATGCTCCATAGATCGTATTCGCCCTTCTTAATGATTGGAATCCTAAGTGAGGTGATGGATGGTGGTGGAACAGCTTCAGTCGACATCTTTAGGTTTTGTTAACTAGGTTTTAGGGTTTCTTCTTAGTCAGAGTTTCCACACAAGCTCTGATACCACTTGTTGGATCGATGTACTCTAACCAAACTAACTTAAATAGCTTGTTAAGGGTTTAATAACCTCGGATAAATCCTAAGCTATTAACAATGAAACACTGAGTAATCTTTATCAAGTATGCGGAATTTACTTAACAAAGCTAAGAAGAATATAACTTTATTAATAACTCTAAAACACTAAATATCGAACTCTCTGAAACACTAATATTGATCGTACTTTTTGGATTCTAAAAAAACATATAAAACTCATAACTCTAATACCAATCTAGGGATCCTTTTATAGGCTCAAGGATAACCCTAAATGGTTTACAATTCTTATCCTTGTACATCAAGTAAACAATAATTAGAAAGTTCTAGATAAACATTACTTTCTATCTTTAATCAATTACAACCGACTTAATCTTTACAGTACTTTTATGAATAAGCAGTACTTTGACTTTTACTAAGTAGTACTTTGACTTCTTGCAGTACTTTGTCTTTCTGCAGTACTTTGTTAATCTTCAGCACTTTAACTCTTCAGTACTTTAAGCTTCTGTATCCCAACACTCTCCTAATAGCAAAGCTTACATCATATTAAATAAAGAAACAATGATGGTTGAAGAGTCATTAAACGTTAAATTTGATGAAAGTCCACCTCAACCTTCTCCACCTCTTGTCGATGACGAGATTGTTGAAAGCGAAGCTATTGTAATAAAGAAAAAGATAAACGAATAAGAAGAACCTTTAAATGATGAAATCATAAATATTAAAGAGTCCAAAGATCACCCCGTAGATAAGGTCATAGGAAAGTTAAACGAAAGAACCTTAAGGTCCTAAGTCCAAAACCAAAGTAGCCTATTTTGTTTTGTTTCAACCATAGAACCTAAGAATACACAAGAAGCCATAAAAGATGAAAGTTCGGTAGTGGTCATGCAAGAAGAGTTCAATCAATTTGTTTCTAATGATGTTTGGACACTTGTCCCTCCACCTACTAATCAAACCATAATAGGAACCAAATGGGTTTATAAAAACAAGTTAGATGCAAACGGTGTAGTGTCTAGAAACAAAGCTAGACTCGTTGCCCAAGGATATAACCAACAAGAAGGAATAGACTTTGATGAGACCTATGCCCTCGTGGCTAGATTAGAGTCTATAAGAATACTTCTTGCTTATGCTTGTGCTAATGATCTTAAGCTTTATCAAATGGATATCAAAAGTGCTTTTCTAAATGGTTTTATTAATGAAGAAGTATATGTAGCTCAACCTCCGGGCTTCATCGATTTTGAAAAACTGAAACATGTGTATAAACTAAAGAAAGCCCTTTACGGTTTTAAACAAGCTCCAAAAGCTTGGTATGATAGACTCAAGTCGTTCTTAATCAAACACAACTACACCATGGGTTAGTTGATAACACACTTTTTACTAACAAAAAGGAGTCACATATAATCATTGTTCAAATATATGTAGATGGCATTATATTCAGATCTACTTGTCAAGACATGTGTGATGATTTCTCTAAAATCATGCATGACGAGTTCGAGATGAGTATGATCGGAGAACTTAGTTTCTTTCTTGGTCTACAAATCAAACAAGTGGAAGATGGAATCTTCTTTAATCAATCTAAATAAACTAAGGAAATGTTAAAGTAATTCGGTTTAGAAGAGTCAAAACCAATTAGGACACCAATGTCAACAGACACTAAACTCACAAAAGATGATGACGGCGAATCCGTTGATAACACAAAATATCGTGGCATGATTGGTAGTCTTATCTACCTCACGGCTAGTAGGCCGGATATCATGTTTAGTGTTTGTCTATGTGCTAGGTTTCAAGAAGATCCTAAAACATCACATCTAGAATCCGTCAAAAGGATATTTAGATATATGAAGGGTACGACTCAATTAGGATTATGGTATCCTAAGGGTATGGGAGTAGAAACTATTGTATATGCAGATTCTGACCATGCAGGTGATTATGTTGACCGAAAAAGTACAAGTGGGGTATGTACTTTTATGGGATGTTGTTTAACATCTTGGTTCTCAAATAAACAAACGACATTAGCAATATCAACAACCGAAGCCGAATATGTCTCCGCCGGCAAAGCATGCCAACAAGCACTATGGATGAAACAAGTGTTAGTTGATAACGACATTCATCTAAGTGACATAGCCATTCTATGTGACAACAAAGGTGCCATCGATTTAAGCAAGAATCCGGTATTACATTCAAAAGGGGAACATCTCTTGTAACGCCCCGACCCGACAAGGGTAAAGGAATCACAAATAATGGTGTCAAATCAAAGCAAACATAAATATCCAAAAGAAGTCTTAGCATAAATGCTGAATAATTCAAGTCAACATGACTTCAATACATAGGTCCCAATGGAAAATAACTCCAATAGAAATAATCTGAAATAACAAAGTCTTAATAGGCATCATAAGATCAAAGCTAAATATCTCTAAGGTAAGTCCACTCATGCACTCATCCCAAAGCAAAACCCAGCTCCAATGCTTAGATACCTGCCGCGGAATAAAAGAAATGCGGCTGAGCTTCAAAAGCTCAGTGAACAGATATAAAAGCAAAGCAAGTATGAAACGATATCGAATACGGAATATAGTGAACGAAAGATAGCAAAATGATAATCATTTTCAAAGTATAAATCAGAATTATCGAATAAATTTTATAGTTAACTACCACGAGCCCATAAACAAATATCAGATCATAATCATATTCACATAAGGCAACATTTGTAGGGGAGACCTACCAGAGTTATGAAGGACGTGCATGCACGCAGCATCAATCATCAGATAACAGATAACAGATAACATATAACAGATAACAGATAACAGATCTAGGATGCATCCATACGCCCCACAAACAGATATTGGTCATATAACATAACTTGAGCTCATAACAGATAACAGATAAGGGACGTGGCAGAACATCACTCTACTGCCCTAGAGTCATGTCAGAGGTGCATCACTGACACGGACATGGAACCCCCATGACTAGTGAAATATTTGGCTCGGGTGTCAAACTATCTTAGGTCAAATCAGAATGTCAAAACTGACACATATCATACTTTATCATAAGGTTAATCATATTTTCAAAATCAGAGTTTTCATATCATATATTTCAAAATCAGCAGTTTCACAATTCAGAAATCAGAGTTCAGATAAGCAACAGCTCAAACAAACAGAATGGGGTTCATAGCAAAGGCTTAGGAAACCTTAATATAAAAGCTAACGAAAGAAAACGTTATAAGGAACCTTTACTAAAAAGGTCAGAATATTTGTACCTTATTCCAAAGCAAATGACCAAAAAGCAAAATACGGTAAGCAAAGGATTACTCCTTCTTCACAGAACCAATACACATTAACGGTCGTACATGTTATTTATGATTCCATAATTGTCGAAATGATCTTTTGATATTTGGTGTTTATACTTAGTATATTTAATGATCTTAATATTTTAGAGATTTATGATTAGATGAGACTTAAGTGTTTTATAACCAATATTGTAGATTAAGGTTCATTATGTCATTTATTAAAGTTTAGGGTTAAATGTGAAAATAGTTTAAAAGTCATAACTCAAACATGAAATAATGAATTATTATACTTAGCTTCAAACCCTAATCGACTCTCATTTATGTTCTAGGGTTTTCTCATTCTTTTAATATCATATTAATGCACAATTACTTTACATATTACGTCATTTAATGACTCATTACTCTTCTTTATTTACTCAACACATTCATGACTTAACCATACGTTACTTATACACATACTATACGTCAACTTTTATATCCATGCACGTTTATGATTTCATGTGACCCCAAAGTTACTTATTACTCAGATTAGTTACACATTTACACACACATGCACAATAGTTTAGACTAGATATGACCACGTACTACGTTTACATATCAACAAGCTTACTTGACTTATAAAAAACACGCATGATACACGGTTCACAAACCAATTAGGGTTCGGCATGCATGGTTTGGTTCACACCTCAATCTAGGGTTTAGGTTTTACATGACCTTTCTCGTTTAACACACGTTCAAAACCCTCATGGTTCGGCTAACATGTAGGTTTCGGCTAACATGTTTTGCGCAAACCCTAGCTCATCTACGTATCTTACTTAATCACATTTGCATGTTTTACCTTGTCCGATTCATGATATATGTGGTTCGGTTTTCTTAAGCTCGACATACTAATGATCCGATTCAAACAATACATATATATTACATGTTCTCTTAATATTACAAGGTTCAATTCATATTGGTTTGTTGGTTTCATATGGTTCGGCCAAAAGAAAAGAACACAAGCTCGACTAAAACAAATATGATACAACATATATTAACGTTAGGGTATCAAAGGAAGACGAAAAGATCATTGTTATTCCTTAGCTTGTTGGACACAAGGTCTCGACACCAAGGGAGTTGGTTCGGCCGAATAGGAAGAAAAAAAAAAAAGAGAACAAAGAAACTAGGGTTCCAATTATGTTTAATGTGTTTTATATATAGCTAGTACAATTTTCGGTTTAGGCTTGAGATGGGGTGGGCTTCGGTTTGGTCCAACCGAACAAACAAAACTCACGCCCTTTGGGCTCTCGGCTCACTAGTCCAACGGACAAAATTACACGGCCTAACATGGTTTACCAAATAAACGAAAACAAGGCCCAACTAATCGGCCCAACATTTAGCGAGACGTTTAAATCTTTCGTCGTACAAAATCGATCACGTACACATATTAGTTAAGTTTTAATTATAGATAAGTTAAGTTTTTAATTTCGTTAAATGAATATAAATATCTTTTATATATTTTATAAATTTCGATTCCAAGGGTATTTTAGTCTTTATTCATGTTTTAGATTTTCAGGTTTTACAACTCTTCCCTTCTAAAAGAAGAATTTTCGTCCTCGAAAATTGAAATGAAACAGCAACGAAATGAGAACATACCAAACTATTCAAAGAAATGAGGATAACTAGCTCGCATCGACTCTTCGGTTTCCCAAGTAGCCTCACGCTCCGGGTGATTTTCCAAAGAATCTTAACGAACGGAATGACTTTATTTCTCATGACTCTTTCTTGTCTTTCTAAAATAGCTTTCGGTTCTTCAGATAAAGACATATCGGATTGAATTTGATCAAACGGATAAGAAGCAACGTGTAACGGATGATAGTTGTATCCCCTTAGAAGAGATACATGGAACACATCATGAACATGCGATAACTGAGGCGGAAGTGCTAACCGATACGAAACTTCTCCTATACGTTCCAAAATTTCAAACGGACCGATGAATCGAGGACTAAGCTTGCCCTTGATTCCAAAACGTTTCACACCTCTAAACGGCGAAACTTTTAGAAATACACGATCTCCAACCCGAAATTCTAAATCACGACGATGCTTGTCGGCATAAATTTTCTGACGAGACCTAGCCTCCTTCAACTTTTCTCTAGCAACAACTACTTTCTCATTACTGATCTCAATCATTTCCGGACCTTCAATTAAGCGTTCACCTACTTCGTCCCAACAAGTAGGTGATCATTTCTCTCCATAAAAGAGAGTTCAAACGGTCTTGCCTTAATGCTAGCATGCCAACTGTTGTTGTATGCAAACTCTACTAAACACAAATATTCATCCCAGCTACCCGTCCATTCTAAAGCACAAGCCCTTAGCATGTCCTCTAAGGTCTGAATAGTCCTCTCTGACTGACCATCTTTTTGAGGATGAAATGTCTTGAAATTAAGTCGAGTACCCCAAGCTTTTTGCAAACCTTTCCGAAACGGAAGTAAGCGGATCTCTGTCGGACACAATAGATGCCGGAGTACCATGAAGCCTAACGATCTCTTGTTGAAAAATTTCCGCCAATCTACCAATACCATAATCCTTTCTAATTGGTAAGAAATGAGCAGATTTGGTTAGTCGATCAACAACTACCCAAATCACATCATTCTTCTTCGAGTAAGAGGTAGCCCATTCACAATCCATAGATATCTTATCCTACTTCCATGTTGGAATATCCAATGACTGTAACAATCCACTAGCCCTTTGATGTTCAATCTTAACCTGCTGACAAATCATACACTTCGATACAAACGTCGCCACATCTTGCTTCAAGCCATTCCACCAGAAATACTTTTCAAATCCTATACATCTTGGTAGAACCAGGATGGATAGTGAAAAGAGAACTATGAGCTTAGTCATAACTTTCTGAAGTACCGAATCATTGGGAACACAGAGCCTATCTTCATACCATACTATTCTGTCATCATCAACCTTAAACTCCGTCTGCTTACCTTCTTCAACATTTCGCCACGGCCCACAGCTCACCATCATCTTTCGAGCTTCTTTAATTTGCAGTATAAGGTTCGACTCCACCTTCATACTAGCCCAGTATCCATCAAAAGCTCGTACGCACAACTCAACATCCAAACGCTCTAAGTCACGAAGAATCCTAGGTTCAATCTCAATACTTGCAAGAATGCCCGATTTCCGGCTAAGTGCGTCAGCAACTACATTAGCCTTACCGGGATGGTACTGAATGTTGGTGTCATAATCCTTAATAAGTTCTAACCATCTTCTTTGTCTCATGTTAAGTTCTTTCTGAGTGAAAATATACTTGAGACTCTTATGGTCAGTGAATATATCACACGTCTCTCCATACAAGTAATGTCTCCAGATCTTCAACGCGAACAACACTGCAGCTAACTCAAGGTCATGAGTTGGGTAATTCTCCTCATAAGGTTTCAGTTGTCTTGAAGCGTAAGCTATCACCTTTCCATGTTGCATCAAAACACAGCCTAATCCTTTCTTAGATGCATCACTGTAAATTTGAAATCCTCTAGAACGATGGAAGAGTCAAAATAGGAGCGGACACCAATCTCCGTTTCAACTCTTCAAAACTCTCTTCTCGTTCATTCGTCCATACAAACTTTTCACCTTTTCTCATCAGTTGGGTTAAGGGCAAAGCTAACGAGAGAAACCTTCAACAAAACGTCGGTAGTAACCAGCAAGTCCTAGAAAACTCCTAACCTCAGTCACTGTCGTAGGTCTTGGCCATTTAGTGATAGCCTCAACTTTAGACGGATCCATGGTGATACCATCAGCATATACAATATGACCAAGGAGAGCGACTTGTTTTAACAAAACTCGCACCGAAAATTTGGCGTACAACTTCTTCTTCCTCAGAATCTCCAAAACTATCCGGAGATGTTGCTCATGCTCTTCTTCAGACTTGGAGTAAACCAAAATGTCGTCGATGAAAACGATAACAAACTTATCGAGGAACTCATGGAAAACACGATTCATTAGGTCCATAAACACAGCAGGCGCATTTGTCAAGCCAAAGGCATAACGAGGAATTCATAATGACCATATCGGTATGAAAGCGGTCTTAGGAACATCTTGCTCCCTCACACGTAGCTGGTGATAACCAGATCTCAAATCAATCTTCGAAAAGAACTTCGCTCCTTGCAGTTGATCAAACAAATCATCAATACGCGGAAGAGGATAACGGTTTCGAATGGTAATACGATTGAGTTCACGGTAGTCGATACATAGGCGCATGCTTCCATCCTTCTTCTTCACAAACAAAACAGGTGCACCCCATGGAGAAACACTGGGTTGAATAAATCCATTTTCTATCATCTCTTGCAGCTGCTCCTTCAATTCCTTCAGTTCTACAGGTGCCATACGATACGGAGCCTTTGAAATCGGTTCAGCACCAGGAATTAACTCAATGCTAAACTCAACTTCTCTAGCTGGGGAAGACCGGGAAGTTCATCGGGAAAAACGTCGGTGAATTCACAAACAACAGAAAGATTTTCAATGTTAGGACTCTCCAAAGATGTGTCCTTAACAGATGCCAAAAAACCTTGGCACCCATGAGCAATCATGGTCCGTGCCTTCATAGCAGAAATGAGCTTAACAGATTTGAGGGGTTGAGAACCATAATAAACGAATTCAGAATGTTTTACGTCTCCAAAGATCACAGTTCTAGCATAACAGTCGATGGAAGCTCTATGGTAAGCCAACCAATCCATGCCTAGAATGATATAAAAGTCGACCATATCGAGGATCGAGATTTGCAGGCGAATCGATCATCAAAACGAAGATGGCACTTAACGTATTTATGATCAATGATCATGTGGTTTTTCATAGGCGTAGAAATTGATAAGTGATTTCCTAATGGTTTGGGCTTCATATTAAGTTTCTTAGCAAATGTGACAGATATAATGGAGTGTGTGGCAGGTATCAAATAAGCGAAGACGAATAATCATCAATGAAAAGAGTGCCCGTAATGGTACCTGAAGTGCGCTCCGCTGATTCGAGTAGTAGCATAAACACGTCCAGTAGTAGGTGGCGGCTTGATGTAGTTTCCAGGAATCACCGGGTTCTTCTTAGGGCAATCCTTGATCTTGTGAGTAGTGGAACCACAAGAGAAACATCCACCAGTGGCCTTGAAACATGGTCCGGATGAGCCTTTCCACATGTAGTACTGAGAGGTGGGGGAGGCAAAACCTCAGCTGTCCTTTCTTTGACCAGAAGATCTGAAGCACGACCCTGATATGATCCTCGAGTGATCCTTGTTGTATGCTGTTGGTTGTTACCTTGGTTCTGACGATCATTCCCATTCTTACCAGTAGCTCTGCTATCGACTCCTCGCCTCAGGGCCTAGAGTCCACATTCCTTCTGACTGCCTTGCGCTGATCATAACTCCTATCCACTTGACCCCTCGAATCATAACTCCTGCCATAATTTCCCTTATAATCATTACTTTGAGTCCTACCTTGAATCCGATCACCATCGCAGTTACGCTTGTTGGAACCCGAAACCTCATGAAAGATCTCAATGTTACGGTACTGCGTCATTGCAGGCCGACACATCCTCATACTCGATATTTAGCAGTCGGTCCAACACCCACTTCTTCAGTCCCCACTTGAAGTGCTTGGCTTGACGCCTACCATCTCCAGCATTCGTTCCCACAAAACTTACCAGCCTCATAAACCTACCCATGTACTCATTGGAGTTCTCATGATCAAGCTGGTAAATCGCCTGGTAATCTCTCTCATACCTTTGCTTTCAGATCAGGGAAGTAACGGTTATAGAAGATAGTCTGAAACTCAGCCCAAGTACAAGTAATAGCAAAAGCATCTCCTCCTCTCTTTGTTTGAGTGCCTTCCACCAATTCAAAGCATCACCCTCCAACTTAAATGCGGCCAAACGGGTCTTAAATTCATCTCCACAACCCATACTTCAAACAGCTTCTCAATATGAGTGATCCAGTCCTCGGCCTCAGTGGGAGTAGCAAAGAAGGTGCTAAAAGAAAGAGGCTTGAGCTTACCAAAACGCTCGAGCCAAGTGTGAATGCCGGTGGGTTGATTACCTCCACCACTACCGAAGCACCATCTGATTACGAATGTTTTTGATCACCTGTGCCATCATCTCAGGTGTGGTAAGACCAGGGAAAAGAGTGTTGAGAGCATTAGCAATCGCAGCATCCAAGTTAGGAGCATCATCGTCTCCATCCACGTTACCGTTAGTACGAGTTCGAACCATCTAAACGATATTCAAACGATTAGCAAAATGAACAAAGGTGAGATACGAAATGGAGTACGCAGAAGGAATCCTAAGGTCTACCCAATCCTCACAGGTTAAAGCCTAAGCTCTAAGGTCTCAAAACCTAAGGTCCATATGTCACAGGTCCTGACTACAAGTCGTAAGTACCTGGCTCGATACCATAAATTGTAACGCCCGACCGACAGGGTAAAGGAATCACAAACAATGGTGTCATATCAAAGCAAACATAAATATCCAAAAGAAGTCTTAACATAAATGCTGAAATAATTCAAGTCAACATGACTTCAATACATAGGTCCCAGCGAAAAATAAACTCCAACAAAATATCTGAAATAATGAAGTTTTAAATGGCATCATAGGATCAAAGCTAAATATCTCTAAGGTAAGTCCACTCATGCACTCATCCCAAAGCAAAACCCAGCTTCAATGCTTAGATACCTGCAGCGGAAGAAAAGAAATGCGGCTGAGCTTCAAAAGCTCAAGGAGCATGATATAAAAAAAGCAAATACGAAACGATTTCGAATACAAAATATAATGAACGAAAGATAGCAAAATCATAATCATTTTCAAAGTATAAATCAGAATTATCGAATAAAGTTTATAGTTAACTACCACGAGCCCAGAAACAAATATCAGATCATAATCATATTCACATAAGGCAACATTTGTAGGGGAGACCTACCAGAGTTATGAAGGACGTGCATGCACGCAGCATCAATCATCAGATAACAGATAACATATAACAGATAACAGATCTAGGATGCATCCATACGCCCCACAGACAGATTTTGGCCATAACATATAATTGAGCTCATAACAGAAAACAGATAAGGACGTGGCAGAACATCACTCTACTGCCCTAGAGTCATATCAGAGGTGCATCACTGACACGGACATGGAACCCCCATGACTAGTGAAATATTTGGCTCGGGTGTCAAACTATCTTAGGTCAAATCAGAATGTCAAAACTGACACAGATCATATTTTATCATAAGGTTAATCATATTTCCAAAATCAGAGTTTTCATATCATATAGTTCAAAATCAGATGTTTCATAGTTCAGAAATCAGAGTTCAGATAAGCAACAGCTCAAACAAACGGAATGGGGTTCATAGCAAAGGCTTAGGAAATCTTAATATAAAATCTAACGAAAGAAAACATTATAAGGAACCTTTACTGAAAAGGTCAGAATATTTGTACCTTATTCCAAAGCAAATGATCAAAAAGCAGAAATACGGAAAGCAAAGGATTACTCCTTCTTCACAAAACCTATACACATTAACGATCGTACATGTTATTTATGATTCCATAATCGTCGAAATGATCTTTTAAATGTTTGGTGTTTATACTTAATGTATTCAGTGATCTTAATATTTTAGAGATTTATGATTAAATGAGACTTAAGTGTTTTATAACCGATATTATAGATTAAGGTTCATTATGTCATTTATTAAAGTTTAGGGTTAAATGTGAAAATAGTTTAAACGTCATAACTCACACATGAAATAATGAATTAACACACACTTAGTTTTAAACCCTAATAGACTCTCATTAATGTTCTAGGGTTTTCTCATTCTTTTATTATCATATTAATGCGTACTTACTTTATATGTTACGTCATCTAATGACTCATTACTCTTGTTTATTTACTCAACACATTCATGACTTAACCATACGTTACTTATACACATATTATACGTCAACTTTTATATCCATGCACGTTTATGATTTCATGTGACCCCAAAGTTACTTATTACTCGGATTAGTTACACATTTACACACACATGCACAATAGTTTATACTAGATATGACCACGTACTACGTTTACATATCAACAAGCTTACTTGACTTATAAAACACACGCATGATACACGGTTCACAAACCAATTAGGGTTCGGCATGCATGGTTCGGTTCACACCTCAACCTAGGGTTTAGGTTTTACATGACCTTTCTCGTTTAACACATATTCCAAAAACCCTCACATGGTTCGACTAACATGTAGGTTTCGGCTAACATGTTTTACGTAAACACTAGCTCATCTACGTATCTTACTTAATCACGTTTGCATGTTTTACCTTGTTCGATTCATGATATATGTGGTTCGGTTTTCTTAAGCTCGACATACTAATACCTGATTCATACAATACATATTACATTACATGTTCTCAGATTTATATTAGATCCAGGTTCATATTTATTTGTTTGGTTTCGGTTTGCATAAGGTTCGGCCAAAAGAAGAAAACACAAGCTCGATTCAAAAACGAAACAAGTTACAACATATATTAACGTAAGGTGTATCAAAGGAAGACGAATAGAACATGTTATACCTTAGCTTACTCAAGTTGGGACTAAACTCGCGACACCAAGAGT